>SJXQ01008418.1:272248-427225 GCA_006408695.1 Aepyceros melampus
CACATCGACATGAATCAGCCACGAGTGTACATGAACTCCCAATCCCGACCCCCACCTCCCCGCTCCCACCCCACACCCTCTCTCTGGATTATCCCCGTGCATCAGTCCCAAGCATCCTGCATCCTGCATCAAACCTGGACTGGCGATTCATTTCACTTATGATATCACACATGTTACACTGCCACTCTGCCAACCCATCCCACCCTCTCCCTCTCCTACAGAGTCCAAAATGCCGTTCTATACAGAGTGAAGTAAGCCAGAAAGAAAAACACCAATACAGTATACTTACACATATATATGGAATTTAGAATGATGGTAATGATAAACCTGTACACTGTCGTTCTTAACCAGGGTGCGGAAAGCCAATAAGCCAGTTCTCCCTGGAAACAATGGCTCCTGCAAGGGGGATTAGCCATCCTCAGGGATTCTGAGGTTCTGAGGATCAACAATAGCAGGTGTGGCACTGGCACTTTTAGAAAATCTGACACTGATCCTTGTTCTCTGCTTAAAAAAAAAAATAGGACACTTAAAATACAAAAGGGGAGAAGAGGGAGTATTTAGAAACCCTTAAGTGAAATTCAATTTGAAAGGAACTAAAATATAAATGCCAGGAAAGGAGAGGAAGCTGAGAGACAGCAAGGCTGCAGGGCCCCCTTAGCTGGCAATCAGTGAAGTGGGACGTGGCTGAAAGGTAACTGACAGCCTGCAGGGACTAGAGCTGGTTACTAGCATCTCCCTGGCATCTCTCCCAGGTAAGGCCCCACCCACCTATCCAAGGAGAGGGCGGAGGGCAGCCTGGCCCCTGGGAGAGGGGCTTGGGGCCTACAGGCCGAGGACAGGCTGGGGATGGGCCACCAAGCCCATGCTGCCTCCTACAGGGCCTGCAGTCTTCCCTTTCCAGAACCTTCCTCCTCTCTGGCCAGGTGGTAACGCCAACTAGCAGAACCTTAAAGGCTCGTTTTCTAAAATAAATACTTGCCTCAAATAAAAATATATTCTCATGGAAGAAATAGATACTTTAGTGCAGAAACTTCACAACCTCAGCACAGCAGTATCACTATTCCTGTGTATCTCCAGACTTCAGAAACATGAAGAAACGCAAATATAATCAGAGATGTCAAGAGTTCATAGGGTCTAGCTGCACTTGGAAAACTGATAAAGTACATTATCCTCATTTTACAAGAAGTGAGGGAGGGCCGAGAAGTTGGGGATTTAGTCCTGAACTCAGTCTAGCAAGTGATCCCTTAAGTCCTAGTGTAGTCTATTTCCCTCACGCTTTCTTAGAGCTATCTGGTGGGCATTCATTGTTATATCTCGGTCTTCATACACTCTTTTAATCACATCTGAATGGCCAGCTAAAATCAAATGGTCCTAAAGGAAATCAATCCTGAATGTTCAATGGAAGGACTGATGCTGAAGCTCCAATACTTTGGTCACCTGATGCAAAGAGCCAACTCATTGCAAAAGACCCTGATGTTGGGAAAGACTAAAGGCAAGAGAAAGGGACAACAGACGATGAGATGGTTGGATGGCATCACAAACGCAACGGACATGAGTTTGAGCAAGCTCTGGGAGATGGTGAAAGCCAGAGAAGCCTGGCAGGCTGCAGTCAGTCCATGGGGTCACAAAGAGTTGGACACGACTGAGTGACTGACTGAACAGTAACAACTGAGGATGGAAGCAGAATCAATCACCTCTTTCATAAAAAATCACAGTTTTCATTGTTCATCTGAGACCACTTCTCAGGATGGTTTCTTGTGTGAATCACTAGCAGCTTTCTGTACCAACCACCTTTCTGGAAGTAAATGATGTGGGAGGGAATGGGAGGAAAAATGCAGACACCACTGGGACCTTCCTGATCTTAAGAGGCAGACCAATATCCTTCTGTAGGCAGCAGGCTACTCTGGTAGGTAGCCCACCCCTTCATTTTCCAGAATGGAGCTGGCAGGCTACAGTCCATGGGGTTGCAAAAGAGTAGGACATGACTTAGCGGCTAAACAACAACAACGAAAACTAGCCACTGATGGCAAGTTCGACATGTGTAGGCACAGGGCGTGTGGAGGGGGCCCTTACAGAAGACGGGGAAACATGGGAGGAAGCCAGGCTCTTTGCCTAAAGAAAGTCTGGATGGTAATTATTTTTTAAGTCATTGATGTTTGCATGGAGAAGGTTTAACGTTTTTACAAAAGCTCCATTTTCCTAATCATATTTTGCAAAGAAAGATCTCAAAGTGACTTGCCCCCTCCCCTGTGCTTTCACTGACTGAGCAGGGTGACAGACGAGGTGAGTCAGACCTCGAGGCTGGCTCAAGATAAAATACTGATGGTGACTTCTCCGTCAGGCAGGGACGTGCTCACAGAGGGCCAACCAATGGCCTCTCACTTGAGCACAGAAGACAGGCATCTCCCAGGTGCCCGTGCCCCCAGGAGGCTGGGCCAAGGTCCCCAGAAGGACTTGGGCGGGTCACCCAGAGCCCAGGGGCAACACAGTTGTGCAGGCGCCAAGGCACCAGACCAGACGGTCCTTCCTCCGCCAAGTACGTTCCCGCAGGATCAGTTTGGTCCGTCGGCCTCCTGCAGCAAGCTGAGGTTCTATCTCTTGGCCCCCTTCTCCGGGGAGGCACAGGGGGAAGACTTATGAGACAATCTCGGTGAAGAGAAATGCCTTTCTGTTTTTATTCACAGCCGTGAGGTGCTAGACACTGGGCTTCATCTTCTACACGTCTCATTTCATATTAAAAATGACCCTGAGGAGGATCGCTGCCCAGCACTTGAGATGAAGTGGAAAGAGGCTGAAAGGAGACGCCTCACCGGCCCTGAGTGATGAAGCCACAAGCAGGGGAGCTGAGTGGGGAATCCAAGTCTATAAAACTGGCTTCTTCTCCCGCAGATTTTAGGTAACCCAATACTATACGCTTCCAAGGCCAAAAGCTGACTGTCTGGAGTTGCTTTTCTAATGTATTTCCCATGTCCCAGCATGTCTAGAGCTTTTATGGTACGGTCCCCTCCCTGCTTCCCACTTCTCCTCCACTAGGGTCAAGTGCATCCCCCATCCTCGGGGTCCCCAGGCAGATGGGCCCGGCTGTGTTGGTGACTCAAGGTCCAATCTCTGCTGGACTGACTTTCAGGTCCACTTCTTAGGGACTCCCTGCCCCTTCTCATCACTTCTCCTTTCTCCCCGCACCTCCCAGCTCAGCCAGGCCCTGTGTTTCTCCCTCCATCTACCAGGGACTGGGGCGCCCCTGTCCTCCGGGCATGGGTAGACCAGCTGGCCCAGTGTGCTATCTAAGCGGTAGCAGAGAACCAACCCCTGAGTGTGATGGCAGGAGGTTGACATCAGCACCCGCGGTGGGGACAAGGTGCCCAGGCAGCAGGCGAGGCGTGTCGCTCATGCATGAGGCCGGGAGCCCGTGTGGTACCAGTGCTGTGCAGCCAGCTGCTCTCAGCATCCTGGTACCCAGTGCCAGCCCTGCTCCTGCATCCCAGGAAGGACACCTGGGAGATGCCTGAGTACCGCATCCCCACGCCACCCTCCCAGATGCCAAGTCAGAGGTTTTTTGGGGGAAAAGTTATTAACTCATTTTTCGACCTACATCTCACAGCTTCCTGTTTCTTTTACCATTTATGAAAATCCCCAAGAATGGCCTAACAGGGTTTCCCCCACCACCCGCAGAGGGCCTTCTCTCTGCTTGTTCTGTCTCAATCTGTGGATTTTTTTTTTTCATTAGCTGACCCGAAGTTACCAAAACTGGTTACTCCTCACTGTCTTCTGAAGTACTAGCGTGTCTTGATAAATAGCAGTTGCCACGGAGATGACAAAGGAACATTACCCATGCTGCAGCGAGCTTCTGACTGCATCCTGAGCCATCGGCTTTCACCCACAGCTCATTCATTATTCATCTGCAGTGAGGAAATGGCTGCAGCCCAGAACATTTCAGAAAGCCTGCATCAGCACGGCCGCCCAGGACAGCACACGGGGCATCACCAGCACCCGGCGGGGAAGGACACCAGCTCTGGGATTTAAAGAACTGTCGGAAATTCCGCACTGGCTCTGTCCTGCCGGCATGTCTTCCACAATGAAAATCTGGATTTTCAACGTAAGTTAGGAACTTCACAAATTATCCCATGACTTAAGAGCAGCGGCCCCCAACCTTATGGTACCAGGGACTGGTTTCATGGTCCATGAACAGGAGGTTGGGGACAACTGATTTAGAGGATACTGGGGTACAGTATCTTCGCCCCCTCCAAAGCCCACTAAGTACTGCTCTTCTGAGTTGACTTCCCTGCTCTTCTCAATGACGACTCCCTTACAGTACGTGCGTACTGGAAAAGTTTGTAAGTTTAATTTCTGTAAAAGAAACATGTTTTGAAATTTTAAAATGTGACCCTTATAGGGACTTTTTCACATTTTTCACCTTTGAAGAAAATCTTTAATCTTAACAAAATAACTGATAGAGATTTCCCTGATGTTCCAGTGGCTAAGACTGTGCTCCCAGTGGAGGAGGCCCGGGTTTTGATCCCTGGTCAGGGAACTAGATCCCACATGCTGCAACTAAGACCTGGGTGCAGCCAAATAAATAAACAAATAACTGATATATGATAACCAGAGTCAGTCACTCAGCTGTGTCCGACTCCCTGCGACCCCAGGGCCTGTAGTCCACCAGGCTCCTCTGTCCATGGGATGCTCCAGGCAAGAATACTGGAGTGGGTTGCCATGCCCTCCTCCAGGGCATCTTCCCACCCAGGGATCGAACCCAGGTCTCCCAGCATTGCAGGTGGATGCTTTACTGTTTGAGCAACTGAGAATTGATAGGCACCAGATATAATAATTGTCTAAGTCAGAAATTACTTAAAAAAAAAGAAACCACAACTCTTGAGTAGCCCATCTTAATTATGTCCTTTTCTATATCTCTAATAAAAATACGAAAATTGTATCTGAAGGCAGCACTCTTGAAAAAAGACTGTAATAAGCTTAGAAAATACATTTATGGTCCTAGTTCCCAACAATGTCGCTCTTTCAAAACCATGTTTCAACTGTCCTCAAGAATATAAAAAGAGACTTAATATCAGAATACAATCTGTACTAATATTAAATACCAAAATACAAGCTTTTAAAGAGCTAATATCTGTGTGTAATATATTTTCTGATTACTAGAATATTAAGGTATCAGTTTATACCTATATTTTGAAACATAGGAGCCCAACAGCCCCTGCTCTTTATATCGTGGAACCATTCTTTCCACATTCTGCCCTGGAGAGTGCTAAAGGTTGCTAGGTTTTTACAGGCAGTCTAAGATTTTCCAGAGCTCAGCAGTTTTGCCAATAAATCAAGGCTAGAGACCATTTCTGGGTAGGAAAGGGGTTTAGACAGCAGCAACGTCCTTTGAAAGCACTGAAAGAAATCCAAAACCTGTGGCAACAGGTAGGAAAGGAAATGGACCTTGTCTCCTACAGAGACAGAAAGTACCTTTCACACCTGGCCCAGGCAGGATGGCGGCCACATCCTCAGAAAGCCTCCGTATTTCCTAGGATTGGGGAATATGCCACCTCCCACAGACAGGACATTCTCTGGTGCCCCTGAACATCAACAGCATCTGGCTCCTTGGCCCCTGCAAGCCACTGCGCCCGGGGGGCTTCTCAGGGCCCCTCCGTTCACCAGCCACAAGGCCCCCGGCCTCTGTCTCCACCCCAGGCTCTTCCTGGCCCTTCCCTACCATACATTTCTGCCCTTGCTGGAACTTAACCTCATACTCCAGACAGTGGCTCTCACTGTAACAGACACTTCCCTCCCACCCACTGCCAGTTCCTAGACACAAAATCTATAGTCTCAGGTAAACATGTATTCCCTGGTAGCTTAGCAATAAACAACCCGCCTGTCAATGTAGGAGACGTGGGTTCAATCCCTGAGTCGGGAAGATCCCCTGGAGAAGGAAATGGCAACCCACTCCAGTATTCTTGCCTGGAGCATCCCATGGGCAGAGGAGCCTGGCAGGCTACAGTCCATGGGGTTGCAAAGAGTTGGACACAACTTAGTGATTAAACAGCAACAAATGTGTTTTACGTTAGGCTGGGTGTGGAAACCCAGGATTCCTTTAAAAAAAGAAAAAGAAAAGAAAAACTTTGGATTTCTCCCAGCTTCTGGGTGGAGTTGTCTACATTCACTGACCACCCCTGATTAAGTCAGGGCAGATGGTTTCAAGCTTGTTGTGAATTCCAAGTGAAGACTTCACATGTTAGTGGGTTTTGTTGGTATTTAAACAGACAACCAACACTGGGAAATATTTTTTAGGGAGCTATTTCTGAACATTTAAATCTATTTAGAAGCTGATGGCTTTTCTTAGACATCATGGCCTGGAGAATAAAAACCTCACTATGGAGCATGACATTTTCAAATTTCTGTGAAGGGCAGTGATCACCTCTGTTTCCCTCATGAACTAGGTCTGGAATGGACAAGAGGGCTATCTTCTCCTTGAAAAAATCCAGGTCTGGTTCAAAAACCTTCTGTGAGCTTCAAACTGCCTGCCCCATGCTAAGCTCATGTAATAGGCTATTCATCTATTTGGAATGAAAGCTAAGAAGATCTTAAACATAACACGGATAAAGCTTTTATAAATGCCCAAAAGTGCCACACAGATCACCTAAAATGTCAAATAAAAACCTAATCATGAAAATTTTGTGCCAGGATATCACTAGCTTGAATTAGTTTTGGTTTAATTGTCACTCTGAGACATCTCAAGGCTACCGATAACAAATAGCCAAATCATTTCTAATGCACAATGGAATCACAGATAATCATTTGGTTCCCAAGTTTATACTTCTCAGTCCACACTTCTTTCTCCTAAAAGCCTCAGTGATAGCCAACATTCAATTCTGCTTTTCTGGAAACTCAAAGCAGGCTGAATCCACTTAGGAGACAAATAATCCCCTGCACATTTTCGATGCAGGAAAAATGCGCACAGCCGTGCTTCAGCAAGCCAAAGACACACTGATGATGAGTTCCTTACAGTCCATCTGGGATGAAGTTTATAAAATATTCAAGGAAATCAAGTTTGCTTATTGGCTTTCCTTCCCTTGCCAGTGAAACCATGGCCATAGTGTCAGAACCTCGGCATCTTCTCTCTAGACCAGTATGATCACAGGTCCAGTGTGGCCCGGGATGGTCCCAGTTTGTGCCCATTTTCTCAGCATCCTGACCAGTTTAGTATCTGTCCTGGGAAGACTCCTGATTGGACACTAAATCAATTGTGATTTAGTTGCTCAGTCATGTCTGATTCTTGCGACCCCATGGACTGTAGCCCACCAGGCTCCTCTGTCTGTGGAATTTCCTAGGCAAGAATCCTGGAGTGGGTTGCCATGTCCTTCTCCAGGGGATCTTCCTGACCCAGGGATCGAACCTGCATCTCCTGCACTGCAGGTGGGTTCTTCACCACGGAGCCACCGGAAGCCCAGACAACAAACTATATAATGACTATTTACCCTCCCCACCAAATCTCGTTGCTTTTTTCTTTGTGGTACTTGGTCATCCACTCCCTCATCTCAACCCCCCCTTTTTATCAACTACACCGATGGGATATGCCCTCTCCTGTGATCTCCAGGCTCTTATTACTAACACCCATGAATCTACTGCTCTAAAACTCTCAATGTCCTTGTGTAATTTAATGGATAAAGTGCAAATTCAGGCATCCAGGATCTTCAACATTCTGGCCCTTCTGTTGTGTTTTCAACCTTGTTTCCAATGAGTTCCTTGCAGGACATATAAGTCCCACAAATGGCTCACCCAGCCTGCCCCCATGCCTGCACCTGGTTTTGTGGTCTCTTTGCCCAGGTGCCTCCTGCATTCTCTTGTGTGTGTGCTTAGTCACTCAGTTGTGTCCCACTCTTTGTGACCCCATGGACTATAGCCTGCCAGACTCCTCTGTCCATGGGGATTCCCAGGCAAGAATACTGGAGTGGGTTACCATGCGCACCTCCAAGGGATCTTCCCAACCCAGGAATTGAACTACAGTCTCCTGCATTGCAGGCGGATTCTTTACCAGCTGAGCTACCAGGGAAGACCTCTGCATTCTCTTATCTAAGACCTACCCTTCTTTCAAGACCCAGCTCAAGTTCTACTCCCTCCTTAAAGCTTTCTCTGCTGTCCCCTGCCTGCAGTCACCTCTTTTACAGGACAGCTCCGCTGCAGGCATCCTCTGGGCCAGGGATTTACACCTCACAGGGTCCACCTGACAGTCTTCATCACTTTGTGCCTCTATTCAGTCTCTCCAAGGTGACCTTCCATTCACCAAGGACCTTACCTTAGAATTCTCTCTGTCCTCAACAGTCACCGAAGTCTGCTTACAGCAGGCAGGAGAGAAATACAGGACAAGCAGGGACCTAGCATGGCTTGTCTCAGATTCATCACTTGCTGACTGTGAAACCTCAGGGAAGGTGTGGAGCCTACCATCCTTAGATTCCACATCTGTAAAACGGGGTTGAGGATGATAATAGCACCCGCCTTGGCTTCACGACCAGGTTGTTGTGAGGAGCAGGTAAGTGAATCTGTTATAAACTACAAAGTCCTACAACACAGGGAGTTAATCAACACTTTTGACAATGATAATAATAACCAGTCACTTCTAAAGGAAATCAACCCTGAATATTCATTGGAAGGACTGATGCTGAAGGTGAAGCTCCAATACTTTGGCCACCTGATGCAAAGAGCCAACTCACTGGAAAAGACCCTGATGCTGGGAAAGACTGAAGGTGGGAGGAGAAGGGGATGACAGAGGATGAGATGGTTGATGACATCACCAACTCAGCAGACGTGAGTCTGAGCAAACTCCAGGAGAGAGCAAAGGACAGGAAAGTCTGGCATGCTATCCAAAGATTCGGATACGACTTAGCAACTGAACAAAAACAACAACAACAATAATAATGCTGTCTAGCCACAGTCTAGTCAGAACTACACATCACATGATGCTTCTGACTCAGCATGAGGACCTGGGCTGACTACACCTGGGCAGGGATCACAGGACACACGAAACAGGAGCCAGGCACTGGGTGGGTCTTCAGGCTACCATATTTCATTTCCTTCTTTCACCACTGGTGTCTTTTAACAGCTGGCTGAGTATGAAAAACAGGAAGAACAGGGAGGTAGAGAGGGACCCCACTAAAGGGTCTAAGTTCTTACAACAGTTTAGACTACTTGCAAGTCCTTCTCTTTCATCTGCAAAACACTTCTTTGAGATACTGGAACCAGTATTACAAGCCATTTGAAAAATGAAGAAGTGGGAAAAAGCATGTCATCTCCAAATAAAAAAAAAAAAACAAAAAACCCAAACTAAGCTACTTAGTGGGGGTAGATGGAGGGTATGGTGATTTTGGAATGAACCACATTTTACAATTTCAACTGCATGCTTGGGTGAAGTATTTCAGCTACCAAGCTGTTCTAGAACTTTTCATGTAGCAGAAATCTGTGTGTTGATACATGTATTAGTCAGATATACTGCAAGTGTAAAAGCAGGAAAGTGGTTCTTCTGAAGCTGCTTCTCTCTCTGTCAGCTTCCCACACTGCGGAATCATCAATCGCATTACAGCCCACAAGAAAAGTCTTGCAAGAAGAATGCTCAACTGACCTCAAGCCGCATAGTCTTAACTAATAAAACACCCCTGTGTCAGCTCACAAGGATACAGACTCTCAGCTAATATAAGGTACCAATTTTTCAAAGCAGCTTGCCCCTGGTAATTATACTAAAAATAAAAGAAGGCAGCCAACTGGTGGAGTTGTCTGTTTCTTTAGAAAAAAGTATTTCACTTTTCTTCAAGTTTCATTATCAATGATTGGCTTGGATGAATAAGAGGCAACCAGCAGCTTCTGCCCAAGTCTAGGCTGGACAAATGTGGCATTATTTTGGCAGAGCTCAGGCTCTGATTCAGTCTTCAAAGGCCTGGAACTGTATGTGAACTTCTGAACCTGACCTGAAGCTATTATGGGCTTTAAAATGTTCAAGCAGTTGCTTCATTAAGCAGCCGCATGTGATGGCATTGCTATCTCATCCACTGCCCCAAACCACAATGCAGCTAAAGGCAAGTGACATAAATTAGCAAAAAGAAAGACAAAGAAGATGGCAAGAAGAAACAGCCTGACTTTAAGATCCATTCAAAAGCATACAGGTTACAGCTGCTATAGCATATTCGGTTTGAAAAGGCAGATATGCTACAAATTCAGAAAGCATGAAGAGCAATTTGTGACTTTTTATCAAATAGCGCATGTTGTGAGCAATTTCCTCCCCAAGTGTTTTCAGAGTAGCATGGTAGTCACAGGGTTTCTTCCTTAACCTTTTGCCCTAGAAGAATACGACCATGAAAATAAAGCTTCCACGTTCAATTACAACTATTAAGGATTGCCTTTTTCACAGTAACTTGCCAATACTCCCTCATTTTCTTCCAATATCATACTGGAAAGATAAGACCTAGCTTCCTGTGTCTAAAACAATTTAGTGGGGGAAATATCTCAAGGTTTGAGTGAACTAAGTTCATTTTATACTAAATCTAATATACATTTTAAATTTTTTAATATGTGACAATCTTTTTTTATTGAACTATAGTTGGTTTATAATGTTGTGTTAATTTCTGCTGATAATCTTTTTTAATGAGATAGACACATACCAAAATATAACAAGATAATAAAAAGAATTCAGGGAGAGATGAGGAAGAAACCAATTCTGGTAATTTTATCAGCAAAACTAGAATGAACAGAACTTTGTAATTTTTATAGGTTTCTTTATCTTCCTTTACTTTCACTGAGACCAATTTAAACCTTGAAGAACAGTCTGGCAGGCTCTTCAAGGTCAGCAATGATTAACAGGAAATTATCATTCAGAACAAAAACTTTTCCTCCTTCTAAATCATTAGACAGAACACATCAGCATTTCTGCCTAAATCCCAGGTGGGCAAATAACAGCAGAAGATTGCTTATTCTTAGTGGTGAGCTACAACCTGAAAAAATACTAATTAATCCAGGTATATGAGATCATACATATTTTCCATAAATCTGTGTGTCCTCATTGGTGTTGTAAATGCAAACCTAGCAGAAATGTTTCAAACACGAGCAACCAGATTAAAACAGATGGCCTAAAATATCTTCTAAATTGACTTTCCTGAATTTAAGGCTACCGGTGTTATTCATCTACTTTGATTTTAAGGAAAGTCATCAATGCTTTAAGTAGAAGTAACAGGTGAAGACGTCCTTGCCTCGGCATTCACTCCGCTGTGCCAGAAGTGCAAACAGTACCTTGTGCAATGTCATTTAGTCCTACCTGCGAAGGTAATTTTCTGAGTCAGCTTGGCTGGGCCACAGTAGCCAGATATGTGGTCAAACACTCTTCTGGATGTTTCTATGAGGGTGTTTTGGGTGATTTAACATTCAGATCAGTAACTTAGAGTAAAACAAATTGCCCTCTATAATGCAAGTGCAGAGAAGGCAATGGCACCCCACTCCAATACTCTTGCCTGGAAAATCCCATGGATGGAGGAGCCTGGTAGGCTGCAGTCCATGGGGTCGCTAAGTCGGACCTGACTGAGCGACTTCACTTTCACCTTTCGCTTTCATGCATTGGAGAGGGAAATGGCAACCCACTCCAGTGTTCTTGCCTGGAGAATCCCAGGGACGGGGGAGCCTGGTGGGCTGCCATCTATGGGGTCGCACAGAGTCGGACACGACTGAAGTGACTTAGCAATAGCATAATGCAAGTGGGCCTCGTCCAATCAGCTGAAAGTCTGAATAGAACAAAAGACCGAGCAAGAGAGAATTCTGCAAGCAGATGGCCTTCACACCTGACCTGCACCATTGGTACTTCCCTGGGCTTCCAACCTGCTAGTCCATCCTGAAGATGCTGGATTTACCAGCTTCCATAATCACATGAGCCAATTCCTTAAAATAAATCTCTTTCTCTTTATACATACCCATCCTATGGGTTCTGTAGTCTGGGGAACTTTGACTAACACACTGATTACCTGAAGGGTTATTATCCACTCTGCGTCGTCCTCTGTCCACATCTTGCTTTCCTCAATATGGACAGCAGAACTTTATTTTTGCACACTTAATATTGAGAGTAAGCATTTAATCTCTTGACCACAAAGTAACATAGGTATTTACTTTGAGCTTTTTTTTTTTGGAACACTTATTCTTGTGCTATATATTTTGCATGCATTTAAAGTCCTTTAAAGCTCAGTAACCACTTCTTTGCATTTGCACAAGGGAAAATGGTCTCCTCCTCCCTAGGAAAGGAATCTAGCGGAACTTTGATTAAAAGGTGGGATGGAAAATGCCAGCCAGTTTCCAGAGTGGCTCTCTCTCCGGGGGCTTTTAAATTTAAAATTTGTAAATCAAAATTAATTCCAAGATCAGATGCATCCATATACAAATGCAAAGCCAAGGATAGTCCATTTTCAATGACCTCATGATCCTCTCCACTGAATATGAACACATATTATCTGGATCAAGTTCCTTTAATGATGAGGAAATATGAGCTATATTATTGATGAAGATAGGCCCCAATCCGACCAAAACCTAGACAAATACGATCACTTCTAATCTCTTCCTTCATCTCTCTTTTTAAAGGTGAGAAGTGGGTAGGTGCTGGGAAATCATAGCAGAGCAGAAGGTTAAAAACTTGCTTTGGGGCCAAAGGACGTTTTTCACTGTCCTGGCTTTTTCCAGGGTGAATGGAACACACATGGATCTGATTTCAAGGGCTGATTTCATTCTGGCAAAAGAAAATAGCTCAACAGCCTATCACATGTTTACATCTATCAGTAGTTTTTAATTCAATGGTCATGGGATGGTGTTGGCCTCATTAGGTTTTTTGACTAAATTAAAAATGAGTCATTTGGAGTAAAAATATCCTTTCTCATCCAGAAAATTTCAAATAAGGTTATAATTCGGAGGCAAAACAAACCAAAAAACAAAATTTGCTTCTTTTGAACTAATTACTAAAAGTTATTCTGTTCCAGGATACAGAAACGCCTCAACTAATCAAATGCACGGGTTAAAGGTGTTTTCATTAGTTTGGCGCACTGGTCCAACGTTAACCATTTTTTGTTTCAAGAGCTTTATTACTGAAAATGTATCTAAAATACGACCAGTCTATTTTCTTGCTGAGTACAGTCAATAGTTTCTCTTATTTCAGTCACTGTTTCAGACCATTGTTCTGGAAGTATCACTCAATAAATTCTTTTGATGTACTGTCCTCTCATCCGAACCTTCCTTAGTGACTTTAGTTACTGATCCTCTTTTGACATTTTGTATATATTTAAGTGAATTAAAGTTACAAAAATGTTTTCAATAAAATTAAAATTTGTATGAAATTGTGGAGTCTTAGAAAAAAAGTTGGCTACAAATGTTCTTTAAGATAAAGTAGAAAAATAAGGCCCAATATACTCCTACCATGATAAAATACATAGTCATTAAAATGAGAGCATTTTTGAATAAAATGACCGACAACATCCTAAAAGAAGGGTTTTGGAAGTGGCCGGACCTCCTCCCTACTCATCACCTGACATGACTGCAGGTCAGCATCCACACAGAGAGCCTTCCTACCTCTTGGGTCCTAGTTCTCCACCCTCCTTAATTCCACCTCCCTTCCTTTCACTTCACTTCAATCACTCAGAATCATCACACGTATTAGATACTGAACTCCAAGATCCTCGCTGTCCACAGGCTTCCATATTTCCTCCTCCCTCAGTCCTGACCTTTACTGGTCCTCTACCCAGGACCAGTGGCTTCATCACAGTTTCTGTTTGGCCCATGACTGGCCGTTTCTGTCCTATTTTCCATAGCAGCCAGAGAATCTCTCACCTCTATTTTTCATAACCTCTAGTTAAAGGTAAACAGCATCTTAAAATTTTGGTTGGGAAAAATTTTTATTGGAAGAAGCCAAAACTGGATCCAGTCTCTTGTGCACATCTGGGAACCAAACAGCATGTCGGCTGGGCCCCCGTGGGCTTTGTCTCTGGGTGACAATGAATCACTCTTCAGCAGCTATTGCTTACCTACGACACCATTAGAAACATTTAGCACCGTCTTCACAAGCTCACCTCCTCTCCCTCTAGAATTTCCTAGAGTTATTTCCTGGGCTTGCTTTTCTCTTTCTTTCTGAATTTGGAAAACGGCCTGTCCTTCTCCTTCCAAAAGTGAAAGCGTCAATGTTCATTCATGGTGTCTCCCATCAGGAGTCCTCTTTCTCTTTTCTCTCCCCCTCAGCCAGTGAACGGGCCTACATCTCCCTTGCTTCGAGAAAGAACTCTCCTCTCAACCTGCCCTGCCCCTCGGGCTCCTCCCATTTCTCCAGCAAACCTGCAGAGCACACAAGTCCGTTCCACCTGTCCACCTCCCCTCTCATCCTCTGAAAATCTGCTTCCCCAACACTTCCTCATCAACCAGGAGCTGCACACCCAAGCTAGTTGCACCAGGCTGAGTCCAGGGCCCTAATATGTGACAAGCTCAAGTGTCCCTGGCCCCTATTCCTTCCCACACCTCACCCCGCATTCCTGGTGCCTACAGAGGATATGTCTGCTCCTTGCCTGGCTTCTCAACAGCATCTTGTGATAATCCAAGATTTTCCTGAAAATTTGGGGGGTCTAGGAAGAGACATCTCACCACCTCTCATCCTCCCTTCTCTTCCACAGACACAGACAGTTCTTCTCTCTTTATCCTTTAGGCTACTATTTCCCCCCACAGAATCCAGCCAAGCATGTGGTAGACAGTCAATAAATATCTGCTGAAATAAAGTCACAATAAATGTATGTTGGGGATGTGGATTAAAGATCCTGCGGGGCATACATCAAATTATGAACATTAAAAATGGCGATAGAGCAGTATCCTAGAGGTTCTGAGAACCACAATGTGCTCTGTCACAACTCAATGATTATGCCATGAGGGGCTCCCTGCCTGCACCCAGTCACACAGAGCAGGGTCTGAATGAATGAAAGAATGAATGAAACATTACCAAACTAGCTTTATAAGAAAATCTTTCATCAGAGTCTTTTTTATTAATCATTAATATTTTTATTAAATGTGCAGTGCCCAAACTGAGAGATTACTATTAAATTTTCATAAAATAATGGCCTTGTGCTTATGCTTCAAAAGAAAAAGTATCCTTATCTTTTAAACCATTTCCAGAGGAGAGACAAATGTGTCTTATAGAAAGTGGTGCAGTCACCCAAGGAAGCTGCCATCACCCAAGGTTTTACTAGTAAAATGTACTGAATATTTATAACTTTGTAGGCAGCAAATCCAAAAAAAAGATGGGAGTGAGACATTAAGACAAGGACGCCCACGTTGGATATCTATTCATTTTAATGGTGATAAAGGATCTTGATTTCTCGGTATGATTTTTAAATCTCCCCACTAATCTTGCTACCAGCACTGTTGGGGGACACCACATTCTCTGAGCATGACCCAGGGCCCTTGTGGCCACAGCTGGCACCACGGAGCCACCAGGGCTTGACCTGGGAGCCGCACCCCGGCCTCCCACGTCTCCCAAACATCACCAACACTGATTCTTAAGGTGAAAGTCGGTGGGATATCAGTGGCCACAGCCTTCTGCCCTTCTCTTCCTTTGTGTCTCTCCCTTCAAGGACATTTTGAAACAGAAAAGCATGCCCTTTCATCTCAGGCCCAGCAAGAAACTGCCTTCTTTCGACCAGACCGAGCGGGGCCTCCTGCCCACTGCCAAGGAGACGTAGCCTTTATCCTGAGGCCTTGGGCTTCCGTTCTCTCTGGCTTTGATTTTCTCATCATAAACAGAGAGCCCATATGAGGCTGGAATGTAAAAACAGTAGTATGAAAATAAACTGCATTCCTTTTTCCTTGTGACAGACACCTGGTGTGTTATTATGCCCGGGTACTTAACTCTTCTCTGAGAAAACTGGTAAAAGCAGACCTCTCTGCTTGGGAGGTGGTCTGGAACAGTGATGCCTGGGGAGCCGGAGCCTCTGGTCAGCTAGTCCTAGACTGCTGTTTACAGAGCTACTGACTGTACACAAATAACAACTAATTGCTCGAATCGCCCCATCTACCACAGCCTTAAACTCCAGGGAGCAAAGCTTCTGCATTTGAGACAGTGATCTCGGGAAGACAAGTGAGTTACCTGAAGGGGCTGGGAGAGGAAGGAAACTAGGTAATTGTTAACCTCACGTGGACCAAGGTCTGTCCCCACTTCACTCCTAACCCTGAACTGTTGCTGCTGTCGTTGTCTAGTCACTAAGTTGTGTCTGACTCTTTCGCCACCACATGGACCGCAGCCCGTTAGCTTCCTCTGTCTATGGGATTTTCCAGGCAAGAATACTGGAAACGGGTTGCTATTGCTGCCTCCAATGGATCTTCCCATCCCGGGGGTCAAACCCGCATCACCTGCAATGCAGGTGGGTTCTTTACCTTGAGTCACCAGGGAAATACCTAACCTTGACTACTAACCCTCTATTTGAAGTGTCTGGCCTGCCTCAGTTCTTCCATTTAATCCTCAGGGTGAATCTTAAGCCACACACACCCCAAAGGGCCAAATTAAGGATCCCACTCTCCCCTCTCCAGAGGATGCCCTCCTCTGAGAGCCCTCCTTGGACTGATTGTCTACAGACTTTTCTTTTGCCAGGGAGTCCTAAAGCTTCACAACTTAAGAGAAGAAACAAGTCGGCTGTCTTTGGATCCCAAGCTCCTAGCCCAGACTCTGGCCCGTCCCAGGTGGTGGTGGCCCTCGGGGTGGGGATGAAGGAATCCAGGCTTCTGCTCTGGCTTGATCTGACTAAGCCAGACATTGGTAGCTGCCAGCACTGCTGCACTTCGGTCTGCTTGTAAAGACTCTCGTTTGCAAAGCTGCGTGAAGACAAGGACGCCCAAGCTGGATATCCAAAAAGAACTCATCTTTAAATATCATTATGTAAATTGGCATTATACCCCATTTACACACCACTGTATGCCATTGCTGAAATTATTATATTTGGAAGCATTCTAACTTCAAAGTCTTTAAAGGTCATCTGAAATATATTATGGAGGAATTCAGAGGTCATAAATAAAATGAAGCCATCTAGAATAATCACATCTTGTTAATCAAATTATGTTTTACCACAGAAAACAGAACAAAAAGCCCTCAGTATCTTTTTCCTGTGTGTGTGTGCTCAGTCATGTCTGACTCTTTGTGGCCCCAGAGACTGTAGCCTCCCGGGCTCCACTGTTCATAAAATGTTCCAGGCAAGAATACTGGAGCAGGCTGCCATTCCCTACTTCAGGGACTGAACCCATGTTTCCTATGCCTCCTGCATTGGCAAGTGGATTCTTTGTCACTGGTTCCACCTGGGAAGCCCTGTCTTATATATAAATGCAGGGATCATCCATTATTTGATCAACTATTACCAGCTGTTAGCACACAGCTGACATTCAATATACGTGAGTTAACTGAATATAATTTTATTCACATAACCCATATTTTCAATGCATTAACTATGTACCCTACACATTGCCATAAAAGTATAGACATATGTAAGTGATGCTTTAGTAGAACAACAACACACAATCTGAAAGAAACACTCAATAGCAAAGCACAGTGCCACCTTTTTGAACAGACATTAATTCTTCCAGCAACATCAAAGCAACAGAGTTCAGTGGAAAGAACTAGCTGTGACAGGAGTCAGATCAGGCTCCAGCAGCAACGATCTTGTGCTGGTCATGTCACTTCTCTAAGACTCAGTATCCCTTTCTGGTTCTCTCCAACCTCACATGCTGGATTGTATGGTTCCTCTAGCAAACATCCCTTGTTTGCCAGGGGACATCTCATTAACTGGGGGGGTTTTAATGGAAAAGATGTGAGGCATGACAAATGCTGTGTATTCTACAAATGCCCAAGTTATGAGACAGAGAAGGACTGTTTTAAGAAAAACAAGATGAAAAAATATATATAAGATTCATCACCCTGGAAAATTTCTAAACAAAGCTCTCCTTTTAGTTTGTTTTCATTTGGTGGGGTAATTTTTACTTTTTTTCTTAGAAGACGAAAGGTCAGAACCCATGGTCTGGATCTTATTGAATCCCTCTTAATTAACTGGGAAAGAAAGTACATCATTGTATAAATCAAGCTAATTGGAAGCTTTGCTTCATTTCTTTTCAAGATCAGCTAGATGAAGGTTGGATGCATTCTTGCCTTTTTGTTGTACAAAGAACCAGTTTAGCTTTGATTATCTACCTTATCCCCTTTTAGAAAGAAGTATGATGAGGTTGGGTGGGGGGAAACTCTCTTTAAAGACAACAGGGGTACTCACAAGGCCTAGTATAACGTGTGGGAAAAAAAAATCTAATTTTCATTCTTGGCAATGATCAGCTGAAAGCTTCGTTTAGGCAAAAATCAAGATATAAAAACATAGGCTTTTTGGTCTTTTCAAGATCTGTCCTTTATTTAGCAAATGAGATGACAACTTTTAAATGTTTTAACAGTTTTGAGTTTCAACTTGGTACCATCCAATGTAAGTCAAAGCATTTCTTTAGTAAGGCCTAGAGAAAAATATTTGCTAGAATAATATGTGCTAGAAAATAAAATGAATTCGAAACACATTCTAAAATAATCATGGAGGTATGCTTATTCTTCAAAGTACCAACAACATCTCATTGAAAGATGAGAGTACAATTTTTTTTTTCAAGATTTGAAAAGTTATTCAAGTGCTAAAGCTACACAAAATTTTTTTCTTCCGATGAAACATTTTAAGCAATAAACAGAAATGAAAAATTTGAGTGCAGTTTTATGGGCCACACAAGGACAATTATCCTTCACTGGAGAATCAAGAATTACAAAACAAATACTGAGATCAGCAGAAAAATGTGTATTTTAGCTCATCTGCAAATGCGTGTGTACATATGCAGGCATGTGTATATATGTTTGTGTGCATGTGTGCGTGCACACGCATATGTTTTCTTCCAGGATTTACTGATCAACAATCCAACATCCCTGTAGCAACTAACTGCCTGATATTACCATCCATTGTTTTAAATCCTGTGGAAGATGAACTGGATACATTACATATTCTAAAAGATCCACAGTTCTTAAGAAATCAAGAAAGGAACAATTCAAAGTGTAAGGAAAGCTTTAGCTTCATCCTCAGGGGTAGAGGATAAGTTATTAGGACAGACCCCTGAAAACTGCTCTGGCCTCTGCTCACTCACCCTTGGCTTGCCGCATGACCACGTGACCCCATGACCCCATGACCAAAGCAGGTAGGTGTGGTGCAGGGAGCTGGGCAGGCTAGCTCTGTGTCCTCAGCCATCTGCCCAGATTGTCTAAACAATCTGATCTCATCTGATGCTGAAAAGTCACTTGTATAAACTCTTGAATGAACTTTCTAATGCCAAACTGATTCCAATCAGTCCCCTGTGACTTTGGTGACTATGAGCTCAATTTTTCAAGCTCTGTTCCCGGAGCTAAACTCTGGAGACCAGAGGAGGAGAAAACGACCTTGAAGATTTTGCTCTGCTACAGACAGCCATGAGGAAAGGATGGGACTAGGAAGGGGGTGATGAGAACTGCATTCCCAGTTTTCTGTGTGTGTGTATATTGGCCATTGCTCCAATTATTAAGGGTTTGGAGAAACATATTCTTAGACATTGCTGGAGAAATGCAAAATTTTTAGATCTCTATGGAGAGCAATTTTATGATACAAAACAAGAACCACAGAAGCTTATCATTTAACTTCTAATAATTTGTCAAAAGAAAGTGTCTGAAGATACACAAAATATTTGCAATAAGACTAGAATTCATGGCAAGATTGCTTATAAGAAAGAAAAAAAAACCGGAAATAAAGAGGTAACGAAAGGGTATTGACAAATTAAGTTAGATCTATATAAAAAATAGATGGATGGCATCACCAACTCAATGAACATGAGTTTGAGCAAACTCCAGGACTTGGAGTTGGACAGGGAAGCCCGACGTGCTACAGTACATGGGGTTGCAAAGAGTCAGACATGACTGAGCGACTGAACTAAACTGAAATAAAAAATATAAAGCATATAAAAATTGTGCTAAGAATATTGACTGTTGGCATGAAAAATTGCGTAATACATTAATAAATGAAATAGTTACAAAACCATGTGAATATTACTCTTTTAAAAAAATAAGATATAGAATGCATTGAATACTTTCAAAGTATATAACATATTTTATGTAAGTAGTTATGACTTTTAAGACTTAACTATCTGCAGTTTCTAAAGCTTTTTTTCTAGTAGAGCACAATTGCTTTTGAAATTAAAAATTAAAGTTTCCTCATTAGAAACTAGTGAGTAATCAAATTTAAGTCTCTGTGTTAACTTTATTAGAGTGCTTTGTATGCTTTAAAAACCAAGTTCCCAATTATGCCTCAATAAAGTTTTTAAAAATGATACTATTGGTTCTGAAAAGAAACAAGAACAAAAAAAAAATTCAGGATTTAACTAAGAAAAATCATGTAACTGACAAGAACAACAAAATAATACATTACCCTGATGTTTTGCTTAATAATGTACCTTTCCTTGATTATTGCAAGAGATTCAATATTTCCTATCTTTTAAAAAGCAAGATCACTTTCTGAACTGATTCTAATACTTCATACATGGTTATAAAAGTCTTCCATTGTCTTTGGGATTCCACAGACTACTTAACAATAATAGCTTCTAGTACATTATACAAATAACTTTTTAAAACTACAAAGATGAAAACATTACACACACTGGTCCTAGAATATCAGCTCTATGAAAGTAGGGGCTTTATCATTCACTGCCAAATCTCCATATCCTAAAATAGGACTTTTCACAGAGTTGGGGCTCAATAAATATTTGCTGAAAAAAAAAAAGAAGGGCTAAAGGGTGTGATGGAAGATGAAGGTAAGAGATACGAAAAATTTTTCTGTTTTCTTAAAAAGAAAATACAGAGGAACAAAACTGTTCATAAATTTTAAATACTAATAGTAATAATGCTATCATTTACTGTCTTCTGTATACCAGGTACTGGGTTTATCTAATATAATGGTCACAACAACGCTTTTAAGTATCTCTATAGACAAACTGTGGCACTGAATTATTGAAAACTAGTGTTCTTGTCTGGAGAATCCCAGGGACGGGGGAGCCTGATAGGCTGCCGTCTATGGGGTCGCACAGAGTCAGACACAACTGAAGTGATTTAGCAGCAGCAGCATAAAACTAATACAAAGAGATCGTTAAATCCAACAGGACTTAAGTGAAATACCGTCACGTAGGGTCCTTCCAACAGAAGAACAAAATATACATTTCAAGATCTACATTTATTTAGAAACCCTAAACCAAATAATTTTCATATGTGTCATAAAATCCATGCAAGATGCTGGAGTGCTTGCTGATTTTTTTTAAGTGCTTGCTGATTTTAATAGATGATAATTTAAAAGTACTGGCGAAGAGTATGTGAAAGGATAAATGAATATTATGATAAAGGAGATTTGTTCTGAATGTAAAAAATAACATATACAACTTTATGAAAAGAATTCCCAAAGGCAACTATCAAGAGGCCAGGAGATAATGACATAATGACAAGCACAAACAAGAAACTCAATACATAACCTTGCCGCACAAGAAGCATATGTCAAACTAACTTCTTAAAAGGTCAAAGATCAAAGCCTCTTTTAAAAACGATGTCAAAGTGCTAAACAAACAGGCAGGTACTGAGAACAGAGCGGTGGTTACCAAGGGGAAGGCTCAGAGGTGGGGGTAAAATGGGTAAAGCTAGGTCACCTGCATGGTGATGGATGGAAATTCAACTTTGAATTTGAGCACACTGTAGTGTATACAGAAATGGAATTGCAGTGCTTACACACGAAACCTATAATGTCATAAACCAATGTTGCCTCAATTAAAAAAAAAAAGATGGCCAGGTGTTTTATAAAGATATCCACTATCACTTGTTTAAGTACCTTTTGGAAACGTTACGAAAGAATCCAAGAAAACATGCAATTCACCTACAAAAGGTTTAAGTGCTACAGGCTAAGTGATAATAAACAGCAGAAATGCCCCACGACATAGCAGCACTCCTGTGTGGCTGCAGGAGGGGAAGGACGTTTGGATGATCTAGAAATGCTTAGAGAAATCATGGGTTAAAGAAACAGTCACATACAGATGTGAGAGTTGGACCATGATGGCTGAGCACTGAAGAATGGATGCTTTTGAACTGTGGTACTGGAGAAGACTCTTGAGACTCTTACAGTCCTGGACTGTAAGGAGATCAAACCAGTCAATTGTAAAGGAAATCAACACTCAATATTCATTGGAAGGACTGATGCTGAAGCTGAAGAATACTTTGACCACCTGATGTGAAGAGCCAACTCATTGGAAAAGACCCTGATGCTGGGAGGGACTGAGGGTGAGAAGAGAAAGGGGCAGCAGAGGATGCGATGTTGGACGGCATCACCAACTCAACAGACATGAGTTTAAGAAAACTCTGGGAGACGGTGAAGGACAGGGAAGCCTGGCGTGCTGCAGTCCACGGGGTCGCAAAGAGTCGCTCGGGATTTAGCAACCGAACAACAACAAGAAACAGGAAGGATGCCCAAAGGCAAGCACACTGTCTAGGAAGCTGTAACAAGGATGGGGAGCACAGTAAAGGTAGGGGTGGGTGGGAGTGATAACGGGGCCAAACTGATAAAACTCAGTTTAGAGAAATCCTATGGGAACCTCTTTTAAACTGAGAAATGAAACAAGGAATGACTGCAAGAGCCACATCTACTTGTGAGACTCTATCCAATAAAGCCAGAAACACACTGTATCTGACACTAGCAGATTTGCAGATACACTTACATTCACTTTTTAAACAATGTGTGGCCCTCCACACATTTCTCCTGCTGTGCAAAAACCATTTTGCAGCTTCCTGGGAAGAAAAAGGCCCAGGAGGGCAGAGCTTCCCAGCAGAGGGCAAAGGAAAGGTCAGAGCCTCGAAAGCAGATACCCACGAGGAGAAAAAAGTCCTTCAGTTTGTCATCTGAGAAACTGACTTTCAACCTCTTGGGCAAAGAACGTTCTGTCTGAAGTGACCTGGATCCAGGAGTTTAAAGGAAGATAAAAGAGCAGAAGTTTTAAAGCCAGGGGACCTGGGTTGGGTGCACAAAGTTAGTTGACCCCATCAAGTCATCTATAGCTTCTGAGCTACGTCTCCATCTGTAAAGTGGAATAATGATAATACTTTGAGAATTAGATAAGACTGTATATATTTAAAGAATATATTTCAGCGCCTCTTAAATTTAACTACTTGTAAATATGGAAATGTCTGAATTGCTGGTCCCTCTGCTCAGATTCATAACAACTGTTTTCAACTTCCACAGTAGTTTTGTACTCGATGAAAAGTTAACACAAAGAAATCAAATTTTTACCACTTAGGGAGAGTAAGGGCACCCGAGAATCGAGAAAACAGTGACGCCTGGTATCCAGCAAGGGCCCTCTGTCAACTCTGTGGCATGTGGCTGCCCTGTAAAAGCACAGATTGACTGCCCACTATTCCAGTTGGGCCTCAAAGAAATTTCACATTACCATATATCACGAACCTTTAGGAACAGGCCCAACAATGAAATCATGACTATCAAATCCATAAATGCCAAGAGTGCCTTCTTATCACTAAATCTTAATGGAGACGACTTACTATTTCACAGGCAGAAGCTTCAGCCAGCAGATGTAATTTCTATATTCTAGAATATGATTCATGGGCTACAAGGCTGCATTAACACATATTTGAAGGTAGAATCATCCAACTTTGTATTTGCAATATCTCTATTCAAGTGTTCTACGTTCCCAGCAAAATCCCACCATATTTCTTCTGTGAATCTTCATAACATGATGGGGTTGGGAATAGAGATGAACACTGATACTCGAAGTATCTAAACAGTCTTACTGGCAGCAAATGAAGGCAGGTGAGCTACACAAAGGGAACTAGAGTATATTCTATATTGGAAGAGCACTGAGTATATTCTACTCTCTAAAATAAGGTTTCCTGTAGAATATTCTTGAAATCTCATACTATTCGTGGATAAAGAAATGCTTGAAGAGAGAAAACGCAACAGCAACAACAAAAAACTCACCGACACTTAAAACTAGAAGCAATTACTACCTTCAAAGAACTAATGAAACGGATTTTTTTCTGAACAGCATGTGTATCCAATCACTTTGGACATTAGAGAAAATTTAATAAAATACTTGTGTGTATGTGTTAGTTGCTCAGTCGTGTCCGACTCTGTGACCCCATGGGCTGTAGCCCACCAGGCTCCTCTGTCCAAAGGATTCTTCAGGCAAGAGTACTGGAGTGGGTTGCCATTTCCTTCTCCATAAAATACTCAGCTATGTCATATTTGTGTATTTTTGTCTGTCTTGGTAGCTCAGCTGGTAAAGAATCTGCCTGCAATGCAGGAAATCCTGGTTTGATTCCTGAGTCGGGAAGATCTACTGGAGAATGGATAGGCTACCCACTCCAGTATTCTTGGGCTTCTCTGGTGGCTCAGCCGGTAAAGAATCTGCCCGCAATGCAGGAGACCTGGGTTGAATCCCTGGGTTGGGAAGATTCCCTGGAGAAGGGAAAGGCTACCCGCTCCAGATTCTGGCCTGGAGAATTCCAAGGACTGAATAGTCCATGGAGTCGCAAAGAGTTGGACACGACTGAGCAACTTTCACTTTCAGTTGACTTCTAAGAAATCAGAAATAATTATTTTGAGTGTCATTTATAAATATTGCATCTTCTATACTGTAGAAGTGATCCTTCATGAGTAATTAATAAAATCATTATTCTGTGAAAACCCATGTATATATTTAGGTTCCTTCTGACAACGAAAATATTTCCGATTATACTTAATTGCAGTTTTGATCAATTCCAAATTAAAAGACACTTACTCCTTGGAAGAAAAGTTATGACCAACCTAGATAGCATATTCAAAAGCAGAGACATTACTTGACCAACCAAGGTCCATCTAGTCAAGGCTATGGTTTTTCCAGTGGTCATGTATGGATGTGAGAGTTGGACTGTGAAGAAAGCTGAGCACCAAAGAATTGATGCTTTTGAACTGTGGTGTTGGAGAAGACTCTTGAGAGTCCCTTGGACTGCAAGGAAATCCAACCAGTCCATTCTGAAGGAGATCAACCCTGGGATTTCTTTGGAAGGAATGATGCTGAAGCTGAAACTCCAGTACTTTGGCCACCTCATGCGAAGAGTTGACTCACTGGAAAAGACTCTGATGCTGGGAGGGATTGGGGGGCAGGAGAAGAAGGGAACGACAGAGGATGAGATGGCTGGATGGCATCACTGACTCGATGGACAATGAGTCTGAGTGAACTCTGGGAGCTGGTGATGGACGGGGAGGCCTGGCGTGCTGCAATTCATTGGGTCACAAAGAGTCGGACACGACTGAGTGACTGAACTGAACTGAACCAACTAACTAATAACAGGACACTATTTTTAACATCAGTTATCTCCCCAACATTTATAGAGAGCTAAAGATCATATAAACAAAACTGCATGCTTAAAAGAATGAACAAATTTTCGATATAGGATACAGGATGCTTGGGGCTGGTGCACGGGGATGATCCAGAGAGATGATATGGGGTGGGAGGTAGGAGGGGGTTAGGATTGGGAACTCATGTACACCCATGGCAGATTCATGTCAATGTATGGCAAAACCAATACAGTATTGTAAAGTAAAGTAAAGTAAAAATAAAAATTAAAAAAAAAAGAATGAACAAGTTTAATTTTTTCCATCTGCAAGGCTCCACAATTCAAATAAAGCTTATTTTTCATTCTTCAGAGCTATATTTCAGAAAGCAACTATTTTGCTGCATTTATAATTTTTAAAAAGTCGTTTACCTTATTTTGTCACACCTGAAATACTTGTAACCTAGGACTGTAACTTAACAATCTGTGAATGACTAATAAATTTAATATAGATGAAAACCCAATCCTGACAAATGGTTTTCAGAAAATTTATCTGTAGGAGAAATGTTAGTAAAGCATTTGCAATCCTCTTGGAGTTGTCAGAAAAAAAAAAAAATAAAAGCAGCAGGTAAGTCAGTATAAACTGATTGTAATTCTCAATCATTTTACTACCCTGCAAAAATTTGTCTTCCAGAAAGAACAAACACTATTGAGGAAAAGAATCAAATTATTCAGTATAACGGCATGTTTAGATTTTAATTTTTTTTTTCAGTGGATGTTTAAATTTAAACTGCAGACTCATCAGAATGCTTCTTTTAAGTAAAACTCACATTTTCAACCTTATCCCTTTTCAATAACCCACAGATTATCACACAGATCTGTGAGCAGCTTCTCATCCTTCAGATCTTGGCTCAAATATCGCCTCTTCCTACCACATTCTAATGTTCTAATGTCCAACTATTCTCTCTCCCTCTTTCTCTCTCTCTCTCACACACACCCACACATACCCACTTCTTTATTTGACTGTATGTGATCCATTGACCAGCGAGGTCTGTTTCATTCAGCAATACACTCCCAGTCTTTGGCATATAACAGTGACTCAATACAATAATGAAGATTAATTACTCCAACATCCTCCAAATCTCTTTAGACATATGAAGTGCCACCTCTCATCTGCAGTGTGTTTGCAGCCTGTATTTTCTGAAGGCTTCCTATTAGCTGGAGGGCGAATGACTCCCTGGGTATGACTTCTTCCTTAGTGACAAGTCTTAGTGCTGAAGGAAGAAAAGAGGGACTATCCTAGGTCGTTGTACAATAAAACCTCAGTAAGCTAGCACTTGAATAAACAGAACCTTCAAATGAGACATGTTTATTTATTTTTTCCCCTCAATGGTGGATTCTAGTGCTTGGCACAGAACTCTGGAAACAGAAGGGGTTTAATATAATAGTAAACTACCAGTATGATCATAAATTATTGGACTCAATGAGCTTTAAGTATTCTTCCAATTCAGAGCTTCTGTGATGTTATGATCTCAACATTCCTAACTCTGAGATTGTCCCAAATCATTCTCTAATCCCATTTGCCTTAAAGTAGCATTTAGTCTAAAAAGGCACCAGCATTCAGCCTATAGCCAATGCTACCACCATCTCATCCACACCCAGTTACTCATCTCCAAAGGCTGTGACTTTACTTTCCAAGAGTTTTTTGATGCAACTGCTATTTCCATCTCCTTCGCTGCCTAGTCAGGCCTTCAGTGTATTTATTCAGACTAGAAATGAAAAATATCAATTGTTTGGAAGATGGTCCCTCACAGCCATATAAATTCCACCATGCTTCTGAAAATCTCTGTATAAATGGGTTTAGAAGTCAGAATGTTCATTTAACCAGAAAATCACTTAATAGCTAGGACACTGAATAGCTTTCACATATTTATTTGAGTAATATCTACATAGCAGCTGTTAGCCTAGAGCATGGACAATTACTTCTTTCAGATGCCTTCCCAAAAGATATTAATGTCAACAACCAGACCAATTATATACTGATATAATTGCTGTTAACATATTTCATGTTAAAACACATTAAACATATGTCATTGTTAAAAAAGAGGAAACTACTGATCTGGTCAACCTATTCTTTCATACATATAATTCAGACTCTTGGATACCTGCATTTGTGTTGGAACCTAGGGTCTGAAGAAAAGGTTTACAAATTGAAGCTATACATACTACATTAAAATAAGTGCATTTCAGAGTCAACTGAGCCATATTTTAATACTAACCTCTGTATCCCTCTTTGTCATCATGCTTTGCAGAGTCACGAGTCAACTAATAATGATTAAAAGATCAAAAGTTCGTCATTAAGAGAGGCCCTAAAGGGCCCAATGATTCCATTCCCTCCTCTATTAAGCAGCCTCCCTAACCCAGTAATTACACAAGCCAAATCAGGCTAACCAACTACATGCATAATGATAGCAAAGAAGAGCATGACTGATGATTACCCAAGTCATGTTTTTATCAGGACTTCCCCTTCCCTACCATTCATCTCTCCAAAGAAGCCTGTCAGGGGGAGTGCACTGCATTACGGAGGTAAACCCATGGGTTTTATCATGGTTCCCCAAAACACCTGAAGACATGAGTTTGCACTATTCCTAAACCAGAGATATTCTTAGAAACATGTTGTAAGCTATTTCTAGTTGTTGTTTAGTCACTAAGTCATGTCTGACTCTGTGCGAGCCTGTGGACTGTAGCCCGCCAGGCTCCTGTGTCCATGGGATTTCCCAGGCAAGAGTACTGGGTGTATTGCCATTTCCTTCTTCAGGAGATCGTCCTGACCCAGGGGTCGAACAAGCATCTCTTGCGTTGGCTGGCAGGTTCTTTACCACCGAGCCTCCAGTAGCAGTGTTAGTTGCTCAGTCACGCCCAACTCTTTGCGACCCCAAAGACTGTAGCCCGCCAGTGCCCTTCGTCCATTGGATTCTGCAGGCAAGAATACTGGAGTGGGTTGCCATTTCCTACTCACGGGGATCTTCCCGACCCTGGGATCGAACCCAGGTCTCCTGCATTGCAGGCAAATTCTTTACCGTCTGAGCTACAGGGAAGTCCCATGAGCCTCTGGCAGCCATATTAAAAAGATAAAAAAGAAACTGATGAGATCAATTTTGATCATATATTTTATTGAACCCCATATATCTAATACGTTATCATTATAACATGTAATCAATATAAACTGACTGAACTATTTTATATTCTTTTGTGTGAGGTTTTGACATCAAGAGTCTACTTTACACTTACATTTCAATTCAGACTAGCCACAGTCTAAGTGTTTAAGAGCCACATGTAGCTAGTGGCTACCACATCAGACAGAGCAGCTCTAAACAAAACATCCAACCAAATGAGAAAGATTGTTCTTTTTGCCTTACAGAAAAACACCAGCAACTGCATGGTACCTTAAGGAAGCGAAGATGGAGAAGTTTGATACGGTAGCATGTGAATGTGGATGAAAACAAAGATATATTCTTTTGAAAACGTAACACAAATTTTAGAAATAATAAAAAAGGAGGAAGACAACTACTAATTACAAGAAATTAATTGAATTCTCAGTCTCTGGAATAGGTCATAGCAGGTTTTAACACAAAGTTGGAGCACTTGCTATAATTATCTCTAAACTACGAGTTCTACACATGGAGTCAGGATTTCCACAACATTTCAGAAGGAAGTAATCACATCCTTAGAGAACCAAAAGATGAAACTCCAAGGCTAGACATAGGAAAATGGAATGTCAGAAATGGAATGTCATTTTGCACTGATAAAGACAGAATGGAACACAATCAGAAAAGTCTACAACCTTTGGAATCAAATACAATCCTGTTCAGTGTATAGTTTAATATCCAACATTCAGGTAAACTGGAATTCTCTTTAAGGCTGATATAAAAATATATAACTCAATAACTGATGTTGGCACGACTACTCTGAGGTACTCCATGAGCCAAAGATGACCTCAGCATCATGAAAATATTAAATGTTGTTCCCTATCATTTTATGGTACTTATTTAACTGTATTCTCCATCCCTGAAACTGTTGCTACAGTATACTCATGGCAAATTTTCACTAATCGCAAGAGATCACCATGTCAGGTACCAGAGTTCACACCCACACACGCACACCTTTGTCATAAGAAAAGATTTGAAACACGGACCCATTGCTGGGATATCTCTAACTTGGGAGAGTCATTAGTAACTGGGAAATTCAGTTTCCCAAGTTCACTAGGCTGACTCTAGGATTTGGCAACTTTTACTCTTTCTGCCACTGATAATGGAAGTGCATGGTCCATCTTTGGTCACTAGTTCTGCCATTGCCCGAAAAACTTAATGAAGTTTCCAGCTATTCAAAGGTTTTGAAATTATGTTATTCAACAGGAGAAACTCTTGCATTTGAGCAAGTACTCCAAAGCCTTAGGGCGCTTCTTCCAGTCCAGTGATTACACTAGACAATTATGACTAGAAAATTACAACTAACTTGTCATGTATGCCTGAGAATTGAGTTTCTACACATCCCCTACACGGAAACCACCTTCAATATGTAACTATTCTATTGATTCTATACTATTTTCCTTTAATTAAATATAGATACAAACTTTCTCTCTTAAGGGAATAAAATTGATTTATGGCTTAAATTTTATAATTTTTTTCTTGTAGAGACTATAACTCTTAACTAATCATTATTTTAAGCATTCTGAAGAAATCAGTTTAAAATATTTTCCTAAGATTATTTAAAAATTATTAATTATATTTTAGCCATCTCCAGTGGAGTCTGTCAAAGGTTTATAATTATTTTTTAGATACCTGCACAATTGAACAAAATTTCATGAGTCAAAATTTACATTTTCCTTTGATACACAACCAACTGTTTTCAATTTTGGTTTCAAACATGCTGATTTACTACATTTTCTTATGACCATATGTGAAAGTTTTCCCATGTGGTATGATGTATGGAAGAATAGCTGAAAAAAGTAAGCTATCAACAATTATAAAATATTAAACAATTAAAGTCTTACTCTTTCCCCATCTAAATTTTTTTTCTTGTTCCTATGTAGTTTACTTTCATATAAATTACCCAAATTCTAAGTGAACTTGAATAATTTTCTCCAAGTTCAGTTTAGTAATGAGAACATAGTTTATAGATCTTTCCATATGGACCTTGATTGAACGCATTTCCTTTCAGTAAAAATTCAGATAGCATATTCGCAAACGGATACATCATAGAACACTGCAGACTCAATTGCTTATTTCTGGATTTGAGATTTATTTTAGGTCTATGTAGTATCTCCTTATCAAATTAGCATGCAAATTTATTCTCATTTTGTATTTTCTAAGTACTCCATCAAAATGAGCTGCATTTTTCCCATGACTGACGTCAAAGACATCCTCTGAATTAATTTATTTCTGCCATTTTCTCCAAAACCTTAATATCTTCTCAGATTGTGTTCTTTCAGCTATCATAGGAACTAATAAGATGATTCCCATGATTAAAAACAGACCATTCTGTATCGTTAACATTCAGACCCATTTAGAAAACAGAACTCAATTTTCAAATATCTTGGCCACGGAGATCTTAAGCCATGAACCTTTCTACTGAAATATATCTTTATAGTCTCAAATGCCAGGCCTGAAAAAGTGTAACCACAAGAAAGGAAAACTACAGGCTAACATCCTTTGTGAATATAGATATAATACTACTCACGAAAATACTAGCAAACTAAATCCAGCAACATATAAAAAAGATTATACACCATGACCCACTGAGATTACGTCAAGGAATGCAAGATTGATTTGACGTCAGAATATCAATAAATACCATACTATATCATAAATGATAAGACACCACATTAAGAGAATAAAGGAAACAAACCTACCTAACCATCTCAAAATATCTGTAGAAAAAAAAACGCATCTGACAAAATTCAACACTCTTTCATGACTACTAGGGAAAAAATAATAGGATTAGACTTTTTTTCACAACCTGCTAAAAAATTATCTACCAAGAAACCACTGGAAACACTATACTTATTTCTGGAAGACTGAAAGGCTTCTCACTAAGCTCAGGAACATGACAAACATAACTGCTATTGCCATTTCTATTCAGCGCTGGACTAGAGGTTCTAAGCAGCCAACCAGACAACAAAAAGATATGATGGCCATCCAGATTGGAAAGGGAGAAATAAAACTACCTCCATCTGTAGATGACATGAATTTGTATATTCTACATAAAGTTATAAATCAGAAACCAATTGTCTTTCCCTAAACTAGCAACAGACAATCCAGAAATGATCTACGGAAACAATTTATAATAACATGAAAAAAAGAAAATACTTTTACATAGAAGTGTAAATGAACTGTACAAGTGTAAGACTTGTACAATGAAAACTACTTCAAAACATCAGTGAAAGAAATTATAGGATACTTCAATAAGTGAAACAACATCTTGTGTTCATGGATTTGAATTCTTAATATTGTTAGGATAACTGTACGTGTGCTCAGGCATGTCGGACTTTTTGCAACCCCATGGACTACAGCACGCCAGGCTACTCTGTTCATGGGATTTTCCAAGCAAGAATACTGGAGTGGGTTGCCATTTCCTACTCCAGGGGACCTTCCCAACCCAGGGATCCCTCAAATAAATTTACAGATTCAATGCAATATCCAAAAAACTAGCTTCATTTTGGAGATATTCCAAACTAATTCTAAAATTCTTATGGAAATGCAAGGAACCTAGAAGAGCTAAAACAATCTTGGAAAATGAGAATAAAAGTAGAGACTCAAATTTCTCAATTTCAGAACTTACTACAAAGCTGCATCAATCAAGACAGTATAGTACAGGCATAGGAGAGACACACATATCAATGGAATAGAATTGAGAGTAAAGAAATACATTTATGGTCAGTTGATCTTCAAATGGCTGCTGAGACAATTCAATGGAGTAAATAACAATCTTTTCAACAAATGGTTCTGGGACAACAGGATATCCACATGCAAAAGAATGATAGTATATACTAATGATGGTATATCCCCATTGAAAAATCTATGGCCCTACAAAAATGTGTACATGAATGTTCATCAGAGCATAATTTCTAATAGACAAAATGTGGAATTCCCAATGTCCATCAAGTCAGTAATGGATAAAGAGATAAGGTAAATTTATTCAATGGAATATTATTCAGCCTTAAAAAGGAATGAAGTACAGATAGAGAATATAACATGAAGAAAATGGTGAAAATATGTTAAGTGTAGGAACCCAGAAGGCCACTTAGTTATGATTCCATCAATATGAAAATGCCCTGAAGAGGCAAATGTTGGCATCTTTGGTCTAGGTTAAAGCTAGAGCAGGACATGCCAAGGATGATAAAGGGAGTGGCATGGGAATGACAGGTCTTTAAACACCATCATTAAGGATTGTCTGTGTTACTCTAAAGAATTAGAAAGTTTTTAAATGTTTGTAAAAAGTCAGAAGCTAAGGAGATCTAATCTGTGTTTCCAAAATATTATTCTGGCAGCAACATGGAGGAGAATGGAGAAAAACTGTCAAAATTTAAAAGTCAGAGATGGTTCAGGTATGAGCTAGGGTACCAAGAAAGGAGACAGTAAAAGAAATGAATTGGAATATGCCATCTTCTTTTTGAAAACTCCCACCAATTCTATTTGATAGGTTAATTTACCTATATTTAAGTATTTTTAAATGAAACTATCATGTTACCTATTCATACGTTCATAATACAGATATGATAATAGATAAAATATGAAGCCTATTGAATTGAGTGTGTGAACTAGGTATTTTGAGTTTTCTTTGATGACTTTAACATTGATCAGGAAATAATGTGTTGGTTCTGCACTGTCCAAGATGGAAATAACCCAACATTTGTTAGCTCTTTTTTAACCTTTTTTAAATTTGCCTTGAGTAGTGAATATTGAATCCCAGTCATGCAAAAAAGTATTTAAATATGTCAAGAAATTTGCATCAACAGACTTTCTTCACAGATTATACAAAAATAAATGATAACTCAACCCACATCCAATTCCATGAATTTCACGACATATAATTATAAATTTATCTGTAGAAAAAGCAAGAGTGTAATCAATTCTTTATTAGCAAAACCACACTACATCTCAGATATTAATTTGCAAAACTGTGGAGACATCCTAAAGGTGAATCATTTGCTTTGTATCCCATCGATGTTTGTTTGAAATACATTTTATGATGAGTTTATCAAATGGAGTCATTTCTGCAGGAAACGTAAAGTGAAAGTGAAGTCGCTCAGTCGTGTCTGACTCTTTGCAACCCCATGGACTGTGTAGCCTATCAGGCTCCTCAGTCCATGAATTTTCCAGGCAAGAGTGCTGGAGTGGATTGCCATTTCCTTCTCCAGGGGATCTTCCCGACCCAGGAATCGAACCTGGATCTCCCGCATTGCAGGCAGACGCTTTACCATCTGAGCCAATTGTTGCTTTATGGCTATGGGAGACACATGAAATCACATTTTATAATTTACTGATTATTTTCAGCAAATACTTGAAATATTTGCACTGCTTTAGGTACATCTTTTGCTGACAAAGAACTAGTTTCCTTGGAAACAAAACTCCTCAAAATTCAATATGAGCAGGACTCTCCTTAGTCAACAGCTTTGCAGGCATTACTATCATGAACTAGGATAATTTACTTGATAGAAATAACATTACTTTATAACATATTAATATAACAGAAAATATACTAGCATGCTCCACTGACCATAAATAAGATATATTTATATAGATACTTATCTATTCTTAGGATAACAATATAAAATCTACTTATTAAAAAATTTAAGATGCATTAAAAATATTTATTGGCTTTCTAATTTTAAATAGCAGCTAACATCTAAGGCTTCAAACTATTTCACATAGTGAGATTTGCAGTGTGACGTTATTCTCCTTGATAATATTAAATGTAATGAAATGGGATATGCATCACTAAGACATGACCTTGAAAATGTTTCAGAGTTTCGGATGAGTGGGTAAATTTCATAGCTTCAATAGGTGCCTATTTGGAAAGAATGTGTCAGCTGCTGACCCTCCAAGATGATGACAGCATTCTGGGGTCCATGTATTGAGAAAACAGGTGCATAAGTATTTAGAGTGCCACATATTTCTATATGTGAAGACAAATATCTCTTTACCTAGTACAACAGCAGGGGCAATCAATGACCTACTTCCTATTGACAACGGTGGTAATACGGATTCATATCTGATTTTTAAGTTAATTAAGTTGATGCTTTTAAAGACTCATCTTTCAGTCCTCCAGGTTTTCTTAAATTATTATAAGATGAAATTCATATATCTTGCAGACTTACCTGACTACAGAAAAGCAGCTCGGTGGCTATTTGTAATAGATAAACCACATGCAATTCAGGTTTGATTTCTCTAAAATTCAACTGCATGGTGGAATGATTATTTAATGTTTGGCTAAGTTCAAGACAGATACTCTACTATGATTTTCCAAACAGACTTAGTGGAGACTCCAATGTAAGCCTTCTGAACTGCTGATATGACCGCATCACTCATGGGCCTAAATGCTCAATGGTTTCCCTCTGCCCCTTCTCAGGGCCTCACACTGTCCAATCTCTGTCAACCTCGCCAGTTTCACAAGGGGGCCACCTGCTCATCCTGCTTCACTCATGCTGTACTACCTCACTGCTTCCTCCATTTGCCTGGCTTCCTCCTGCCTGGGGACATGCTTCTCCCTTGTCCTAGGAAGCCTTCACCTTCTCTTCACTCAGGGGACTACTAGCCTTTCTTCAATCCTCAGTTCAAGGATTGCTTCCCAACCTCCTTGGTCAGGTCACAAATCTCTGTTGCCCATTCTGACAGCACCAGATATATTACCTTCATAACATCCATCACAGAGACAGTTATGCATGTATTTGTACTATTTCATGGGTGACTGTTTTCCCCAAGGGATCATCAGTGCCATGACAGCAGAGTCTGGTGTGAAACCAGAAGAGGACCAACAAATGAGAAAAGTCAGTCTGATTTATTCTGAGTTTACTGCATAGAAAGGGAGTCAGTGATGGTCGCTTGTGGTTTGGCAGAAACTTAAAGACAGGCTAAGGAATGGGACAGTTTTAGAATTTTAAAAAAAGGAAAGCTTTTCTCTGATAAACAAGGTAGCTTTGGAGTTTGATATTTACTTTTCTATTGGAATATAATTGCTTTACAATGTTGCATTAGTTTCTGCTGTACAATGCAGTGAATCAGCTATATGTATGCATGTATCCCCTCCCTCTTGCACCTCCCTCCCTCCCCATCCCACCCCTCTAGGTCAGCACAGGGCACCGAGCTGAGCTTCCTGCGCTTTACAGCAGGTTCCCGTTAGCTATCTCTTTTACATATGGTAGTATATAGAAAGGTGTGTGTGTGTATATACATAAGTATATATATATTATATATATTTATATATATATATATATATCAGTCCTAATCTTCCAGTTCGTCCCATCCTCCCCTTCTTCCTACCCCATGGCCACATGTCCATTCTCTATGTCTGTGTCTCTATTCCTGCCCTGCATGTAGGTTCATCTGTACCAATTTTCTAGATTCCACATATATGCGTTATAATATATGATATTTTTTCTCTTTCTGACGTACCACACTCTGTATGACAGACTCTAGGTCCATCCATGTCTCTACAAATGACCCAATTCTGCTCCTTTACATGGCTGAGTAATATTCATACACACACACACACACACACACACACACATATATATGAACCGCATCTTCCTTATTCATTTGTCAATGGACATTTATGTTGGCGCCACGTCCTGGCTATTATTAACACCGCTGCAACGGGCACTGGGGTATATGTGTCTGTTTGCATTGTGATTTTCTCAGGGTGTATGCCCAGCAATGGGATTGCTGGGTCAAAGGGGTACTTTCCCCTAAATGTAAACAACCAAACATACCAGCCCCTATTAGTTAAGTGCTATCCACTCGGTTCACTTGAAAGAAATGGGAAACAGAAACAAAGCAGAAGACCGTGGGCTTTACTAACTCTTAAACGCCTGAGCATGAACTCAGAGAGAGGCAGTGTGGTTCAGACAAGTACATCCTACTGCTCTGCATTAAGATGCTAAATAATGAAAAATGCAGGCCTGAACTCTGCTTCAGTTAGCATTTGCAAGATTTTGAATGGGCGCAGCCTCCTTTGAATGGATTCCATTTGCAAGGACCTACACCTCAGTGAAAGAGCTCTTGGCCTCTGCATTCTTAGATCGGGGTCAATGCCATAGGTCAACAGAGACCTAGCTGTGTTATCTTGGGCAGTTACTTAACCTTTCTGGATCACATCTGTAAAACAAGCTTAATCATTTTCATCTCTCAGGTTATTGTGGGGACAGGAAGAAATTTAATGATTTGGGTCAGAACATGACGATGCCTGCATGGAGGAGGCACTCAGGCAATATTTCTCCAATAAGAACATGTAATGGAGCCATCACTAAACACGTAAGTGTCTAAAATGCTATTTGAAATGTAAATTCCATCTAGCAACTCTTGTTCTTCCGTTGGTTTAAACAATGAAAATAAATTCACAGCCAAAATATACTGGCTTCACAGCTTCCCTGGTGGCTCAGACAGTAAAGTGTCTGCCTGCAGTGCAGGAGACCTGGGTTCAATCCCTGGGTTGGGAAGATCCCCTGGAGACGGAAATGGCAACCCACTCCAGTACTCTTGCCTGGAGAAATTTCATGGATTGAGGAGCCTGGTAGGCTACCGTCCATGGGGTAAAGAGTTGGACACGACTAAACGACTTCACTAAATAGAGCCAGGGCCTCCTAACAGCTCCTTCTCAATCCGATTATCCTATATTTTTCCTATGAGATAATTTGGATTCTATCTCTCAAATAAGAGTAATACACAGTTTCTATTTTAGTAGAATCTAACATTTACCTTAAATGAACATGTCATTTACCTTGGCATAATGGTGATAAAATTTTTAAGGTAATGGGGTATTAGATAAACATGTTCATTCAACAAATATTGCCTGGTTCAGGGCAAGACACTGGAAAAGAAAAGAGAAAAAGACAGTTCCACTGAAAGACTGAATACACAGACAATGGCCAAACCAAATATCTAAGCTGAACTCTGACCCACTACCTGCAGCAAACTGCCCAGGAAACCAAGCCCTTTTTTGCAGAAAACAGCCCAGGCAGCCAGTCTGCTGTAGATCAGACTTACAGAAAGTTACTATCCTGAGTGACAATCTTTATGTCTCTTTTTTCAGATTTTCTGCTTATGGAAGGGCGCAGGTCCTTTCTGCTTGTGGAAGGGCGCAGGTCTCAGGGCCCTCACCACCTAATCAGCTCAACCAATTCATCATTCATGCGCTATCACCACACCAAACTTCCTATAACATCACCAGTGCCTTGGAATTTCAGACCTCGGTGTCTTTGGAGGTTCTGTTCCCTTAGCACCTAGAAGAAAACCTGGTACTCTATGCTCTGCAAAAGCCAGTTATTTCTAAAGAACTTTTGAGCATGAACATTCTATCTTCTATACAAAACCCTCACCTCCACACTATCCCCAAGGCCACCACCGATGCTCAGACCCCATCTCCGGAGTCCTAGGCCTTCACAGTCCAGGATCATTTCTTTAAAACCCTGCACAGTGCTGAGTCATCATTCTCTGAATCGGGGTTTGACTTTGGAAACTAGCCAAAATCGGATTCGCAAATAATATGTCTGACTGAACTGGATAATTCCATTAAGACTAAAAGAATAAAAATATACAAGAGTTATTTTCTTATGAGGCTTATGGACTGGCCTGAACAACAAAAAAAGGAAGGGCTTCAAAAATGCTTTGCTTTTCTACAATGTGGCTGCAAGAAGCTTGAATTCTGCGGTGGCGATAGTTTCAAAGGGATCAGGCTCACTCAGATTTATGTGTGTGCACACATATACATTGGGGCTTCCCTGGTGGCTCAACAGTAAAGAATATGCCTACAATGTGGGAGACTGGGATTCGATCCCTGGGTCAGGAAGATTCCCTGGAGAAGGGAATGGCTACCCTCTCCAGCATTCTTCCCTGAAGAATGCCACAGACAGAGGAGCCTGGCGAGCTACAGCAGTCCATGGGGTCACAAAGAGTCTGAGACACGACTGAGAGACTAACACTTCCACTCATCTCTCTGAACCACATGTATACAGAATATGTGTTTTATCTATATGTCATCAAATTTGTTTTTAAAATATCAGTCCTGTGATTCAATTGCCACTAAGCCCTACATTATTTCTCGGTAATACATTTGATAACATAAAGAGGCTCCTTATTCTTATTAGACAATTTAAGGATATCATTGGTTAAGTTGTAAGATGAATACTGTCACCATAGCCTTATTTACAGTGACACAAACAGACACTAGTTAAAGGGGAGGTGCTGGTGACTGGGTGCTGTGAGCCTGCAGAGCAATCTTTTGTTGCGGTTAGAATTTGTGACTGTCACAGCACGCTGCTTCTGCCTAGCCTGGCTGCGCTCCCCTGCTGACAGAACCTCGGCTCCTGCTCCACCTGTTAGACTGAAGGGTCGGTCAGGAGGCTGTGCCTGCAGCCAGCAGGAGAGGCAGATGCAGAAAACAAAAGGCAGGGACAGGTCTGCAGGAGGTTGGGGGGCAGCCCCTTCCACCCCACTGATGAGACTTCCTCCCACTGCCCTGGGTGGCTCAGAAGCCAACAGTGGGCTGTCAACTGGAAATGAGGTGTTATGTTTCTAAAAATCAGCTTTTCTTTTAAGCCCAGCATTCACTGCAACTCTGATCATCAGAAAAAAAAAAATCTGAAAATTCACAGCATGACATTCAGTATGACTCTTTAAATGGTTGTTCTAACCAAACTCTTTCATTAGCTGGGCAGTTTTGATGGGGAAAGGCCAACTGGACTCCAACTTGGCCTTGGCAAGGCCCCAGGGAGGGACAATCCCCCTTTCTAGTGATCCCCTGAAGTGCCCCAGGAAAGGAAAGTGGGGCGAGAGATCCTGGAAATTCAAGGATCATAGCTATATCAATGCACACCCTTTCAGCAAACGCCCTTTCGATGTCTTCCTCTGCATTTTTGTCCCTTTTCTACTTTCTTGCTGCCTTTCATTGCAAATACAAGGTGTCAACTTGGGCAACTAAACGTTCCTTGAGTGAGATTAAAATTTTTAAGTCATTAAGAATAATTTCCTAATAATAAGAACAAATGAACGAACAAAAATGAAATATCACCTTTTCCCTGAGTCCGGGGCCCAGGAACGGAAGGGTAGGTGGCTGAGACCCGGGTATTCCCCAGAAGCAATAGGACTGATGAACAGAACACCTTCTGTGCCGAGCCCATTATGACTGAAGCAGGGAAACGCAACTGAAGACTTCTTTCTCGGTCCCCGCTCTTGCTTTTGAAATAGGAACCACTTAAAAACATTTACACACAGTTTTTATTAAATCCCGAAGAAGCTGTTATGAATTTGCAATAATGTCCTACTAAAGTTTCACAGAAAGTCAGACATGATGACCTCATTTTAATTTTGTTACTGTGCTTATAATTGTGGTCATCCAGGGAGGAGCTCTGGAAATGAAGCCAGAAGACCTTTCGAGCTGTCAGATTTTAAGTCACTTGTGCCCCCTAAGCCTTTTATAAAACCTAGCCTGTAAAGCAGTGATAATACCTGCTTTGCATTCTCCCTAAGGTAACAAGAAGGTCAAAATCACATATGTATGGCAGGCTTAAGAACTTAAGCTTTGCAATGAAACAGTTTAGACCACATATACTTAACTACTGAAGTAACTCTGAGCAAGTAACTTAACTCTTCAGGGAATGGGAGAGGATGTAAGTAACACCTACTATATAGGATTGCTGTGAAGTATTAGTAAGATAAATACATAAGAGTCTGTGAGAGTTGGCAGTCAATTACTGTAGGTTCTACTTTAAAATATAAACACCATGCAGCTTCATCTTTAGGTGAAGCCCACTCCCCTTTTTGACCATGAAAATATCAGCCAAATGTCACAGAGCAGAGTGAAACCCTGCCACCTTCAAGCACGTCTGCCCACCGCATCTCTGCCTGTCTTCACGGTGTTCCTCCCTGTATGAATCCAGTTCCCTCCTTCTCTCTTGTTCTTTCCCCACCCATCTGTCCTTTTTCTCTCCCTCTGTCCACCTCTGGCACTCTCATCTCCCTTTCTACCTCCCTTTCTCTCAGCCTCTGTCTCTGTCCCTATGCCTGTCTCTCTCTAGCTAGGCTTCCTTCCGTCTCTTCCTTTCCAATTTTCCTTTCTACCCACATCCCTCTAGATCTCTGTCCCTCCCTTCTTTTCTAGTAACATCTAGTTGGCACTGTTTTTAAAGCCATATTCTGAATAATCTTTGCAGGTCTCTATTGCCTCCCAAGATCGAAAATTTAACTTAGAGAGAAACTTCAATCTTACTATGCTCACCATAACCATACATGAAACTCTTGATAACTGGCTTCTTTTAAATTCCCCTGCTCTTTCTCTCCCAGCATTTTCCATTGATATGGCTATTAAGTCGTATTGGGGGTCCAAGCAATTTAAAGACTGAATCTAGTTGTTTATCAAATATTCAACCTATGCTTTTATATTTTGGTTGCAAAAGGAAATTGGTAGCTATGCCGCTTTTTTTTTTTATGTATCCTTTTAACTCCTACAAAAGCAGTGTTGGGTTACAGTAAATATAGATTTCAGGAAAATCTGAGTTAAGTGCTACATAAAAGTGGTATAGAAAAGCTATAGATTGGAGACTTCTCTGGTGGTCTAGGGGCTAAGACTCCGCACTCTCAAAACACGACCCGGGCTTGATCCCTGCTCAGGGAACTAGATCCCACATGCCACAACTAACCCAGAACAGACAAATAAACAAATATTTTTAAAAAATAAAAGCTATGGATCTTCTCTTTCCTTGGCCAGATGCTAACGTATATAAAAATATCAAGATTATAAAATAGGCACTATTTTCCATGGATATACTTTTTGTTGGAATTCTTGAATGGTAAATCTAATAATACCTTCATTTTCTCCATAACATTACCTCACCATCTGCTGCAGATTATAACAATTACTTCTTATATTTTATATATGCTTTTGAACCAAAAAGGGTATGTATGTATGTGTGTATAAAATCACATTTCATATACATGTTAAGCTACCAGATTTCATACATGTTAAATATTACATAGAGAGTTAATATTTTAATGAACAGTAAGTTCATTTTGAACATAATTTCAGTTAACTTTCCTTAAACCTGTTATTCACTGACTCATGTCCAGCTCTGCAACCCCATGGAATGTAGCCTGCCAAGCTCCTCTGTTTATGGAATTCTCCAGGCAAGAATACTGGAGTGGGCTGCCATTTCTTTCTCGGGGGGATCTTAAGTTTCCTTAGGGGATAAAAAAAGAGTATTACCCTCATTTTTAAAGAAGGTCCAGTGTTGCTGAGGAACTATGGCTTATATCCGTGAAACAACTAGAGAACTGAAATACAGACTGCAAGTACAAAATTGTGTATCACAGATACACTGAGTTATAAGACAGAGTGACCTGTAGTCTGAGGCAGCAGAGAAAGGAACTTTTCATGGACAAAAAAAGCCTTTTGAATGTAGCTGACATTAATTTATTTTTATTTAATGTAAGTCCAATAATTTACTGAATCTGAGAGGATGATGGAGTGGGAAGAGATCACCACATCCTCTCCTGCAGCTTTGTCATCTTACAAAGGAGGAAGCCTGGTCCCAGAAAAGCCCAGTGCTTGACCGAGGGTACCCTGCTTGCTGAGCTGGTGGCCCTTAGATGTGGCTCAGAGAGGCGGAGGAGGGCTCTGTGCCCTGAGGGACCAGAGTCATGGGGACGGGTGGCATGCCATGGCTTCACCCCTGCTCCCGAGGCTGACTCTGGGGCTGTAGGGTGGTCGAATCTTCCATCTTGTGTGCTAAGTGGGTAAAGAAAGGAGGCAGAGAACCCCAAGATCCAAGTCCAGTGACAAGAGTTCTAGAGCCCAGCTCTGGTCAAGAGAAGAGAGGGAAGAAATGGTATAGTGAGGGCTCATGGGACACAACTTTCTTGTACGTCAAGATTCAAAAAAGCACTGGCATTTCTTGGGACACACAGTCTTGCTTTTAATCAGAGAGTCTCAGAGGCTTTCCTCCCCTGTGTTCCTAAGCAACGGATGCACAGTTGATCGTTCAGAAGTCAGACACTTGGCGGCACTATTCAGGGAGGTCCTGGCGTGTTTTCTATTGATGTCAATGTCATGATAATGAACATGGCTGACATTTACTTCATTTTTACTATGTGCTATGACAACACGGCACAAAGTTATCTTGCTTAACACTAAAGACAGCTCTGTACATTAGACACTCTTCTTCCCTTTCACTCTGCAGATAAGGCAACTGAGGCAAAGAGAAGTTAAGGGAAGATGCCCAAGTTCACATAACCAGGATGTGGCAGGTCTGAGACTTGAATGACGCTCCTCTGGCTCCAGAGCAAAAAATCTTGGTCGACTGTTTTAGGAAATAACCCCCTGGGGCAGAATTTGTTTCCAGCATTTTATGATCGGCAGTACCATAGTCTATGAAGGAAGAAGGCAGTTTACATGACTTAGCATTCATTAGTCAGGATGCCTAGAGGAGAGAACTTTTTCAGATGTTCTAGAAAATGCAGTTTTCAACTTTAAAAGTGACTTAGTTTAAAAAAAAACCCACATATATATTTATAAACTTCTCACTTCAGGTAAAGAATGACTAGGAAATTGATTTAGGAACACAGACAATCTCACAAACACATAAGGCTTTAAAAGAAAACTCCAGAAATAACTCCTGGCCAACCGTGTATTTCTGAAGTGTGAAAATTCAACCCATCGCCAGATCTTCCAAAGAAAACCTGTGAAAATCAAAGGACATAATCTGGTTGGATTTCTTCTGGCATTAGAGCTATACTGAGCTGCAGACAATTCTGGTGGAAATGCTGCACCCGTCCAAAGGCAGCAGCTGGCCTCTGGTATAAAAAGCAAATTGGTGAATAAAATTCACACTCTTCAAAAATGTGCGAACATTGGTGATTTTTTTTTTTTTTTCCAGCACTGGTTTCTTCTAAAGCTCAACCAGGAGGGCAAACACTGTCTTTGAAAATTTCTTTTTAATTTAAAATGTCTGTCAATTTTCTTGGTAAAATGTTTTGTTTACAGTGTTGGATAGAAATGGTTAGCATGTATGTGTGTACACATGTATGTACACACACAAACGCACTGCCCTTCCAGCAAAACAAGTTACAGGGCCAGAAAACACTCTTTGATTCCATTAGACAAAGACCTAATTTTATCACAAAATCCGGAAGGTATGACTAAGAGCCATAAATACACTGCTGCACGGACTAAACCATGCAGTCAATGTCTTCTGAACTCAGTATCTAATAATGTCTAACAATGCACACATTACTGCCCTATATTTAAAACTGAGATAGTCCCACCCAGTAGCAGACATTTATATAACACGAAAACTTTCAGCCTATCAGTCAGAAACCTAGAATGGATTCCTACCTATTGGAATCTATGGGATATTTCTAGGTGGGGTTTCTCAATATTCTTTTTTTTTTTCTTTTTCTTTTCTTTCCACCAACCTGGCTTCTTTATTGGCTTTTGAGTGGCAAGCAGCCGGACTCCCCAATACTCTTTTAGTTTTTTCTAGTTTTAAATGAGAGAGAAAAAGCCTCAGATGTAAATTAAACCTATATATATATATATCTATTATTGATTGGTTTGATTTTTGCTATGAATATCTAATCACCTTTAAAAAATAAACTTCATTTTTAGAATAGTTTTAGATTTGCAGAAAATAATGCAAAAATAGTATACAGAGTTCCTATATATCCCACTGCCAGTTTGCCTGATTATTAATATCTTATGTTATTATCTTGCCTGTAGCTCAGATGGTAAAGAATCTTAAAATCAGCCATTTCTCCAAGGAGATCTCCAACGAGATCTTCCCTGTACCTCAGATGGTAAAGAATCTGCCTGCAATGCAGGAGACCTGGGTTCGATCCCTGGGTCAGGAGGATCCTCTGGAGAAGGGACTGGCAATCCACTCCAGTATTCTTGCCTAGAGAATCCCACAGACAGAGAAGCCTGACTGGCTACAGTTTGTGGGGTCGCAAAGAGTCAGACACGACTAAGTGACTAACCCACCCAGCCACCCATGTTATTATTATTATTATAGTATTTTGCCCTGCATTGTATAACAATGAATGAGCCAATATTTTTAATTCAAGTCCATACTTTATTCAGAGTCTTTTTCCTTCTTAACTTTAACTACTTTTTCTCTTCCAAGATCTCATCCATGATATCACATGAGATTTAGTCTTCATCTCCTTAGTATTCTCTTGGGTGTGGTAGTTCCTTAGACTTAATCTTTGCTTTTGATGACTTTGACATTTTTGATGGGTACTGCCTAGGTATTTATTATTAATGGTTCTCTCAGCAGACTGGGGCTCTGGGTTTGAGGGAGGAAGACTGCAGAAGTAATGTGCCATTCTCATCACATCATATCACAAGTGTATACTATCAAGGTGATTGATCATGGTTGATGTTGACCTGAATCACCTGGCTGAGGTGGTGTTTGTTGGGCTTCTCAACCACAAAGTTCAGCTTTTATTCTCCTTTCCATGCTGCCCCCTGTGGAAGGAAGTCACTACGTGCTGCCCACACACACGAAAGAACCTGGGACTGGTGCTCCATATCCTTGAGAGTATCTACACAAATTTTTCAGAATTCTTTTGCATGGAAAATTTGCCCTTTTCCCCCCATTTATTTATTTATTGCAATTAATTATTTATATCACTATGGATTCATTCACTTTGTACCCTGGATTATAACCCAATACCACTTTACTTAATGTGTTGCTCAAATTGATGTCACTTGGTCACTGAGAGTTCTTTCCATGGGCTCCCATGTTCCTCTGGCATACCTCTATCACTGGGGGTGGGTTTGTTTTATTTTTTTGAGCACTTCCTCACTTTTTGGCAATAGAAGGTATGCCCCAGACTCATGATATATATATATATTTCCTACTCCAGTCTTAAAATCAGCCATTTCTCCAAGGATCACTATTACCTTTTACCAGAGAATGGAAAAACAAGATCTGAGCACTAGAGGCATCATTGCTACGGGGTTGCTGTTGCTTCCAACCTTCTCATCTCTGATAGAAGAAGGAAATATGTATATGTGTGCTAACCCATCTACATACACAGATCTATAAATATATGCTACCATCTGCATCTATTGGAGACAGAAATGGCAACCCACTCCAGTGTTCTTGCCTGGAAAATTCCATGGACAGAGGAGCCTGGCAGGCTCCAGTCCATGGGGTTGCAAAGAGTCAGACATGACTATGTGACTTAACACACACACACACACACACACACGCTGAATCTTACTAAGTTCGGCATGAGTTATACTGATGTCTCCAACTCTAATTTATAAACATGTGGTTGTCTTCTTCGCTTGTTTAATCTGTAAAATTCCAGTCCAACAAGTGAGAAAGCTTGCTATCACTGGCCATCCATTTTCCCTACTGTTCAGTTCTGGAATACATGTGTAGTGCATCAGAACTGTTGACCTCTACCCCATGGGAAACAACTTCATCAACTACACCCAGTGCTTATGGACAGATTCCTCTGCCTTGAAGCTTACAGACTCCACTAACTTCCTAAGTCACTTACAGAAACATTGCTCCTCCATCTCTATTAGGGAGGTTGTTTCACAGGTAATAGACTTAGATCATTTTGTCAATCCACTGCACTTTAAAAAGAAAGGAAAATTAAATGTAGTAAGCTGCTTTATCTTAATCTAAATTCCAGAATATTTAAAACAGAACTATATTTTATTCTAGATGTGCAAGTATTTTGAACACTGTATTTAGTCTCTGTGGTCATGGAGTTTTTCCACCATGCTTCTCCTACCTTGCCCCCTCCACACACCTATACTTAAATCCATCCCCTATAATGAAAGTTTCTATAAATCCACCTGTGGAAACATTTTATAATTTAACTTCTAGCAGGATAAACTGTAGCTTTAAGCATTATGCTTTAGAAACAGTATAAATATAAAATGTACTCTCTCAAAAATGATTGCAACTATAAGGATTTTAATTATTTTCTCTCCTCTTTCTTTCGCTACTTCCTAAAATAGAAGCAAGGGTTATATTGCCTTGGCTACTCCACTTCTTCCACTTCAAATTAACGACTGGACAGATGGGGGCTGTGAACAAAGGGTAAAGCTGCAGCTCTGCTTCAGTGGCTCAGATCTTTAGTCCTTAAAGGGCTGGTGACATACAAAACAAGTCACTTGTGATGGGTCATTTGGCATTCTCTCCAGGTGTGTATGGAGCTTCCCTGGTGGCTCAGTGGTAAGAATCCAACCACAATGTAGGAGACATGGGTTAGATCCCATGTCTGGAGAGGAAAGATCCTCTGGAGAGGAAAATGGCCACCCACTCCAGTATTCTTGCCGGGAAATCCCATGTACAGAGGAGCCTAGTAGAGCCTGGTAGGCTACAGTCCCTGGGATTGCCAAAGAGTTGATGGGGCTGCAAAAGAGTCGAACATGACTTAGAGACTAAACCACCACCACCACCACCACCACGACTACCAATTGTATATACTTACAGAAGAGAGTACTGTGTGACAGTGTCACAAGCTAGTTTCAAGCATAGTCAAAATTTCTCAAACACGGATGTCTGTACAGGTTCAGTTCAGTTCAGTTGGCTCAGTCATGGCTGACTCTTTGCGACCCCATGGACTGCAGCACACCAGGCCTCTCTGTCCATCACCAACTCCTGGAGTTTGCTCAAACTCATGTCCATTGAGTCAGTGATGCCATCCAGCCATCTCATCCTCTGTCGTCCCCTTCTCCTCCTGCCTTCACTCTTTCCCAGCATCAGGGTCCTTTCAAATGAGTCACTTCTTCACATCAGGTGGCCAAACTATTGGAGTTTTAGCTTTAGCATCAGTCCTTCCAATCAGGACTGATTTCCTTTAGGATGGACTGGTTGGATCTCCTTACAGTCCAAGGGACTCTCAAGAGTCTTCTCCAACACCACAGTTCAAAAGCATCAATTCTGTGGTGCTCAGCCTTCTTCACAGTCCAACTCTCACATCCATACATGACCACAGGAAAAACCATAGCCTTGACTAGACTGACCTTTGTTGGCAAAGTAACGTCTGCTTTTTAATATACTGTCTAGGTTGATCATAACTTTTCTTCCAAGGAGCAAGTGTCTCTTAATTTCATGGCTGCAGTCACCACAGGTATGCCCTGCTTTTCTCCAAAGTTCACTTTACGTCACTTTGCTTTTACAAAGAACTACATTAGCTTCTGTTTTCACTAAGTGAAAGAAATCCATAAAGGATTTTCACTTTTATGAAGAAAACGTAAAGGGTAAAGCAGTTTTCAGCGTTTGTTGCTGTTGTTGATATTTAGCATTTATTTATTTGGCTATGCCAGATCTTAGTTGCAAGTTGTGGCACACGTTTTTAGTTGCAGTATGCAGGATTTTTTGTTGCTTTCACTGTGGCATGCAAAGCCTTAATTGTTGCACGTGGGATCTAGTTCCCTGACCGGGGAAGTCCCCGCATTCGTTCTGCAACGAGCTCTCACAGAGGCAGTGCATACCCTGAGCAGTAAGACAGTGGCACCGCCGAACTCCCTCCTGGTAACTACACTCGGTGTCTCAGCCTCAAGTCGCCGTAGCTTTGAACTGTGTCTGTGAGCATCTGCGCCTTATGTTGGATTTACTCTGTGCACCCATGAGCAACACACATTCCAAAGTAACTGCTGCTTTGGCTTACGGAAGGTTTCATCCAAACCCTCTTTAGCGACTAAACAAAAACAACTTCTGGATAGCAGCAGAAACATGTATTATGCCTCACAAGATAAAGTGAAGATAAAATAATCTTCACATTTCCTTTCTTTTTATTGCAACCTGATTTAAAGAAAAGATAGTAAAATTAATCATCACTCAGTCATGTCCGACTCTGCAAAACATGCTCCTCTGTCCGTGCAATTCTCCAGGCAAGAATACTGGAGTGGGTTGCCATTTCCTTCTCCAGAGGATCTTCCCGACTCAGAGACTGAACCTGGGTCACCTGCACTGCAGGCAGATTCTTTACTGTCTGAGCCATAAGGAAATCAAAGTGAAAGTGAAAGTCGCTCAGTTATGTCTGACTCTTTGCCACCCCATGGGCTATACAGTCCATGGAATTCTCCAGGCTAGACTACTGGAGTGGGTGGTCTTTCCCTTCTCCAGAGGATCGTCCCAACCCAGGGATCGAACCCAGGTCTCCCGCATTGTGGGCAGATTCTTTACCAGCTGAGCCACGAGGGAAGCCCACGAATACTGGAGTGGGTAGCCTATCCCTTTTCCAGGGGATCTTCCTGACCCAGGAATCGAACTGGGGTCTCCTGCATTGCAGGCGGATTCTTTATCAACTGAACTATCAGGGAAGATCCCCCCACCCCAACCCCTCCAAAAAAAGAAAGGATATTTGCCTATTACTCAGTTGAGAAACTAGTGGCCAGGTCCGTAACCACCACTTAGCCTTAGGAAATCACAATTACCGAGCCTCAGTGACCTTTCTCTATGTCCCATGCAAGCACTAGCTATTGCTCTTCTGTGCATGAACTTTTACTTGCGAAAAGAACTGGCAGTGAGAGTGACTGTAAATCACTGAGGAGAGAGAACCTTCAAATAACGATGCTGTGCACAGGGCTAACCAAAGGGCGTTACCAGCCAGGAACCCATAAAACACAGCTAAATGTTAAGGACGACACTGCCAAGTCAGGGGCTTCCTTGTGAAAGAGGGATGAACTCCCCTGTGGAACAGCCCTCAAGGAGGCATCTAGTGAAGCCTCTCATACAAGTTGTGCTGATGCATTCTGTATCTTGAAGAAGCAAAGGAGATCATAATAGAACTCAGATTCATTCACTTTAAATGAAGTCAAAGCATGAAGTAAAAAGGAAAAATGTTTTGTTCATACTACTCCATTTTCATCAGCTTCTTCGGTAAATGAGGTAAACTAGTTCTGCTGAAAAGACACTCAAATGCATTTAACATACATCTACTATTCAATTACTAAGATCAGTTACCTTCTTCCAAAGAAGCACATTATTTGGTAACTCATATTACATTGTGATCAATTTAAAAATCAAATGGAAGAACTTCGTGGGTGATCCAGAGGTGGCGACTCTGAGCTTCCACTGCAGGGGACATGGGTTCTATTCCTGGTCTGAGAACTAAGATCCCACACGCTGCAAAGCATGATCAAAATTTTTAAGAAAAATTAAATGGAATAGCATCCCACACTTAATATTTAAGTAGTTAAGTTGGTTTTGCATCCAATTTTCACTATAGAGAAGTTAAAAGGTCAGAGGGAGGGTCCCAAGGAAACTGTGAAGGGAATGATAGTCGTGTAGAAGGCCAACAATAGCTCAACCCAATCTAATGAGCAGGAGAATGGAGGTTTCTAAGAAAGGTTTCCAAAAGAAATAGAATTAGTAGATACTCTGATGGTAAATCTTTGATTAGTGTTTCACATATCTCAGAAGCATTTGGATATATACATAGGAAACTAAAGCATTTTAAAAAATGCAACAATTAATAACTCTAAGCAAAAACAGCAGATTGTATAATAAATGAAACAATGATAGTGTACTAATTGATTCAGCAATAAAATTCACACGTTAACTACTAACTTAATAAATATTTGTGATAAGGATGTCTCAGGATGAGGGAGAAAATTAAGCGAACGATAAGGAAGATAAGTCAAAAAATAGAAGAATCAGCATATTTTTAAAATTTATGGAGGTAAATAGCTTTTAAAAAATGAAAGCCTAAATAGAAAGGCAGGATCAACAAACCCTCTGCTTTGTAATAAATCTTACATTACTATTTGATTCCTAAGAACCTATATTTATAACTTTGTTACAAATAAAAAGAAATATCTTCCTTACATTAAAATTAAACTGGCTTCAGAGAAAGAAATAGTACTCTATTTCTAAACTGAATGGGGGTATTATTTTTTCAAAAATTTCATTTTGGAAAACTTCAGATACACAGTCAAGATGAAAGAAAGAAAGCTGCATACTCAACACTGAGATTCTGCCACTGACATTTCACCATATTTTGTCTCATGAACATCCATCTACCTAGCCATTGCTCTATCTTCCCAGATCCATCTTCTTTTTTGATGCATTTCCAAGTAGATTGCAGATACCAGTACAAGTACTTTAGTAGATATATACATTTTTTAGGAAAAAAAAAAGAATGAAAATCAAGCAAATTAATGGCTAAAATATAAGTTTAAAACATTTCAAACAGTATAAATCTTCTCAGTCAAAATCTGACTCTGCACATTTCAGTTTTCAAACTTATCAAATAATTGTTCCTCAGAGACAAGTTCCTTGCTCAAAAAAGGAGCCTAGTAAATGCATATTAAAATAAATGGAAACTTTTTTAGCACAGTTTAGGTTAACACAGCCCAATTCCAAAAGAGATGACTAGTGTCCATTTTGCAGTGTGGCCTTTTAAAAATGAATCTTAGTTTACAATTAAATAAGATTCTTCAAATATCATTACAAAATCCTAAAGGCCTAAAGGTTTGATAAAAAGAAGTTATAGAACTGGTTGGGATGAATATTTACTTTCTTTTCCAATGATTTCCCCTCCTTGCCTGGTAAGCTTGCAGAAGCAAACACATACTTTCCTGTGGCCTAACATTTAGCTAGAAACATGTGACTAACTTGAATGTCACAATACAAATTGCTAAGTAATTTTAATGGCACTTTATGGTTCTCTAATCATTCAACAGCACCTAAATTAATGCAAATTATAACATACACAGCCAGAGTGCCTGAACAGTGGTAATTTTACGACTGTGGTTTAACAGACAATGCTAAATCTGGCACATTCCTTAAAATACTCCCATGACTTTGTGGCACTGCCCAGATCCATAAATCACATCCCCAAAGAAGCCAAAAAGTAAATCGGCAGCTTGAAACTTCATTAACCCTCTGCTCTGAAATTGGATGGCCGTGCCAGCACAGAGCACACGAGAAACAGGTGATGGCAAAGAAAATTAAGTGGGACATTTCTACAAAGTGGCTGCATCAAATTTTCTTAACAGAAACCCAAGACTCAGGGCCCTTGAGGGAGTGTGTGATGACCCCATTCCTTTCAAGTTAATGATTCTTCACTTCCTATTTTTAGAAACGCCTGACTTGAATTATATGCAATAACTAACTTCAGGGAGAAGGACTGGGACTAATGAGACCAGACCATTAGAATGAAATTGAAATTGGAAATTCCAAACCCATAAATACAGCACCAAAAGGCCAGCAATGGTGGTTAGTGAGTAAAACAAAATCAAAGCTCACATGCATGAAAATCAGCTGTCAGAATGAAAAGACAGCTGCATCTACCCACGGAAGGGACTGCCAGAACCACAGACATTTCTGCAAGGCAGCTAAACCCCCACGTTCCATGGCTGAAATCATGGCTTTCTCTGGCTAAATATTCCGTGGTAGCCAACACGGAGCCAACTGATATAGTCAGCACTGGATATGGCTAAAACTGGAAACCATTAACCAGGGAAGAAGTCTTTACTGCCAAAGTTCTCCAGAATAGTTTACATTTTGGTCCACGAAATAAACCACTAAAAAAAAATGATAAAATTCTCTTTTTATATTGTTTGGGGAGCCAAAAACTATTATACATCCTAATAAGTACCTGAAGACAATATTTTACTTTATGTGGAGTAGATTTTTATTTTTTAAAATTTTTACTGGCATATAGTTCATTTACAATGTTAGTTTCACAGCAAAGTGAATCAATGACACATATCTTCACTCTTTTTTAGGTTCTTTTCCCATATGGCCATTACAGAATATTGAGTTGAGTTCCCTGTGTGATATGGAGGTCCTTATTAGTTATCTATTTTATATTGAGGTACCATCTGAGTCACCAAGAAAACCCACATAGCTCTGGATGGGGCTTCCCAGGTGGCGTTAGTGGTAAAGAACCTGCCTGCCAATGCAGGAGACCTAAGAGATGCGGGTTTGACCCCTGGGTTGGGAAGATCCCCTGGAGGAAGGCATGGCAAACCACTTTAGTATTCTTGCCTGGAGAATCCCATAGACATAGCAGCCTGGTGGGCTACAGTTCTAGCCCCCAGGGGTTCACAAGGAGTTGGACATGACTGAGCGAATAACATTTTCATCTTACTGGGACTGAAGTGACTGAGAACACACCCACGTAGTAGCGGGTAGCTGTCAACTACATGGAATAACTCCGCTCATATTTCCTTCTGCATGTTTACGGTTTCAGCTATCTGATCTCAGAATACTCCCCTGATAATAAGGATTCTATGTACGTTCTCAGTCTTGTATTTCCCTTACAAGAGTGGGGCTCTGAGTCCATTAGAGACATAAGGTAGAATGTCTCACTCAACTCAATCCCCAGGGTATTTGTAGATTTAAAACGAGGTTATACATTCAATTCAGTGCCCTTCAAGCACAAGGCACTAGATACTAGAAGTATCACTAAGTCAGGAAATAAAAGACATCTCATCATTCGTTTCAGCTTTACAAGAATCAACTGTGAGCTCTGGGGGAAATCAACTCTTTTTCCTTGTCTGGTCAAAAGCCTTCACGGCATTCAAATTTACGACTGGAATATTCTCCAGTTATTTACCAGCCAGGGGTCACAGTACCTGTGGGCAAGACTCAGTTCTCTGCCTCCTTCCGCTGGGGAAATGGCCCTGGTTTCATAAATCTACTCACTAGGCCTGCTGGGCTGGAAGCAAGGGGCACTGGGAGCAGTTTCATGTATTTCCTACCCCTCGTTGTTTCTCTCCTCTTACCCTGTTCTGCTGCTTCCCTCTCCCTCTAGGCTCTATCTCAGAACTTCCACTCACTTTGGATCTTATCCCCCTCCACACCACTTTCCAAAGACAATGGTAAGCCCAAGAAAATGTAACAAAGTACTGAAGAAAAAAGAAAGCCATTGTTGTCTGGGCTGGCTGATTACAAGATGCTGGTTTGAAGAGGCTGAGCGTATTATTTTCCATTGTTTGGTACTGCACCTGAGCATTTCAGGCAAGTATGGTCTCCTAAGAAACATGAGCGTATTCTGATTCTTTTCTGAGAATTCACCAATCTATCTCCAAATCCTAACGACCTGACAGGGGAGATGGTTATCTGAAAGCTTCCAGCAAACTTTCAGGAGACACTGAATGCACTGTAAGAATCTGGCTGTTGCTAGAACCCTTCCATTAAAGTATTACTTTCTAAAATAAACTTTCCAATTCTTTGTCCAGGCTACTTTTTAATGCTCCAGGTCCTTTAACACAGCTCCCTGGTTATCCCATGTGGCCTACCAGAACTCTGAGCTAGCTACTATTTTAAAGATTAAATGAAAATTCTTGTTTTCCTATCTTAATCATCTATCAACCTTTTACATTATTTTTGTGTGTAACAGATTTCATTTCATTAAAATTGTATCTAAAGTTAAAGATGGGAAGAAAATCTACTAAATTATTCAATTATATAGTTTATTTAATTTTCCTTAAAATTATATTTGCAGTTTTTAAGAAGTATTTTTCAAAAAAAAAAGTATAGACTTTTACTCTATGGAAAGACAGTAAAAGTAGCAATAATCATAGAACTGTCATGATGAAAATGAAAAAGAATCACTCTAACATAATATTTTCTTCACAGTCCAACTCTCACATCCATACATGACTATTGGAAAAACCATAGGCTTGACTAGACGGACCTTTGTTGGCAAAGTAATGTCTCTGCTTTTCAATATGCTATCTAGGTTGGTCATAACTTTCCTTCCAAGGAGTAAGCGCCTTTTAATTTCATGGCTGCAATCACCATCTACAGTGATTTTGGAGCCCAAAAAATTAAAGTCTGACACTGTTTCCACCGTTTCCCCATCTATTTCCCATGAAGTGATGGGACCAGATGCCATGATCTTCATTTTCTGAATGTTGAGCTTTAAGCCAACTTTTTCACTCTCCTCTTTCACTTTCATCAAGAGGCTTTTTAGTTCCTCTTCACTTTCTGCCATAAGGGTGGTGTCATCTGCATGTCTGAGGTTATTGATATTTCTCCTGGCAATCTTGATTCCAGCTTGGGCTTCCTCCAGCCCAGCGTTTCTCATGATGTACTCTGCATAGAAGTTAAATAAGCAGGGTGACAATATACAGCCTTGACGTACTCCTTTTCCTATTTGGAACCAGTCTGTTGTTCCATGTCCAGTTCTAACTGTTGCTTCCTGACCTGCATACAGATTTCTCAAGAGGCAGGTCAAGTGGTCTGGTATTCCCATCTCTTTCAGAATTTTCCACAGTTTACTGTGATCCACACAGTCAAAGGCTTTGGCATAATCAATAAAGCANCCAGCGTTTCTCATGATGTACTCTGCATAGAAGTTAAATAAGCAGGGTGACAATATACAGCCTTGACGTACTCCTTTTCCTATTTGGAACCAGTCTGTTGTTCCATGTCCAGTTCTAACTGTTGCTTCCTGACCTGCATATAGGTTTCTCAAGAGGCAGGTCAGGTGGTCTGGTATTCCCATCTCTTTCAGAATTTTCCACAGTTTGTTGTGATCCACACAGTCAAAGGCTTTGGCATAGTCACGTATGGATGTGAGAGTTGGACTGTGAAGAAGGCTGCGCGCCAAAGAATTGATGCTTTTGTACTGTGGTGTTGAAGAAGACTCTTGAGAGTCCCTTGGACTGCAAGGAGATCCAACCAGTCCATTCTAAAAGAGATCTATTCCTTCCTATTCATTTGGAAGGAATAAGGCTAAAGCTGAAACTCCAGTACTTTGGCCACTTCATGTGAAGAGTTGACTCATTGGAAAAGACTCTGATGCTGGGAGGGATTGGGCGCAGGAGGAGAAGGGGACGACAGAGGATGAGATGGCTGGATGGCATCACGGACTCGATGGACGTGAGTCTGAGTGAACTCCGGGAGTTGGTGATGGACAGGGAGGCCTGGCGTGCTGCAAGTCATGGGGTCACAAAGAGTCGGACATGACTGAGCGACTGAACTGAACATACTATTTTGGACATCACTGGTGTGCTCCTGTCCATGGGGCCACAAAGAGTCAGACACGACTGAGCAACTGAACTGACTGAACATATTATTTTTGTTGTTTAGTCACTCAGTCGTGTCCAACTCTTTGTGACCCCATGGACTACAGCCTGCCAGGCTCCTCTGTCCATGAGATTCTCCAGGCAAGGATACTGGAGTGGGGTGCCACTTCCTTCTCCAGGGGATCTTCCTGACCCAGAGATCAAACCCGTGTCTCCTGCACTGCAGGCAGATTCTTTAGCAGGGAGCCACTTGGGAAGTCCCCTAAAGTATCATACCTGACTTAAAAATCATTTAATAAAAATAAGACTCACTGCCACTGGAGGCTGGAACGTTGAACAACTGGCTTTCAGGGTGGGGACTGTGAGGAAGTCCTGATTTGAAGCAACTGCTGATGTCTGTGGTGTAAATATTCCCAGCATGATATCTATGACCAATCTCAAGCTACCATCTGTTGAACAACTGGCTCAGAAAACTCTTGAAATTTTACGTCAGTTCTAACAAGCTGGTTTAAGCCAGCTCCAGCACATAACTGGTACTTACTATGTTTAATGCATTGTTAAACTTTCATAATATAATTGAATAAAATTTAACACATATCCCATGTCATCATTAAACTCTTCTGGCCCATTAATAGTTGATCATTTACTAATCTCTTCTAAATAATTAAGTCCGTGGAATAGAGAAAAATAGGATTTCTTAGTCAACCTTAAATATCTTGATTTGCTAAAAAAAACTGGAGAGAAGACACAAGGAAAATAAGCACATCCAAGAACAGAAGTCTCAACACAGGTGTAGCGTTTAAGTCTAATGTTCACCGATGGATTTATTACCTTATTGATGGACTTAAATACCAGCAATGATGTAGCAGAAATTAAATTTGAGTAAGAATCAAGAAAAAATTGATTTTAAATTTAATACTGCTTCTAACCCATAAAGTACTGACTGACCCACCTCAGAAGATGACAAAATGATAATCTTGTTCACAGGCTTTAAGAATCCCAGTACCAATTCCTTTATCTGCCATGAAATCTACCTATTCAGGCAATCTTAACATGTGAGGGTTAGACTCCATTATTTCATTTGTTTTTTTTTTAATGAACGTTCTCTTTCCATCCAAGGATTAAGTTAATCCATTCCTCCATTATGCATGAGGTTTGCACTTTCCTTCAAATTATAGGATTTGCACGGGGGCACACCATCTTGACACTGTCCCTTATGATTAAACCAGTTCAGTTCATTGCCACATTTACTGAGTGTCTTCTGCCTATCAGGAACTATGTCAGACTCTGAAGATTCAAAGATGATGGGAACAGATACCCTTCTCTCTGGAACTCTAGTGGACTGGTAGGAGCCCATTCGAATGAGGAAGATCACTTAAAAAAATAGGAAGTTAAAACCCCAGACTTGGTACAGCAACGCTTCACAAAGTATCTCCAACCATAATACCTGGAAGGTGCTCTAAAAGCAGAAACACGTTTCCCTCTAACCAAAAGCTAAATGTGCTTAATGGGACAGTCAAGCTATTTCCTTCCATATTCTTTACTATGAAATAAAATAAAATAAAATAAAATAAAATAAATAAAATAAAATAAAAAAATAAAATAAAATAAAATAAAATAAAATAATGGGACAGTCAAGCTATCTCCTTCCATATTCTTTACTAAAAAATAAAATAATGGGACAGTCCAGCTATTTCCTTTCATATTCTTTACTACAAAACAAAGCAATAGCTATTTAAGAAATTTAGAAAATGAAGGTAATACCCTCTCCTACACTAATCCCTCCAGCTCATGTTTCCATAATCTTTGTGGATTCATTTTGGGCCTTTCTTGGTTATCAACATCTCTGGAGAATTCTCAGTTCTTCAACACACCAGAAAGAAAAGCACCAATGAATCCTTAACTGCCAAACTCACCAATCATTCCAATTGAATTACTAGCCTCAAATCACCTTATGCTCAACTGTATTCACATCTTCAAGTGGCAAAGGATTATTTTCATTTATGGATAAATTAATGTTTGTTCTCTTTAACAACATTTGTCTCACTTGATTCCTGTCAGTTTAGATCATAAAAGCCTTTGTAGAGTCTATTAATCTCCATCCCCAAACCCACGTGCACTCTAATTTGTTAATAATCATGACAATTTCCTGAAATCCACTGTTCTTTTAATTCTATTCATTCATTCACTAAATCTCATCCAAGCACACAACACTGGTTTTTCCTCTGAAATTGCTCAGATTTAAGCAGAAGAAAAGTAAGCTTGCTTTAAAGAAGTGAAAAATCAAGTTGAGATTGAACAACACTAAGGTACTATTCACCTTCATGCTTCTTGAGACTAAAAGTACAATGCCTTCTTTTTTCTCAAAGCAGCTTTCTCAATTTCAATACTTTTCTTATTACAGTGATAGCTATCTGAGAGCTATGTTTACTGATTAATTAAAAAAAAAATGAACCTTAGAAGGGAATTCTGTTCAAAAGTGGCTCCATCTTACAGAAGAGGGAAAAAACCTTTAAGGAAAGTTTCATTACCTCCACGGAATTCAAAGGTGGCATTCTCAGGAAACCTGAGCCTCCCAGTGGTTTAATTCCACATTTGAGTCAGTCCTAATGACGTGGATGAACCTAGAGCCTATTATACAGAGTGAAGTGAATCAGAAAGAGAGAAATAAGTATCGTATACTCAAGCATATATATATAGAATCTAGAAAGACGGCACTGATGAACTAATTTGCAGAGCAGCAGTGAAGACACAGATACTGAGAACAGACTTATGGACATGGCTGGCGGGGAGGAGAGAGAGGGTGGGATAGATGAAGAGAGTAACATGGAAACATACGTTACCATCTGTAAAACAGCCAATGGGAAATTGCTATATGACTCAGGGAACTCAACCCAGGGCTCAGGAACAACCTAGAGCGGTGGGGTGGGGAGGGAAGTGGGAGGGATGTTCAAGTCGGAGAGGACATGGGTAAACCTATGGCTGATGTTTGGTAGAAACCAACATGATACTGTAAAGCAATTATCTTGCAATTAAAAATAAATTAATTAATTCCTCCTGCTGCTCCATTCCTATCACTTTAGAGAGAGCCAAAGTTAACTGCTATTTAATTTTTTAAATACCCCCCACCATGCATAGACTTTGAGATGCTTTTTTCTTGAACGTCCTTGCTTGTTCTGAGAATAGAACTGTCCTTCTCTTCGAAAGGCATTGATATTAGCAGCACTAGAAAACCATTATCAGGGATTCAAGGATGGATTTGTTTTAGAAGGGGCAAGGTAGTAGGGATAACAATTGAGAAAGAAAGGCAGTATTTTTGGGGCCACTCAGAAGGGTACAGAGAGCACACACACACACACACACACACACACACGAGCCAAACAAGCTGATATCAATGATATAGAAAAGATCAACCTCAGACTGATAATTCATTCACTCTACAAAAATCCAGTGAACTTCAACTAAGACTCTAGGTCAGGTACTGGGAGTGGGAATCTAAACAAGATATGGCCTCTATAAAAAAAAAAAAAAACGTTAAATTAATTTTTATTGGAGTACAGCTGCTCTACAACGTTGTGCTAGTTTCTGTTGTACGGCAAAATGAATCAGCTGTGCATATACATGTATCTCCTTCCTTTTGGACTTCCTTCCCATTCTTAAGGGGTACACAGTTTCCCAGAAAGACAGGCATTTTAAATCAATACTGAAATAAAAGGAGAAAAGTTTCCAAATGTTGTGGGGTTTAAAGAACAAAAGAACTAACACCCTACCTTAAAGGATGGAAAAGAAACTGCTGTACCTTTAGGCTCAGGATATGTTGCTTGATGTCATTATGTGATTGATGGGTAGAATACACGCACATCAAAGTCAGAGGGGACTTCCCTGGTGGTCGAATGGCTAGGACTCTGAGATCCCAATGCAGAGGGCCTAGGATCGATCCCTGGTCGAGGAACTAGATCCGACATGCTGCAGCTAAGAGTTTGCACACCACAACTAAGACCCAGGAAGCCAAATAAATAAAAGTATTTATTTTAAAAAGTCATAAAATCCATATTGTGAAAGGGCCTTCCTTGAACCCCTAGTCAAACCACACCGCACTCCCCACACCCTGTGTGTACTTGAACCTGCTGCCGATCTTCTGCTAAGTAATCACCCAGCCTGAGTAGTGTGACTGAGTTTATTCAGAGATAGTGTATGCACTGTCTCTGAGGCAGCCACTGCCTTCGTAAAACTCCACTTGTTTTCCCTTGTTGCTGTTAGTCTCTCTGTTGTGTCTGACTTTTTCGACTCCATGGGCTATAACCTGCCAGGCTCCTGTGTCCATGGGATTCTCCAGGCAAGAATTCTGGACTAGGTTGCCATTGCCTTCTCCAGGGGATCTTCCTGACCCAGAGATCAAATCTACATCTCTGCACTACAGGTGGGTTCTTTACCACGGAGCCACCTGGGAAGCCCTTGTCCTCCCTTATATTTAGCCAAAATCTCTCTTCTCTCAGTTTCTACCAATTAGCACCAGTTATTTCCTCCAAATTCTAATGAAGAGTACATTCCAATTACCCAAAATGCAGAATAAGTAAACCACTATCAAAACGAGTGCTGGATTCCAGGCTACTTGGTCTTCTCTCACCACGAAATACAGAGCACCCACTTTCAGTGTCCACTACATTAAAGGGACTGTGCCAGAAGCTACCCAGAGGAAGAGAAAGGCTCTATCGTCCTCAAAATCACAGTGTAATCGGGAATAAACATCTGTAATAAAAGGCAGAACAGGAGCATCATCACAGAGGACAAGAAAAGCAAGATTAAGGTTCAGCTGATGGAAAGACCATATTCCCCTCAGGGAGCCTGGAAAGAGCCATGGAGTAAGGGAAAAACTTCATAAACTGACCCCAAAATAAATATAATTATATGAGATAAATAAGATCTGAGGATCTAATGTACACCGCGGTGACTCCATAGTTATATAGTCACAACTATAGTCATTATATACAACTACAGCTGTACACATTATACACAGCCACAGCTGTATAGTCATTATATATAATGTACAGCACGGTGTTATATGGTTGATAACACCACATAGTGTCACTGAAATTCGTTAAGAGAACAGAATTTGAATGTTCTCACTGGAAAGGAGGAAAAGAAGAAAAATATTTGGGGTGAAAAATATTTGTGTCCATTAGAGGGAGGAACACTTCATACATATATATGTATAATTTGATTTGTCGATTATAAGCCAATAAAGCTGAAAAAAGAAAATAAATTTATAATATTAAATTTTTTAATAAAAATGATTCCTCAACAGAATCATTTAATGAAGATACTCATACTTTTCTGGGTGAGGGGAGCAGGGGCTGGGTCTCCTACCGCGTTATTCTCTAATACAAAACTAACTCACAAGACCAACCAGTAGTTACCTACCATACACTTTGTGCAGGTCCTGATTAGAGAGGCTGAGGCTGCAGCAGAACATCAAACATTCAAAGTCTTTATTCCCAAGGAGCTTAGATACTAGAAGGGCCAAACAGACCATAAACCAGTACCTGCAAGTTACAGTGATAATGACAAAGGGACTGGCATTCCTGGGCGGGGCCAGGCTCCTATTTAGATCAGAGAAAGGTTTCACTAAGAAGTGCACAGGCCCCAAGGAAGCAAATGGGGAGACTATGAAGATATCTCATGGAGAAAAAGATGGACCTGAAAGATGAGAGTAGATCTTACCTGGGAGGGCTTAGAAGGAAAAGCATACATGCAACATATAGCAAGGAAAGCTCATGATACAAAGGGAACTGACACGTGCTTCAGTTTGGGGTAATACAGGGAAAATGCAAGAGTCAGAACGATAAGCGCAGAAAGACAGAATTAAGGAGCAGTTCCCCATGAAGTTTCTACTTGTGACTGAGTGAGTCCTAAACTGTCTTTACAAAGACGCATGTATAGCACAATAGCCGTGGACAATACAGGTGCTTCTCTTACAGGGTACAGGGCAGATCTGTCTCATGGTCCAGGTAATAAATGTAGTAACTCTCTCTGGGATAAGGATTTGGTAGCAGCCCTCTCATGAAATCTGGGGTAAGGAGAGTGAAACCTCAGACTCTCACAGCATAGCTGGGTCTTCGTCATAGTGAGAGCCGGGCACTGAGCTAGAACCTGTCACCCAACTAGGGAGGGGCAACAGGAAGTCAGTGTTGGGTTTGAAGCAGAGCAATTTTTGTCAAGGTCAAGTTATCAGTGGGGACTTAGGATAACTAGAGGAGAAAATGGTGATGGTGACTGTGAAAGTTCACACCCTGGGCAGGCACTTGGATGCAAGGTATCATTTAATCCTCACAAGAGACTGTAATGTTTATCTATTCATTCATTCAGCATGCACTTATTGGGCACCTACTATTGGTTTGACCAAAAAGTCTGTTTGAGTTTCTCTAGAAGATGGGGCAAAAAGCCAGAACAAACTTTTGGCCAATCTCATAATCCTCCAAGAATTTTTTAGCACTGAGATATTCCTATGAACAAAATCACAAGCTAGGTTACTATGTCTATGGAACTCACATTCGAGGGGGGAATACAGACAACCAACCAACCATTTAATAGAATGTCAGGTGATCACAAATGTTTTAAAGAAAAATAAAGCAAGCTAAAAGGACAGAGTGATATGGATGCTATGTCAGAGGAGGAAGTCAAGAAAAACCTCTCTAAGGAGATGAATGCAAGCAGAGACCTGGGGAAAATGAGGTGACTACCACTCAGTTCAGTTCAGTTCAGTTCAGTCGCTCAGTCGTGTCCGACTCTTCGTGACCCCATGAATCGCAGCACGCCAGGCCTCCCTGTCCATCACCAGCTCCCGGAGTTCACTCAGACTCATGTCCATTGAGTCCGTGATGCCATCCAGCCATCTCATCCTCGGTCTTCCCCTTCTCCTCCTGCCCCCAATCCCTCCCAGCATCAGGGTCTTTTCCAATGAGTCAACTCTTCGCATAAGGTGCCCAAAGTACTGGAGCTTCAGTTTTAGCATCATTCCTTCCAAAGAAATCCCAGGGTTGATCTCCTTCAGAATGGACTGGTTGGATCTCCTTGCAGTCCAGGGGACTCTCAAGAGTCTTCTCCAACACCACAGTTCAAAAGCATCAATTCTTCGGTGCTCAGCCTTCTTCACAGTCCAACTCTCACATCCATACATGACCACAGGAAAAACCATAGCCTTGACTAGACGGACCTTAGTAGGCAAAGTAATGTCTCTGCTTTTGAATATACTATCTAGGTTGGTCAAACTTTTCTTCCAAGGAGTAAGCGTCTTTTAATTTCATGGCTGCAGTCACCATCTGCAGTGATTTTGGAGCCCAAAAAATAAAGTCGAACTGAGGACACTGAAGCTAGAGAGACTCTATCTTACTGAGATCCTGTCCTTACTAATGAGTAGTGGGGTGGAGAGACAGACCCAGGAACCTGATTGCAACCGCTGTACTCTACTACCTGGTGTGCAGCCGGGTGAGAGGCTACCCATGTCTGTAAGAGGTAAGGGTCAGAGCCATGGGGAGTGCAGCAGGATTAAGAGAGAGGGAAGATAAGAAAGATAACGAGAGACAAGATCTCACGAAATTGACTGGGTTCACCTGAAAGACAAAGAAAGGTTAGAAAGAAATTAAAGCTTTTGAGCTTGGATGGCTGGGAGAACAACTATTACCAGAAATGGGATCAATGAGGAGGGCCAGGCTGGAGGGAGGATGGGTAAACGGAGAAATAATTATTTGATTTCTGCACAGCAAGCTTGATGCATTAGCTGAACTGGCTTTGAAATTTCATGTCAGGTTTGAGATATCATGGACTTTGCTCTTCTGCCCTCTGAAGGTGAAGGTAAAGTCACTCAGTCGTGTCCAACTCTTTGCGACCCCATGGACTGTAGCCCACCAGGCTCTTCCATCCATGGGATTTTCCAGGCAAGAGAACTGGAGTGGGTTGCCATTTCCTTCTCCAGGGGATCTTCCTGACTCAGGGATCCAACCCGGGTCTCCTGCATTGCAGGCAGACGCTTTACCCTCTAAGCCACCAGGGCCCTCTATTTCTACTTTTATCTTCTTCAAACTCTAGTTGTATCGCAGTCACTGGACCCTGTTAGGAAACCAGCAGAAGAAAACTGACCACGCCGTGCTGGCTGATGCTGATCAACTGGCTCCTTTCTTTGAATGAACTGAGATGTGAAATCAATGTCTATTTCTTAATATATTTTACATTTTTCTTTCTTTTTTGAACTGTATAATAATAAGAGAAAAAATGCATCATTTCCCCAGTGCTTCACTCTCAATGAGTCTTTAAAGAATACCAATACACTGGTATTCAATTTATCTTCCCTACTTACGTTAGGTATAACAAATTCAGATACCACAATGTCATATATCTATGTCACACATTTCATCCCTTTTTGTCATCGGTAGGACTACCTAACTTCATTCTATTTGCTTGAGAGCTTGCCAGACCACAATGGGGTAAAGGCCAGGTAAGAGGCTTTCATTTCTATTTTGAAACAGTTCTAGTTTCTTGCAGAATTTTTAAAATAGGAAATACTAAAAATAGAAAGTATGAACTTTAAAAAATTAACGGTTTAATAGGTAATAAAGTTGTATCATTCAAACACCCAAATGTATTTGAAAGTATGTAATAAAAGTATGTGTATATGTTTACATATGTATACGTATGTGTATGTATGCGTTAAGTGTATGCTTATGCACTCCTTTTCTACATAAATGGCAACATATTATCCCTGAGGCATATTATCCTTTCATGAAAATATGCTACTTAAGAACCACTTCCATGGACTCACTCTTTCACACAAACACACATGTGAAACATGGTCAATATTTAAAAATTTAACATTGTTTTAAAGTAGTTCTCTCTTGTTATCTTTCATTATCATCATCCCTTTGTAAACCACAATCATGGTGTGTTTGCCAAGGAAATATGTCTTTTTTAGCAGCAACATAAATCAGAACCACGGACAGCAACACAACTTTCCCCACCCCTATTCTTCACTTCAAAAGGATTTAATCTTCCAAACAAGTAACTTCACTCCAATCTCCACTTTCCTAAAAGAACAAACCAAAAAGAAGCCCTGCAGGCATAGGAATAGGGAAAGTTTTTAAAGCACCTAAGGACTGTTGCTAAGTCGCTTCAGTCGTGTCTGACTCTGTGCAACCCCAGAGACGGCAGCCCACCAGGCTCCCTGTCCCTGGGATTCTCCAGGCAAGAACACTGGAGTGGGTTGCCATTTTCTTCCCCAATGCATGAAAGTGAAAAGTGAAAGTGAAGTCGCTCAGTCATGTCGGACCCTTAGCGACTCCAGGGACTGCAGCCCACCAGGCTCCTCCTAACAAATCCTGAAATAGAAGCTACAACTGCTTACTCAAATGTACATGTACCACACACTTATGTATGTATACGATATATACTGGGAATGAGAAATATATACAGCAAACATCAATTATTAAGTCAAGTTGGCAAGTAAGGAGTAAAAATTTCACTTCTAAAAATTCTGAGATAGGGAAAGTGAGCTGCAAGATTTTCTGCCTTAGCGATCAAAATCTGCTCAAGCCTTGCTTTATGTGATGCACTTGTGAAAAAACTTATTTGCACTTTTTAGCCTATGCAGAGTTCATATGAGGACCAGATTCTGGATACTGGATTCATGGAATGGATTACAGCCATGCTCGTCAGCAGTGTGGACTTTTAGTTTACAGAATAAAGTACTGGGGCGAGGTGGGGGAAGAAGGGAAGAATTTTAAAACTCTGTGTTCAGGGTCAGTTTATCTTTCTTCTTATGACCTCTTGGCTTTGAGAAGGGTTTCGAGATACCTGTCTGTTAAATGTCCAGCTCTGTGATAAAATGCATAGTGTGACTGCTGTCCTTCAGATGCTTACAGATTTGGGGGCAGGCATGAATATATATGAATAGTAATTTCATTTCACCCTTATGCCTTGTTGTTTCATCACTGTCGTGTCCACACCTGGTGACCCCGTGGACCATGGCCCACCAGACTCCTCTGTCCATGGTATTCTCCAGGTGAGAACACTGGAGTAGGTTGTCACTTCCTTCTCCAGGGGATCTTCTTGACCCACGCAGGGATCGAACCTGCATCTCCTGCACTGAAGGCAGATTCTTTACCACTGATCACCCTTGTGCCTAGACATATCCTAAACAATAACAGTAAATATCAAGAGAACAGGACAGCTCCTAAGTGTTCTAGAAAGTATTCAGAAGAGAGAGAAAACTCTGTGGGTTGGCAGTACTGAGAAGCTTAATGGAGCAAATGGGATTTGAAGTCGATTGAAAAGACGGGTGGAATTTACACAAGCACCCATGGGGTGGTGGCATCTCTCTGGAGGGGAATAAAGTCCAGTTCCCTTCACAGCACAGAGCCAAGCTCCCTGTAACACTGGCTACAGTGTCTGAGCCAGGACCAGGTTCTGGGAGCCTGAGCGACCGAAAAAAGGGAACTTTTCCCAGAGTAACCAAGGGCAGGGCTGTGTGAGGAGCAAGAATGAATTTTAGCAAAGCTGAAACCAGAGATCAGTGCCAAAACAGTATCAAAACTGAGGGCTGAAAGAGAGCACTACAATCAGAAGGCAAATTAAGAAATGTGAAGCTAATATTCAAAATTCGCCTAAGGTGAAGCACTAATTGAGGTAGGTGAGGCAATTCTAGATATAAGTTGAGAACAAGCTGAGGATATTAGAGGTCCACAGGTATAAGAAATGCCTAGAATAAGGTTCCTGCAGCCAGGAGAGACTTAAGAGCATAAAATTAGACAGAGATTTGAGTATTTCAGCGGCCATTTGGGGAAAGAGAAGCAGCAAGAATCATTTCAAGGACTTGAGGCTTACAAGAATGAGAGCCTCACCGACAAAGAAGGCCACTAAGAGAACTTGGTCGAGCCTTTGATTTTGTTTATGCTGCACTTGACCTCCAGGCCAAGATTTAATTCAGTCAGTCACAGATACAAGGCTATACCTCTCTGGAGAGATTAGGAATGAGGCCCAGGTCTCCATTATTATTCTCAGGAATAGGTTACTCATGATTAGGAAATCTCAGTTTCTCAATTAGCACCCATGGTCAAAGCAGGTACTAAGGGACCCAGTATTCGATTCCTCTGAAAGTGAAAGTGTTAGTCACTCAGTTGAGTCCGACTCTTTGTGACTCCATGGACTGTAGCCCACCAGACTCCTTTGCCTATGAGGTTCTCCAGGCAAGACTACTGGAATGGGTTGCCATTTCCTTCTCCAGGAGATCTTCCCAACCCAGGGATCAAATTCAGGTCTTCTGCATGGCCAGCAGATTCATTTGATTCCTCTACTTTCCTCAAAAAAAGAAAAAATTCCCACCTCTAAATCTCTGCCTTCATAAGAAGACCACCCCATAGGTTTAGAATGGCTGGCCTGACCTGTCCAAACTAGACAGCAAATCACACTCACATCTTGCAAAGCCTACCATGAAACTCCATCAGTCACGGAGGTACAGCCATCCAGTTTCAATTCCTGATGAGGGAAATAAAATTAGGGGCTTCGCTTGTGGACCACCTTGGGTTCATTTGTACAGAAATATTCTTTAGGTCAGATGAAGATGAAAGCTGGGAACACTTTCTCCTTCCAATTCCCAACAGCACTGCACCCCTTTGTCATCCAACTCTCCCTTTGCACAGTAACACAAACACACTGTTTATTCCTGCACAGAGAAATCTTCGTGTTAGAAACTTGGCATTTAAATAATACCTTTCTCCCAAGAAGTCAAGAGTGTTTTCTAAGCCAGCATTCAGTGAAATCATCACAGTGGGCCTGGAAATAAAATCAATGGCTTCATTCCTCCAGGCAACTGTTTGCTCCACTAGACCCCAGTGGCTAGCTGCCAGCTTCAGGGAAAAGAAACTGAAACACAAAAAATAACCACTCATCTTTGTTGGAGGGATTTAACTCTAGAATACAGACAGCCTGAAGAACTGTTGAGTGTGAAGGAAGAACTGAAGGTGGGTTTTGATGGGTTAACCAGTGCAATCTTAACTCCACTCCCCACAGGTTCAGTGAACAGATGGACTTCAAGGAGTTGGAATAAGGGAAAAACTATCCATCGGTCAAAACCAGTTACTCCCTTCTGACTTGTAATGCCACACAAAGAAGTGTTCCACAGTAGTACATAATGATTTCCATAATAAAGATGACTTAAAAATTGAGAGTAGTGGATTAAGAGGTACAAACACTGTGTATAAAACAAATGAGCCACAAGGATAGATTTAAAGCACAGGGAATATAGCCAGTGTTTGTGATAACTATAAATGGAGTATAACCTTTACCAATTGTGCATTACACTGTTGTACACCTGAAATCTGTATAGTATTATAAGTCGACTACATGTCAGTAATTTTTTTTCAAAATTCCCTCTTTTTAAAGACTATTAATATTCAGTTCACATGGGGGTATCTGTGTGTTAACATGTTTCTGGTGAATTCTATTTTGAATATAATAAAGTGTCTATTGATCAACAATTTATTCAACTGTTTATCATTTCCTCAGATCAGATTACTCTGTCATAGACCTACAGTTGACTGCTGCCTTTTAAATACCAAATTCTCACTTTCAGTGGTATAATGACCAGAAAGTACACTTTTTCCTGTTATATCTTCCTCATAATCAGATCAATTAATCCTTGTGCCCTACTTGAATATGCAGATATAGAGTTCTAGATGTTCATCAAACATGGAGGACACTTCATATGCTACTTGGCTGGCATACATGTAATCAGGCTTCCCAGGGGGCTCAGTGGTAAAGAATCCACTTGCCATTGTAGGGTTTGATCCTTGGGTTGGAAAGATTCCCAGAAGAAGGAAATGGTATTGTTTCCTGGAAAATTCCATGGACAGAGAAGCCTGGCGGGCTACAGTCCATGGGGTCGCAAAGAATCAGACACAACTTAGTGACTTAGACAACAACAACAAATGCAGGTAATCATTAACTGTGATTGACATACTATCGGGATGCTTTCCATAACATGATATGGAAAAACCTGGACGAACTTTCTGGCCAAAGCCATACTATAGGGGCATGTATGCGTTGATTGGCACAGATTTCTAAGAACTCTGTTGCTTATTCTTAAGATTACACTCAGTAAGCACATAGATCAACAAAATTACCAAAAAGATAGTTAATACTGAAAGAATTAAAAAGATGTCTGTTCTATAACTAGATGGCCACAAACATTTTTCTCCCTCAAAATGAGTAACATACTCTAGTAAAGACAGAATGTCAATCAGAGAATTATACCTCTTCAGTAAAGCAGAGATATTACTTTGCCAACAAAGGTCCATCTAATCAAAGCTATGGTTTTTTCAGTAGTCATGTACGGATGTGAGAGTTGGACTATAAAGAAAGCTGAGTGCTGAAGAATTGATGCTTTTGAACTGTGGTGTTGGAGAAGACTCTTGACAGTCCCTTGGACTGCAAGGAGATCCAACCAGTTCGTCCTAAAGGAAATCAGTCCTGAGTGTTCATTGGAAGGACTGACGCTGAAGCTGAAACTCCAATACTCTGGCCATCTGATGTGAAGAAGTGACTCATTTGAAAAGACACTGATCTGGGAAAGATTGAAGGTGGGAGGAGAAGGGGATGACAGAGGATGAGATGGTTGGATGGTATCACCAACTCAATGGACATGAGTTTGAGTAAACTCCAGGAGTTGGTGATAGACAGGGAGGCCTGGTGTGCTGCAGTCCATGGGATTGCAAACAGTCAGACACGACTGAGTGACTGAACTGAACTGAGTCACAACTCAGGCAACTGAGACTGCAGGAAGGAAGATGCACAAAAATGCATGCTGTGCCCCAAATACCCGGATGCAGCAGAGACTGCAGGAACCAGCAGAAATGGTGCCTGGGCCAGATGAGGAAGCGATCTCCACGCCAGTCATAAAGAATGCAACATCTGCTTAGGAATGACATGTATAAAGCTGCCCAAGGCCACATGGGGGAGGAAGCATGTGGGATAGATTATAACACAACCAACATTTCAGAAAAGGAATCTTCCAGAAGATCAAGAGAAAGCCCGTGTGGGTGGTAACCGTGGTGGTGTTGACAGAAGGGATGTGAGGCAGTGGGGAGGGAAAGAATTCTTAAAACTGAGGTCACCAGCTCACAGCAACAGCGAATTCAGAGCCGTAGAGAACTAATTAATCCCACCCCAACTTTCCTCAACTGAGAACTGAAATTTCTCCTCGTCTATGGCCAACAGTTGCAAGATCCAATCTTGAAACAGGTCCTTGCACATTTAAAAACAAGTACGCTGTTATACATGTCTTTTTGTTAAAGTTGACAGACATGGAAAAGCAAACACATACTCTCTTTTGAAATTAGGATAGCAGATAGGCAGCTGTTCACACCATACACATTTTCTCTTCTGGTAACTACCAGCACACTAAAACTATCATTAAAACCTTTTAAAGGCCCAATTTTCCCCAAATTTCCACTTGGAATTTTTTTTAAGCTACCGTCTCTTCTTTCACTAACAATGACTCCCAAATAATTCTAGTAGGGTAAAGCAGTCCATAGATGCTTAATAAGATTAATAGCATATCTGAAAAAATTGGCAGAAATGGATTCTGTTTAAATTAAATACCACAACCCAGACAGAAGTGACTGACGACGTGTGAACGTATGCTGGCTCAATTCAGTGCTTTCTGGCGATCCTAACACATTGATATTACAAACAACCAAACATTTAATCAAGTTATCTAGCATCTACTCAAAACTAAGCAGCAGCCAGAGATTTTCCTGACACTGAATTATACTGTAGTAAATTTCAACATTCCCTCACCCAAGCGTCATCTTCCATAAAATTCCATGTCAGTCACCACAGCACCTGGGAAGCCCCAAAGTCCTATTTTTCAGATGTTCTCATCTATTAAGCAGCTCGCTGAGAACTCTGTAAATCTGGAACGCTTCTGTCAGGTACAGCTCTGCTGGCGTTCTGGTTGTGAGTCACACTTCAGTGGAGCTCCCTGTCATTATAAAACATCATTCTTGTCTGGGAACACACCGGTTCTTTCATCCTCATTTATTTATATAATGACTTTGAAGTTTAAGAAACACTGCACGTAATTCTGAGAAGCCCAAGGATTACAGAACTGTTTTCAGATTTCACTCACCTAAGATCTGGGCTTCCTAGACAGCTCAGTAGTAAAGAATTTGCCTGCCAAAGCAGGAGATGAGGGTTTGATCCCTGGGATGGGAAGATTCCATGGAGAAGGAAATGGCAACCCACTCCAGTATTCCAGTCTGGGAAATCCCAGGGACAGAGGAGCCTGGTGGGCTATAGTCCATGGGGTCACAAAGAGTCGGACACAACTTTGTGACTCCATAACAACGTCAACGGATCTATGTAGGAAGACTGAGACAACCCTAAACCATGTCCTCTTTCCCAAGCCTTCCTACGACTTACTGGCTATTGCCTGGAATCCACTAGAATGTGCAAAACCAAAATGGTGTCAGAGACCGGCTGTCTTGGTTATGTCTCTATCGCCAATGCTGAGAACAGGGCCCAGTAAACTGCTGCTAAATGACTGAATAAAGGAATCACCCTCTAACCTCCCAGAAGAAGTCAGGGTTCACAACCCAACAAGCGGAAATAATACAGGGAAGCCCTGGTGCTGGGTCCAGACATTTTGAGTCTCAACTTTATTTAATATGCCCCTTTGAAAGTTAAGCCTGCCGTAGGTTGATTCTTAAAATGGAATATAATGAGACCTGACGGCAGGGCATTTGTAAAAATTTAAAGATAGTTGTATAAAGCACTTGCCTGACATACAAAGATACCCAAGGAACGGTTAAGATGATAATGTTGATAGTGATAAACGGTAAACACAAACTCTGGTAGTGCTGATTTAAAAAGAAAAAAAGAGCAGAGAAGAAAACTGACCACAGATAGGAGTCAATGCACAAAGTTCTTTGAGATTAAACATCTTAAAAAAGATTAGATTCATCTTAAATAAAAATTGAGGATACAAACCCTCATTCAAATTTGATATCCCAATTTCATATGTTCAGGTCACACTGACAGCTAAAATCAAAAGGTCCATGACCTTGACCCAGCTGTCAGCTGAAGACTTAATGAGAGTATTTCCTCTGATGGTCACAAGCAACCTGAAGCCTTGCTGCACTTGTTGGCTGACGTTTGCATCTGATGTCCCCTGGTTGCCCATCTGGAACACGGCTGCCCGAGGTCCCATGAGAACAGGGCCTGGTCTGTTTAATCTGACTTGCCTGGAGCCAATACAGTACCACGTGTGCACATGGAAACAAAATGATTTTGCTACTGATTGTGATTTCCATCATCTAAGCCATAATGAAAATAATTAACTTTTAACAGAAAGGTTCACAGTGTCACTGGATACAGTGAAGTGCCTTAGGATTTGACTCTTAGACAGCCTGGAAGGTTCTAGATGTCACTTTCTCAAGCTAGAGACTCAATGCGCCCAGACGTTCTCAGGGAAGTCCCAAAGGGTAGACAAGAAAGGAGAAACCAGAGGGGATTTGGTATCATCTGTCCTTCAAATGACTTCTCTGCCTCACTAGAAAGTTAGGTCACTGGATCATGGCTTCAGTTAGACTTTGGCCATTTTTGAAATATATGAAAGGAAGAAATATTCCACTCTGCTTCCCAGCAACTTCAATGCCCTCAGATCCTTATTTTTAGAGAAGCTGCAGCATCTGTCACTTAAGGCAAAGAGGCCTAAGAAGGGTCAGGCATGCCCAATATTTCAGAAGCTACTACACCAGTCAGAGCACTCACCCCCTGCTAGACAGGAATGAGGGAAACAGGGTCAGTGTGGGGGAATTTCTCACTTTTCACCTTAAGAGGGAAGATCATGGGTACTCCTTTTTAAAAAAATGAATAGAACCTAACAGAACTGCTCTCTACCTGTGGAAAGAGCCAAATACAACTGTGCCCTTGAACAACAATATCTATATGCATTTTTCAGAGTAGCTACTTAGGAATTCAACCTTTTTAAAACATATACCCAGTTCCCAGCACTCAGCTTGGCACATAAAATACGGGCAGTAAATATTTACTGCACGATTAAGTGGAACGATGAGCTGATGTGACAAGCAATCCCTACTAAGAGTCTCATAAATCCATTAACGAGATTATTACATTTTTTAAAAAATAGACTTACAGGGTAGCTTTGGGCACATTGACAGGTATAATTAATCTGTAATAATCAACTAAAACGAAAGTCATAATGTAGTCCAAACAGCTCTCACAAGAAAAAAAAAAAAAGAGAGAGAGAGAGACAGAGAGAGAGAACACTGGGGAAGAGTCCCACCAAATTTGATGAACACGGCTCATATATCACATTCCTGCATAAACGGGACTCTGACTAGAGGCACTGGCTGGATTTAACAAATAAGGTAAAATGATGCATCTGCTTATCTGAAAATCCACGAAGCTTTAAGCATCATTGAGTATACTGCAGAAGAGCAAGTGGCTAGAAGGAAATTTATATAGCAATTTGCTATCGTATATGTGCTTTGTTCAACACTGATGTCACCAAGCTACAGATAAGACAAAGCTCCACTGAATTCTAGTTTATAAGAATGTAAGAAACAAAGAAGGAAAAGGGTAACCTCACCTTTACTCTTTACAGAGTCTATTATACCAGAAAAAAGAGTGAAGCATGACAATTCCGCATAACACCATTATATATATTTCATAATAATGGTACCGATCTCCTTTCATCAGAATTTTATTCTCAAGTAGAAAAAGGATTGCAATGCCATTACTCTAAGCTCATTGTCTCTTCTCACACGTAATTACATAAGCAAGAGCAGTAGTGTGCTAACGATTCACGACTCCTAAACAAGGCTGGAAAAGTTCTGCAAACACTCGCATCTTCCGTAAAAAAAAAAAAAAAAAGTCATTCTCTGGAATTCTTGACTTCTGAAAGACTGTAAATATGAAGAGTTAAACAAAATATGCAGATCATGACAGGCTAATAAATGGTCTCTCAGCTTCCTGTGTCATGTAGCACTCAGGACTTCCTGAGAAATTAGCCCCAAACTCCAGCGCTTCCCCATTCACTTACTGTGTGATCTTAAGTAAGTTACTTAAGCTCTGTGTACCCTAGTGTACTCACCTATATAATAGGAATAATGGCAGCTAAATTAGGGTTGTTGTTACAATTATAGATATTAGATATTAAGCATATAGTGGGCACAGAATAAGCTCTCAATAAATGTTAGCAAATAGTCCTACAACCCAGAATTTCAGTTGCTCTTCCTATATAAGGATGAAAAACAGGACTGAAAGGATGGTTTGGAAAGACAACTTTCCAATGACTGATGTGGAAACTCAAGGCCCTTCAGCTTCTAAGAACCTATCTTTAAGACTTAAGACAATTAGGCAGAACAAAGACTCTGCCAGATAATACAATATATTTTAAAAAGTTTTGCAAAGCCAAAACTGCCAACAATTAAATAATCACTTACATTGTAAAACAGAAAAATACATATGCCAATATATTAAGGAAAAGGCATAGAGGATGCCAGATTGAATATATAGAAGAATATCCATAAACATTCTTAATCATTTATATATGAATATTTTATCAAAATGCTAACAGAAATAGTAAAGGTTTGAGGTGTGCAATTATGGCTGGGTTTTTTTTCCCCCTCTTTGTAGCAAATGCTGTGTTGCATAGGGGAAAAAAAAACACACACACAATATAAAGACACGTCCCAGATATCAGAATAACCACAACTTATCACCCCTGATTTGAATTTGTTGATCAGTCGCAAATTTGAATTTTACAATTTGCCAAGGGTTAATGGTCCCAACATACATGGCCTCGTCTGCACCTCAAATAACCTCATGAAATGTGTTCAACCCAAGACATTCCTGGCAGACCAGGCATCTGAATGTTAGAAAGGTCGAGTTCTTTTCCACAATAACGTGGAAGGTAAGAAGAGGCGTCTAAGACCAACCCAGAGCTTTGCCACCCAGGACACGGCTCACAGTTATTTCCCTGATGGCGCTACGGATCAGACGGGACCTGGAATTTGAGGCTCCAGGGCTCTAACTCGCGTGTTAATCACTGGGAACAACACTATTTTCCTGCGCTGAAAGATGAGTTTAAATGACAACACTTTCCCAAACGGATCTTATCAAAATAGGAAACAAGATATCACACTAGCCTTTGAAGTAACTTCTAGCACATTCCTCTCGGAAGTTTCCATTTTGCTTAGGAGTGCTGTAATGAACTGAGCATGGGCCAAATGAACCAGGCAGCTACCCCTCTACTGTAAACTGGGAGGTCTGTGCAATAACGAATCTGGCAGTATTTTCTGTCTTCCTCCCTCCCTTCTTTCCTCTTCTTTTCCGTCTTCCCATCCTCTCTTTTGTTCCTTCCATCGTTTTTTTTCTCCCTTCCTTCCTGCCTCCTTCCTTCCTTTTTCCTTTTTCTTTTGCATCCTAATTCAGAAATTAACGCACTCAACAGCTCTGAGGAATGTGGATCCAGGTACCACCCAGCGTCCTTCAGGGTAGTCGTGGGGCAACTAAGATGCCAGGGCTCTGTCCTTCCAAGGGGCTTCCTATCTGCTGCCTGAGGGCCATCCCCTCTGCCCCGGGAGATGACAGGACATGGACTCCTACCTCTAAAGTGTTATTCTGATTCTTTGCGACCCCATGGACTGTAACCCACCGGGCTCCTCTGTCATGGAACTCTCCAGGCAAGAATACTGGAGTGGGTTATCATTTCCTCCTCCAGGAGATCTTCCCGACCCAGAAGACTAAACCTGGGTCTCCTGCACTGCAGGCGGATTCTTTACCATCTGAGCCACCAGGAAAGCCCACCTCTAAAACCACTATCTTAATGGGAAGCACTTCTTCCCAACAAAGAAAATAAATCAGTTTTGTTCTTTAAACCAGATGCGCTGCAGGGGTGCTGGACATCTGCTTTAGGTGGAAAACAAAAATCACCAGTTGAGACGTTAGGGAGCCTAAAAGAACTGCTTACATACATAAAAGTGTTTTTATTTTTAAAGTATAGGAAGGGAAAAACTAAGTATTCAGAAGAATGTAATTAGAAAACATGATCAAAGTGATGAACATTTTAAAAATCTACAATACAGCTTTGGACTCCAGCATTTAATACTGTGATTCCTAAAAATTCATGGCTACAAACAGAGCCAAATGTGCTAAGCCTGTAAAAGCATGCTGTTCCTATTATTTTGGCAGTGGATGACCTGGCTAGCCTCACGCTGGCAGCAAAGATGAATTTCTCAGTGTTTAGTTAAAATGCTTTTGACACTGTACATTGTTTTGGCTGGCTACACTGTCTTGGTCTCAGGTTATAAATAAGAGGCCACATAAATCAATCCTAAACTCTTTAAACAAAGCCACAGTGAAAAGAACTGCTTGGTAGTCAGTGAATATAAGCCTCTCTAAATAAACCTTAAGACTCAATTTTGAATGACTTCTCTGTAAAATTAATATGATACGGTTTTTACAGGCCAAAAATTAAATCCTCAGATTTTTAAAAATTTACTTATTATTTATTTTACTCTTATTTTTACTCTTTTTATCTGTCTGCATCTTGGTAGAGTGCAGTCTCTCATGCAAATTTTCATAATTCTTTTACAAAGAAATCTCTAATATTTAGTAACTAGCAAACTTGATCAACAGAAAAAGTTTTAAAAGAAAACTTCTGGTAACTTGTCCTAAGACACAGTGATTAAATTAAACATAACAACTTTCTGAAATGTTTTTTAAAAGCCGCAGGGAAAAAAGAATCCATTTCATTAGTTTAAAATAAGACATTTCAAATCTTCTTTCCAAAAGCATGAGTGATGAATGCTGTGAAGTACTGGGTCTTTCAAATCACACTAATTTGGATGAACTGAAAACTCCTGGATAATGTGAAGACAAGGGAAGACAAAAGGAAAAATAATAAAATGTATGTTACAATTTCCAAATACAGTCATCAGATAAAAGCTATTCTTTTTAGTCAAATATAAATTATAGAGTTGCATACTTAATAATATAAGATCACTTTAGAGTAGCTTCTGCACCTTTCAATGTATAGAGTTTTCACATTACATCACAGTAATTTAACGTTCCTAACAGGGTTGGCAAAAAAAAGTTCCTCTGGGTTTTTCTGTAAGATGTTAGGGGAAAACCCAAATCTTTTGGCTAACTCAATAAAATCACATGAGATGCTTAGTATTAATTTCCATTTGCCAGATGAAGAAACTAAAGATATAGTAGGAGTTGAGCACTGATGGAAAAAGAAACCAAGCAAAAGGTTTTGTTGGAAAAGAGTTCAGAAAAGAATGCTTGGGAAATATTTTGGATTATATTTTAAATGGAGGAAAAAGGCTTTAAGAGATCTTGATTCTTTTACAACACCAGCCTCTTCCTGAATCCAAGTATTAGATTAAATTCTAATTAAGCTAAATAGCTTTGCCAACAAGCAACAGGAATAAAGACAAGGAATGGGGAAATTAAGATTACTACTAGTTACCACTCTTGCTTCAATGAGAACATGACTTAATTTGTTAAATTCTGTCATGGTTTTTACTCCAAGGCTCTAAGAATTAGGCCACGTGAAAGTAACAAAGCTTGTTCTAAGGTGACATCTGACCACCAAGTGACAGAAAATGACTTCAGTGTAACCTTCACCAAGTTGGCATCACCTCCCCTTGCCAGCTCCACCGGCCCTATACCATCCTTCCTGTTCCGTCCACTGAAATGCCTTTCCTCATCTCCACCCATCAACCTGGACTCCGGCTCCAAGAGACGGGTCCAGCCTCTCCCTGAATCAGCCGCCTTTACCCGCCATGATCTTTCATTCACTCGGGCTATGTCACACACAACCTCAATGCTTATTTTTATGTCGCTGCGGGATCATCCCCTAGCTGTCTCTTGGATGTCCTCTAGTATCTTTTTCCCATCGCTCTCAGAGCAACGTTATGTGTGATCCATAGTGGCCTTCCGTGCATACAACCGAAAAACTTTAAATGCCAGAATTTCTTCTTACTCCTTTAAAATAACTGCCGAGTATTCTGTTTAGCAACAGCAACAATGAATTAGACGATGACCATGTGCTGCAACAGAATACTAGAACTGGTTAGCCAACAGAGAGTTCTTAAGACCACTTGTGTGTCTGGTGGAAAGAGTGAGTTCAGATGTAATTTTGATTCAAGACACATGTTATTATTTAAAAACTAAAATAGAATCCTCAGGTACCCAAAAGAAGCTCAGAACTCTACAATTCACATTTGTTGCACAGTGTCTGAAAGGTGAGGGGGGGGAGCGGGGGAGGGGGGAAACATACTTCATCCAACAACTTTCTAAAGTGGCTCAGTTCAGCTTTGACCCAAAGGTAATTAGGCAATCACGGAAACCAGTTGTTTCTTCTTAAAGTGGATGTAACCCTAGTTCTAAAACTGATCTCATGGGATTGTTTTAAAAATTACTGGCAACAAAGCTCAAGAAAGTGTTGTTGTTTTTGTTGCTTTTAAAGATCTGAGAAGTATATACATATAAACTAGCAGCAACAGCACTAGTTACTACAGCTCCTCCACATCCTTAAGACATTCTACGATACTGGAGTGGGTAGCCTATCCTTTCTCAAGGGGATCTCCCGACCCAGGAACTGAACTGGGTCTCCTGCATTGCAGATGGATTCTTTACCAACTGAGCTATCAGGTAAGCCTCAAGGGATGACCAAGGGGACTCAAAATGGATTGGAGTTACTTCGGTTATGGTCAGGGAATTTTGAGAGGTCAGGTGAGATTTTTATCAAACAAGACCATACTAACCTCATTTTTTCCCCATTAGGTTATTCTTACTTGGGAAGCTTTCTTACTTGGAAGCTTCCTTAGATGATTAGCTGACCTCATTCCCTTTCATCTTTGTTTTTTTTTTTTTTTTTACCAGCTGTTATATAGATTATTTTTCTCCACTTTAATAGAAACACCTAAAGGACACAGTATTCTGGCAGAAAGATAAAAAGACACCTGCTTGGCACCAAGTAATTTAGTTCACTTGAGCCAGTCCATATGGGAGAAAAATTTAATAACTGCATATATGTGTAACAGAGGCCCATTTCTGTTCTTCTATTTTGTAGTATCTTCCACACTTCAAAAACTTTTATGAAAAATAATAATGGTAACACATCTTCTTATATAGCCACTGGACACCCTCATTCTCCCTGGAACCCAACCTTTGCATGAAATTACAAAGTTAAAACTGCAAAGATGAATTAAGATTTTTTCTTTCTTAGTACACAAATTTAATGGAAGAGATCAAATATATTTTAAAAAAGAATTTCATTTTAAATAAATGAAATGAATATTTGTATGGTACTTTTTAAGGTATAATGTAATTTTATAAATATATCATTAAATTTTCTTTGTGTTAAGGATTATTAACTTCATTTTAGATCTAAGGAAACCAATTTAGCGGTGTTAAGTAAGATGTATAGACAGTAATGAAATGGAGTAGAAACCCAAGTATGGTCAACTCCCAACCTCATATTTTTTCCTACCTTATGTTGCTGCTAAGTTACTTCAGTTATGTCCGACTCTGTGCGACCCCATAGACGGCAGCCCACCAGGCTCTCTCCAGGCAAGAACTCTGCAGTGGGTTGCCATTTCCTTCTCCAATGCATGAAAGTGAAAAGTGAAAATCAAGTCGCTTAGTCGTGTCCGACTCTTTGCGACCCCATGGACTGCAGCCTACCAGGCTCCTCCATCCATGGAATTTTCCAGGCAAGAGTACTGGAGTGGAGTGCCATCGCTTCTCCTACCTTATGTTACTTCATGTCAAAATATAACTTAATAGCTACAATAATAGCTAACCTTTACTGGGAAGTTTACACAGGTATTAGTGCTGACCTAAAAGTTGTAACTGTATTACTTCATTTGATGGAACAAGCAGTGGCAACCCACTCTAGTATTCTTACCCAGAAAATCCCATGGACAGAGGATTCTGGTGGGCTACAATCCACGGGGTCAAAAAGATCAAGTACAGCTCATTTAAGACTCATGGTATCTCTACGAGGTAAGAATTGCTACCAGAACTGTGGTGCTGGAGAAGACTCTTGAGAGTTCCTTGGACAGTAAGGAAATCAAACCAGTCAATCCTAAAGGAAATCAACCCTGAATATTCATTGGAAGAACTAATGCTGAAGCTGAAGCTCCAATACTGTGGCCACCTGATGCGAAGAGCTGACTCACTGGAAAAGCCTCTGATGCTGGGAAAGACTGAGGGCAGGAGGAGAAGGGGACCACAGAGGATAAGATGGTTGGATGGCATCACCGACTCAATGGACATGAGTTTCAGCAACCTCCAGGAGATAGTGAAGGACAGAGAAGCCTGGAGTGCTGCAGTCCATGGGGTTGCAAAGAGTCAGACACAAATTATAACTGAACAACAACAATTTGCTAGCTGGAAAAAAAAAAAACAAACACCAAACCAAGGCTAAGGAAAACTGAACGAATTTCACAGCTCACATGGTTAAAAGGATGAGAACTGAGACTCAGATTTCAGCTGAATGACATAAAGTACATGGTATTAACCACTAGACTATATTGCTTTGGCATTGCAGTGGAAATATTTATGTTAAATAATCCATATAGAACACAATAACTTAATTTTGTTGTACAAACTGAGAACTTGCAAATCAAAACTCAAAAAAAAAAAAAAATACTAATGATTATGGGCTATCACGACAGGCACAGCAAAGAAACTAAAGAAATTAAATCTGTCTACATAGACCAAAGGCCCAATGCTTGTAGATTCAAATATCTGATGAAAGCGTCCATCTTTATCATCCTACTTCCTTCACCAGCTTCCTTCCCATTTCTTCCTGAAAGAGGTGTCTATGTTTGCTCCAATCTCTCCCCTCACATTATTTCCCTAAAGGCCCATACCTACATCAGATTTTGACTCTGCTTTTCCACTGAGCTGCTCTTGTCAAGATTGCTTATGGCCTCTAGGTCAGTGCATTCGATCAGTTCTCGAGACACATCTTCCCTAGTGCACGCCCAGGTGTCACTCGGTCCCCTTGGCTCTGCCTTCTCTTGGTTTACGGGATATCCCAAGCTGCTGGCTTTCCCTCAGAAGCCAGTTATCCCTTCTCAGTCCTCTCTGCTGCTGCTGCTGCTAAGTAGCTTCAGTCATGTCCGACTCTGTGCGACCCCACAGACGGCAGCCCACCAGGCTCCGCTGTCCTTGGGATTCTCCAGGCAAGAACATTGGAGTGGGTTGCCATTTCCTTCTCCAAAGCATGAAAGTGAAAAGTGAAAGTGAACTTGCTTAGTTGTGTCTGACCCTTAGGGACCCCATGGACTGCAGCCTACCAGGCTCCTCCGTCCATGGGATTTTCCAGGCAAGAGTACTGGAGTGGGTTGCCATTACCTTCTCCATGTGGCACCTTTTCTTTCCCTTGCTCTGTTTTGTTTTTTTTTATGAGCACCCCAAAATTAAGGTCAGTTCACGGAACTCTTCTCTGTTGCTGCTGCTGCTGCTAAGTCGCTTCAGTCGTGTCTAACTCTGTGCGACCCCATAGACAGCAGCCCATCAGGCTCCATCATCCCTGGGATTTTCCAGGCAAGAACACTGGAGGAGGTTGCCATTTCCTTCTCCAATGCATGAAAGTGAAAAGTGAAAGTGAAGTTGCTCAGTCGTGTCCAACTCCCAGCAACCCCATGGACTGCAGCCCACCAGGCTCCTCTGTCCATGGGATTTTCCAGGCAAGAGTACTGGAGTGGGGTGCCACTGCCTTCTCCACTGACACTCATTTCCTCAGTGAGTTCATCCAGTTTCATGGCTTTAAATATACCACTCTATGCAAATGTCCTCCTAATTTATATCTTCAATCCAGATTTCTAATCTGAATTCCAGACTTGAATCGACTGCCTTGTCAGCACCTAACAGAGATCTCACACCTAGCACACCTGAAACTGAACTCCTACCTTCTTCACAGACCTACCCCCAACATCCAGAAAAATCACTAACGTATTAGATGCTCAATAAAATGGCTGAACTGAATCAAGTGAGTGCCCTTTCAGAGGGACATGAGTCTTAAAACAGAATCACAGTGCTTTATGCTCTAAGTATCAGCTCTAACATCTTATAAAGGGTTTGGTCTGAATCGGGTTATCAGGCTCCTCGGAGAGCTCAGACGTAAAGAATCTGCCTTCAGTGGAGGAGATGGAGAAGACTCCAGTTTGATCCCTGGGTTGGGAAGATCCCCTGGAGAAATGCATGGCAACCCACTCCAGTATTTTGCCTGGAGAATCCGCATGGACAGCAGAGCCTGTGGTATTATTACCAACTCACTTTACAGATAATGTATGTGAGGCTCAGAGAGCATAACTCACGTGTCCAAAGAGGATCACCAGCCTACTTAATTACGTGGGCTTCCAAAACTAAACTGTCTGTATTTGAAGATCTCCAAAAGTTAATTAATACCAGATGACCAACTTGTAGAATACGACCATCCAAACCAAGCAAGGAGGAGAAGTGGTACTCCCTCACTCCATTAACACTCCTCATAACCCTCATCAGCCCTCCGGGCTTGACAGTTTGAAGGACAGATGTCGAGCTCACACCTGAGCTGTGGAAGTGGCGCTTACACTCGTCCTGAGCACCTGTTTTGAACACAAGGACCTTCTACCTCTGACCTCGAAGATTTACACATCACTCATGTCCTCATGCAACACGCACCCAAAACATGGGCACGTTGACCACGACAGAGATTTATGGACGAATTACTATGCTGATCACAGCTTATAAAGTCTCATTCAAAAATATGCATACACCAAATTAGCAATGTATTTCTGTAAGAACTGCAATATCCTTAACTGTCGATAAAGAAAAATTTGGTTACAGTTTGGGGGTTATTTTTTTTTGACAGCCAATGTTATTCATTTATTTTTTTGAACAGTAGGTTTGTGTTGATTATTTATGTTAAATATAGCAGGGTGTACATGTCAACCCCAAACTCCCTATCATTCCTTCCCCTGCCAAGTAACCAAAAGTTCTTGGTCTAAGTTTGTGAGTCTGTTTCTGTTTTGTAAATAAGATCATTTGTATCACTTTTTTAGATTCCACATTGTAAGTGGTATCATATAATATTTCCCTTTTTCTGATGTCACTGGGCCTGACAATCAGCCACTGTGGAAAGCAGAATGGAGGTTCCATAAAAAACTAAAAATAGAGCTACCATATCATCCTGCAATCCCACTCCTGCATGTATCCGGAGAAAAACATAGTCCAGAAGGATACATGCACCTCATGTTCACTGCAGCACTGTTTACAATAGTCAAGACAGTGGGTTATTTTTAACTGGACTGACCATTTGGTCATGGTTCAAGTTCATGAAAATCTCTACTTCTTTCAGCTGAAATCCAACATCAGTGTCCTGCTCTGACACTGATTTGCAAAGATGAACGGTTGGCTTCCTTTCTCAAGTGTCCTCTGCTACATTTCAGAAAGAAGACAGGATGGCTTATTTGGTATCTTGTAACTATAGCAATAGATTCTCTTTTGTTGAGTAAGTCACTGACATCGGGTGATTGATGAAACAGAGCTGAGAACTTAAGATGCTGTGCAGGCTACACGACTATCAGTTCCCATGAGCGCCTCTGCCTCCTCGTAACCATCAGAATAACACAAGTCATGAAAATCCATCGGAATCCTTCAGGATGAAACTCAAGATGGAGGCCTCACTTGAACAAGTACTAAGATCCCCACCGCCTGTCACTGCCAGGGATGAAGTCACCCGGTAGCAGACTCAGCTCCTTCTGCTTTGTGCAGCCGAAGCTGCTCCTTAGCAACCAATGTCGACAACTGGGTTGCCAAGGAAACCAGAAAGCCCATTTATAAAACTATGAAACAAAGGCACTGTAAAGGCTACGTTAGACACAGAAGGTGACTCTATTCTTATCATTGCTACTGAATTCCTGCCAGGGATGTGGTGGAAATATTTTATTTTTAAATGTTCAAGGAAGAAAACTCACTTTTAAAGTACACTGAATTATCTCTTGTCCTCTACATCTTTCGGTGAAAGGGTGGTCAATGTATCTCTTTTCAGATTCCAAGGAGGACTAGCATCAAAAACTTGTGGTTTTAAAACATAGATGGTTCTTGAAGGTGAAGAATATTTTTTAGAATCATCTGCCAAGTATAAATTCCTTCCAACTCACAAGCAGAAGTCTATTGATTTTATTCTTGTATAAGACAAGTAGGTCTATTTGCCAGGTTCATTTCCATTAGTTCTTTTAATGTTACTACTATGGCTTCCTGAATATCACGTTTCTCATGTAGGGAGTAATAGACAGGAGCCCATAATGAAGGGAAAATACAAATGAGGATACAACTAATAAAATACAGGGATTACTTACAAGCTACATCTGACTGACTATATTGGGAAATCAAGCATATGTCATATGCCACCAACTGCCTTATAATTTAGAGCTCCTAAATGATTTTACAGAGAGTGAATGAGCCATTGCTACAAAAAAATCTATTTGTCTGCCTTTTAAGATGGATCATTTCCTTACTGCAGAGCCTGGGGTGAGTTATTTAACCTGTGAACCTCACATCCTTTTCCATAAAATGTGGACAGAATTAATAGGAATTAAATGAGACTGTATGAATGACGGTCAAAGATCAGTGGAGACGTTAAAGAAATGTGAAGACTGTCTTATTGACCCCTCACTTCAAGGAGATTTCTTATCTTCATTACACTTTTTTTTTTAATCCATAAGACTACTTTCTTCTTAAGAGTAAACAGAATGAATAGAAATTGTGTAGGAAGACAAAATCTTTAACAAAGAGAAAGGTGCGGTTCAAAACGTATAGAAAGAAATGCCGAATGATGTGTGTACCAGCTCAGTATTTAATAACGTAAAAGACAGCACTTTCTCTCGTCTCCTTGGAGCAGGCAGAACTTACACAGGTAATTACGGGCGCATTCCCAACCATCACATACCTTAATTTCAAATATCTTTACCTCCCTAGTCTGCTCTACTGGATGAAACCAGTTCCTGAAAACTGCTGACTGCCCAATTCTCAAAAAAATTAACACGGGTTGTCATTTGCTGAATCCTAAAAAAGCTCTGACATAATCTGAATTCTCCTTCCATCTCAACTCTCAAGCACCATTTTGATTATGTCATCCTGACAACCCCCTCTCTACATATTCTAGCGGGAGAGCAACTTTTCAAACCCTGGTTCTCTCTGGTGGAATATAAAGACTCCCCGTTCCTGTGTCAGCAGTAATTATATTCATTCAATGATTGGCTGACTCCACCCAGGAAAGGAAAGAGACACAAGAATAATGTAATTTTGAATTTGGAAGAGACTTAGAGACATCTTGTACAATTCTCTCTCCCAGGGAGGAAATCCCCTTGTTCCAGCCCCTTTGGCTATTATTCTGATCCTTCAGTTTCTGCAGGAACACTTACCTAATAATGGGAAACTGCTGATTCCAAGAGCAGCTTGGAACAGTTCTTCCAAGAGCTGTTAGAAGTTTAGATCGCCTCTGTTCTTTCCACTTCACATGGCTAATGTCTACCCATCAGCCCTGGTTTTGCCCTGTGATGTGATGTGGCTCAGCTGCTAAAGAATCTGCCTGCAATGCGGGAGACCTGGGTTTGATCCCTGGATTGGGAAGATCCCCTGGAGAAGGGAAAGGCTACCCATGCCAGTATTCTGGCCTGGAGAATTCCATGGACTATATAGTCCATGGGGTTGCAAAGAGTCGGACACGACTGAGCAAATATACATATACACAGACATAGTGATGCTCTCTAGGTCTCCTCCATCTCCTACATGCTGCTGCTAAGTCGCTTCAGTCGTGTCCAACTCTGCGACCCCAGAGATGGCAGCCCACCAGTCTCCCCCATCCCTGGGATTCCCGGCAAGAACACTGGAGTGGGTTGCCATTTCCTTCTCCAATGCATGAAAGTGAAAAGTGAAAGTGAAGTCGCTCAGTCATGTCCGACCCTCAGCAACCCCATGGACTGCAGCCCACCAGGGTCCTCCACCCATGGGATTTTCCAGGCAAGAGTACTGGGAGTGGGGTGCCACTGCCTTCTCCAATCTCCTACATGACACCCTCTCAAATGTCTGAAAACAGTTATCCTGTCCAGAAAAGAATAATGGACAGACACCCAGATCCAGTTCCTTCTTTCACATCTTCCTAAGAAATCTCAAACAAACCACTTAACCCTCTAACCTTATCTTCCATGTCTATAAGGGAGGTAAGATCCTCCTATAAGATCCTCTATGCAGGGCGGGAGGTGAGGGTGAAGGGGAGAAAGCGAGAGGAAGGAGGAGAGTAAAGGCAGGAGTGGCTGCTGACTCAGCACTTTGGAGCCGCATCTTGCCAGTTGCCAGTGCTTCTCGACCAGCCAAGGAGGGACTCACCCTGTTCTGAGTTTTCAAAATTTACACTGAGACCTGCCAAAGGTCGCACTGCTTTTAATTCTTAACCACAATGCTTTGCTCTGTGTGGTCCAATCTGGACTACGAAATGCAAACACTACTATTTTTCAACCTAAACAACTCCAGCTTCACCAACTCCTCGTGTAAAAGGGATTCAAGAATACACAGCAATCTGCTTGTCCCCCTCTGGATGCATGCTGGTTTGCCAGCATCCCCTTAGAAATGGGTCACTGAGACAATGTACTAAACGTTTACTCTCAGGATGTTAAGTGTCGGCCTCTGGAGACGGTAGAAATGAACAGACAGTCCTTGTTCTCTGGCAGCTAAAAAGTCTATTACCACACATGCGCACACACACACACAAAACCCATACAAACAGAAAAATAATGATAAAAAGATTACTATACTAAAGGCACAAGCAAGGTCCAATGAAAGAAAGTAGAAGGAGGGCGAGACGGGGCCAGCATTGCAAACACAGACTGGCCACTTGGAGGATGCAATCTCTTCCCCAAACTGCCACCTCCGATACGGCCACCAGGAGGACCACACCTCTTGTTACATGTGTCCCTGTTCCATGTTTGCTTTAACATGTCCTAATACATGGCTGGCTCAATTTGGTTAACAAAACCCATGTCATTTTCCCATGAATCAATAACATCAAGTTATTGCCCCAACCAATAATTTTGCTGTTGTTCAGTCGCTACGTCATGTCTGACTCTTTGCGATCCCATGAACTGCAGCACACCGGGCTCCTCTGTCCTTCACGATCTCCCAGAATTTACTCAAATTCATGTCCATGGAGTCAGTGATGCTATCAGACCATTCATCCCCTGCCATCCCTTTTCCTTTTGCCTTTAGTCTCTCCTAGCATCAGGGTACTTTTCAGTGAATCAGCTCTTCACATAAAGTTGCCAAAGTATTGGGACTTCGGCTTCAGCATTAGTCCTTCCAATGAATATTCAGGGTTGATTTCCTTCAGAATTACTGGTTTGTAGTTTGAGCCAATAATCACATAACTGACATTGGGGAAAAATGGAGAACTAGCAAAGCCACAAACTCTACCATGATTATATGAGCTCTGATCAATTATTTTAGTAAATCATAACCATCTGATTCTCTCACCAACCAGAGCATTAGTAAGTAGGTTCTATGGATTGGACATTGGGCCTCCCCAACATGCATATATTGAAACCCTACTTCCTACTGTTGAGGTAGAGCCTTTGGGAGGTACCTGGGTTCAGACAAGGTCATGAAGCTGGAGTCCCCAGGATGGGACTGGTACCCAAAAATAGGATGATGAAGAGATCCCAGAGCTTCCCACCTCTGCCAGGTGATGTACAGTGAGAAAGTGTACATCTGGGAGACAAAAAGCAGGCTCCCCATGGTGACTGCAGCCATGAAATTAAAAGACACTTGCTCCTTGGAAGAAAATCTATGACAAACCTAGACAGAATATTAAAAAACAGAGATATCACTTTGCCGACAAAGGTCAATATAGTCAAAGCTATGTTTTTCCGTAGTCATGTACAGATGTGAGAGTTGGACCATAAAGATGGCTGAGTATCGAAGAGGAACTGATGCTTTCAAACTGGGGTGCTGGAGAAGACTTTTGAGAGTCCCTTGGACAGCAAGATCAAACCAGTCAATTCTAAAAGAAATCAATCCTGAATAGTCATTGCAAGGACTGATGCTGAAGCTGAAGCTCCAGTACTTTGGCACCTGGTACAAATAGCTGAGGCACTGGAAAAGACCCTGATGCTGAGAAAAGACTGAGGGCAGGAGGAGAAGGGGCGACAGAGGATGAGATGGGTGGATGGCAGCACGACTCAACAGACATGAGGATGAGCAAACTCCAGGAGATAGTGAAGGACAGGGAAGCCTGGCATGCTGCAGTTCATGGGGGTCACAAAGAGTCAAACATGACTGAGCAACTGAACAGTAACAACCACACCTCAATTTGTGGCACCTTGATCTTGGACTTCCCAGCCTCCAGAACCATGAGAAATAAATGTTTGCTGCTGAAGTCACCCAGTCTATCGTGTCTTATTACAACAGCCCAAACTCACCAAGACATTAGGTCTACCCCTTATGTCTTCTCCTAACACACAGATCAAAGTGTGTTAAAAGCACCTAAATGATGCTCATAGGATCAAGACTTGGGGTATGCAACTGAAGCTCCTCCAACTTGGCAAGAATCTGTTATCTGCACTAGCTTCCTTTCAACCATGCAGAACTCTCCCACTAGGCTTTTATCTTGGCCACAAGAAAACCATGATTTTTTAAATGAAATTATTAATATAAGTAGCCTACAAGTTGGATATACTGAAAAATTTTCAGAATGTTTTGGAGCAAGTGGCTGGTAAAAACCACAAACTGTAGGCAAAGTGCTAATAGAAATACGAACTCAGGTTAGCTTTCGGTAGGGTTCCCAAATGGCCTTACTTTAACGTGAAAAGCTGTGGTATACAACATTAATAAGGCTGTCATTTTGTGCATACAATTTTATATAATGTGAATCATTTCCTAAGAGAAAAATCAGATTGAACTTTGTGAATTTTGAATTTTTCCTAGGTCTTCAGGAACATATCCCTTCTACAAAATGTGACGCACTGCACTTCAGAAGGTTATTTGGAGAAGATAACGGCAGACAATGATGGACATCCATTCTGAGAAAAGGGGCACTCAGGGAGAGAAAGCAAACAAAGGAACAGGACAGGGTATCAAAACACACGGCATGAAGTGACCTATGTGCCTCAGTGACGCAGAAAAGCCCATTCTGGTTAACAAAACCCACGGGCAGAGATGAGGCCACATGAGGGAAGCTGTTGAAGTGCCTGGAATGTCACTCTGTGGAGCTGCAACAAGTCCCTGATGGAGGAAAAGGTATGATACCCTTTCCTGTGAAAAATGGCAGTGATGTAGCATCAAGACTATGGTCATGGGGTATTGCAGGTAGTACGCATGAAGACCAAGAAAGCGTGAGGAATTCAAGGGCAAAGGGAAGTAGAGAAAAGGAGACATCAGTCCAACTTCATGTTTTAAAGACTGGAGTACTCAACATCCAACAAGACTATTAGAAATATTCTGTTTCCCAAAGGAAGGAAAATTAAAATTTGCTCCCAAACACAGTGCACAGGACAGCTCCTCTTCTGTCCATGGGATTCTCCAGGCAAGAATACTGGAGTGGCTAGCCATTCCCTTCTCCATGGCATCTTCCTAACCCAGGGATCGAACCCAGGTCTCCTGCATTGCAGGCAGATTCTTTACCATCTGAGCCACCAGGGAAGCCCCCAACAAAGAGTTATGTGACCCCAAATGTCAAAAGTGCAAGGTTGAAAATCATGCTTTAAATAATTATAGACTTTTGATAGAAGTTTTACCTCACTCATCACAAAATCACCATTTCAGTGCATATAGAATTTAGTATAGCTTCCCTGGTGGCTCAGAGGGTAAAGGGTCTGCCTAAGTGTCTGCCTAAGCATCTGCTGGAGACCCGGGTTTAATCCCTGGGTCTGGAAGATCCCCTGGAGAAGGAAATGGCAACCCACTCCAGTACTCTTCCTGGAAAATCCAACGGACTGAGAAGCCTGGTAGGCTAGAGTCCATGGGGTCGCAAAGAGTCGGACACAACTGAGCGAAATTTAGTATAACAGTAATTAAAAAGTTAAAATCAAAGTGACTTTTAAGAGAAAAAAATATCAGAACTAAATGATTATTAACACAATGAAGCAAGAATTTAATTTGATATAAGTATATTTTTCCCCAAAATATTTCCTAGCATCTCATTAATATAGTCTAATATTATAAAGCCTTACAAAAACCATGTGAGTTTTGAAGATACAATCCCATTACTTGGCACATAATTAAGTAACATTTTGGTCAGATTATTAAAAAAAGATGTAATAAAGCAGAACAAAATTCAAAGTCACATATTAAAAAAGAAAAGAAGTATGCTGAAATATACTTAAGAAGACCACCCACAGTTCAAAAGAATAGAGGGCGGCTAATGGGTGGCATTGAAGTGCAGATTTTCTTGGTTCCAATTTCAGAGTCCTATTCAGAAAATGAGGTCTTAAAAAGCAGGTACTCACTTCACAGAAACGGCATTCTTGGAACGGTTCATTGTTCCAGAATTATACCCTGTGTGCCTGGATGGAAAGCACTGGAATCCAACCGCCATCTCTACCTCCTGCGTCCACCCAGACCTCGAAGGCACACAAAGGCACGACCAATGACACGGAGTGCGTCAAGCCATTGCTTGAATATCCTCTCTTGCTTCTTCCAGGAAAAATCAAACATGCACTCAACTTCGGTAAAAAGACTGCAGAAATGAAGCAGAGAAGCTGATTCACATAGGCATTCTTGAGTGAAAACCTTCTTTCCTTGAACATTCCAGGTGCCCCAGTCACCTGGAGTGAGGAACTGCAATGCCTTCAGACCTAAATGATCTGGAGAACTGGGAGGACCCACTGGCATCGGGCTCTGCCTCGGCATTAACTCAGGAGGACAGAGCGCAGACAGCGTGCAACCTGTCCTCTTGAGAAAACCTTATCTCCAGCATTGCTATTTTAACATTGACTAAACATATACTAGGGCTTCCCTGGTGGCTCAGAGGTTAAAACGTCTGCCTCCAATGCAGAAGACCCGGGTTCGATCCCTGGGTTGGGAAGATCCCCTGGAGAAGGAAATGGCAGTCCACTCCAGTATTCTTGCCTGGAGAATCCCATGGACGGAGAAGCCTAGCAGGTTACAGTCCACGGGGTCGCAAAGAGTCGGACACGACTGAGTGACTTCACCTAAGACATATACTAAGGAGCCACTTTCCCATAGATATTGCATCAAGACGGCCTGATGGACTCTTCGATGGCCTCTTCTCCTGAAATATCAGCAGAACAGTTACAGTTCTTGGTTCAACCACCCTGTGAGAGCACAGTTTCCCAACCTCACTGAAACGAAGTCGACAGAAAGCACTAGTTACTTAAATATTTCCACATAAAAAATAGTCAAATCCAAGACTTCCCTGGTGCTCCAGCAGCTAAGACTCTGCTCTCCCAATACAGGGGGCTAGGGTTTGATCCCTGATCGGGGAACTGGATCCTGCATGCCACAACTAGTCTTGGTACAGACAAATAAACTTTAAAAAGTTAAAATTAAAAAAAAGTGAAATCCATGAACTGAATTAGACAAACACCTGAACTAGATGAACCCTAGCTACCCATCTAGCATTTTCTCTTCTGTGTCTCTCATTTTGCTTTCTTGGTCCCACAGATAAGAAGGGAATATAACAGATGGCCACCAGATTGCTGAGAGAAATATCAATAACCTCAGATATGCAGATGACACCACCCTTACGGCAGAAAGTGAAGAGGAACTAAAGAGCCTCTTGATGAAAGTGAAAGAGGAGACTGAAAAAGTTGGCTTAAAGCTCAACATTCAGAAAACGAAGATCATGGTATCTGGCCCCATCACTTCATGGGAAATAGATGGGGAAACAGTGGAAACAATGTCAGACTTTATTTTTTTGGGCCCCAAAATCACTGCAGATGGTGACTGCAGCCATGCAATTAAAAGACGCTTGCTCCTTGGAAGAAAAGTTATGACCAACCTAGATAGTATATTCAAAAGCAGAGACATTACCTTGCCGACTAAGGTCTGTCTAGTCAAGGCTATGGTTTTTCCTGTGGTCATGTATGGATGTGACAGTTGGACTGTGAAGAAGGCAGAGTGCCGAAGAATTGATGCTTTTGAACTGTGGTGTTGGAGAATACTCTTGAGAGTCCCCTGGACTGCAAGGAGATCCAACCAGTCCATTCTGAAGGAGATCATCCCTGGGATTTCTTTGGAAGGAATGATGCTAAAGCTGAAACTCCAGTACTTTGGCCACCTCATGCGAAGAGTTGACTCACTGGAAAAGACTCTGATGCTGGGAGGGATTGGGGGCAGGAGGAGAAGGGGACGACAGAGGATGAGATGGCTGGATGGCATCACTGACTCAATGGACATGAGTCTGAGTGAACTCTGGGAGTTGGTGATGAACAGGGAGGTCTGGCGTGCTGCGATTCATGGGGTCGCAAAAAGTCGGACACTACTGAACGACTGAACTGAACTGAACTGTACCATCAGAAAAAAGGCAACAGTTGCCTCAGCTGCTCAGAATCTGATGAATAAAAGTTACAGTTACAAGGAATAGGCTCTGACCACACACACAAAAAAATTTTTTTAATCCTTTGAGCATAAGAATCTCTAAAATCTCAGTTTAACTCCCCAGCCATCCATTCAGTAATAAACAATGGACTTGCACGTTCTAAACTGATATTTTAAAAGTCCTTGTGAAAGGGCAGTTCGAAGAGTAAAGAATCCATTCTTCATTAGGACATAAGAAGAAAGGACTTCATTTAAGGAAGAAAACACTATGTCATCTTAACAGATCAAGATGGTGGCCTTAAGCCCTAAACGGTCTCTGTCAGACACTTAATGTCTCAGTCAGTGACGTCAAACGGCTAGGAAGTTCTCTAAAATATGCTGGGAATTTCTAGCTTGTTTTTAACTAACGCATGGATTTGAGCCTCTGCAACTTTTCCATTTTATGATGACTCTGTGGGGTCCCTCATCAGCTCAACTCCAGCCCCCGGTCTGGAAGATCAGCCTACAGTGGCAGCACTCACCATCCAGATGACAATAATGAAATGTAAATGGTAATAAAAGCCTACTGCCTGTGCTGTCAATTAATACCCTTGAAATCATCAAAATGTAGATGCTGTAAACAACACAAACGTGACTCACCAAGATCAGACATGGAATAGATTCTAAGAAATATACAGTCATGTTGTTCACATCTCATTTAATCTGTAAGGTCACCATATAACAAATAAATGATATACAGAACCCCTTCAGAAACAATATTTTCCCTTGAATTTTCTTTTTTTTTAAATTCAACAAATATTTATTAAGAATGTACTATGAGCCATCTGCTGTGGTACTTCACAGTGCAGCTTCTTATCTCTACCCCGATCCTCTTAAGTGATCCTATATGTGTGTGTACAAATATCTATACCTACATATATATAATGTATCTCCAAGTCAACGGGTTCATTTCCTCCTGGATTTTGAAGTTTCTGTGCTGTTATTATTTTTGCAACATAATTAGGATGTTCAAGAAAAGCATAGAGATGGGTCCAACTGAGACTTCTCAAACAACCGGTTTTTCGAAAGGAAGAAAACTAAATTTATTTACCTCTTGACGTTAAAAATAGACGAGGGCAGATGGACATGCAGGGTTAGACTATCACAAAGGAAAAGTCAAGTAACCCTTGCGGCATTACAATCATACACAGAAATGTCAGTAAACATCCATGAATGAGAGTTCTCTGGCAGAATGAAGAGCGAGGAAAAGGGCAAGATGCAAGGGTCACCAGACAGTCACTAGATACATCTTCTCCACTGCCTTTCTCCCCAGACAGTTAATGATTCTTGGTTTAAAACTGGACAACAAGGGACAGCAGCAGGATGTCAGGTTTTTCTAATGACTCATATGCATCACTGGGCACAACAGTTAAATCTTACAAAAGTCTTTCAAAATTTCTGAAATTCTGAAATTATGCACCTAAATCTCCATACTCTGCTGAGAGTTACAGCTAAAAGGGAGAGACAGGAAACAAACCTGAAGCTTCGGATATCATAGAAGAATCACTAAGCTGAAAGCACAGAAGTAGAAGGAACTTATAAAAGGCAAGCGATAAAAGCCCAAATCTGGAAATAGTTACTCTATATCCAGATCTTTTCTGCAGAACTATACTTTTATAAGAAGCTAATTACACTCATGAAAGCTACAACCATTCAGCTATTATTCTCTATGTTCCCACTAAACCAATATTACAAAGACTATCTGCAAGTCATCAGTATGTCATGTTAAGAAAAATGAAAACCAAATAAGGTGTGAAAACCGATGTGAGATTAACAACAAGCCAATGCAAAGTGGTCTTCCCTACTACTGTTACATGGAATCTATTTTTGTTTTTTAAAATCTTTTCCTTGGATAGATATACATATATAGCTTTCCCATTAAAAATTATCATTCCCTTTTCAAAAATGTCATGCTGCTGCTGCTACTAAGTCACTTCAGTCGTGTCCGACTCCGTGTAACCCCATAGATGGCAGCCCACCAGGCTCCCCGTCCCTGGGATTCTTCAGGCAAAAACACTGGAGTGGGTTGCCATTTCCTTCTCCAATGCATGAAAGTGAAAAGTGAAAGTGAAGTCGCTCAGTTGTGTCCAACTCTTAGCGACCCCATGGACTGCAGCCCACCAGGCTCCTCCGTCCATGGGATTTTCCAGGCAAGAGTACTGGAGTGGGGTGCCATTGCCTTCTCCACAAAAATGTCATATGATTGCATAAATCAAGATCAGACTTTGAGGGATGTCATTGGTGGTCCAGTGGTTAAGACTTTGCCTTCCAATGCAGGAAGTACAGGTTCAACCCCTAAGAGAGCTAAGATCTCACATGCCATTGGGCTAAAAACCCAAAACATAAAACAACAGAAGCAATACTGTAACAAATTCAATGAAGACTTAAAATGGTTCACATTTAGAAAAAGAGATAAGAGTTTGAAAACATTCTTCAAATAGATATCATCTATGGAGGAAAATAAATGTTTAATTATCACCTTATTGCCAAAGATAAACTCTTAATAACTGAATTTTTAAGTATCCATTTTGAGATAAACTTGAATTCTATATTAATATGCCTGAGGGCTCCCAAAGCAATATTTTTATCAAAATTTTAAAAGAATGTGATTTTTATCTCAAAATTATATAAATAAATTATACTGATTTCCCTCCCTAGGAGGAGCTTGAAACAGAAGACTACACGGCCTTAAAGTTGTCTTTGGATACTTTTATCTTTATATTTACAGTAGGTTTACATTGTGAACAAATCAAATGATACAAAGCAAATGAATCCGTGCAGGGGTCCCCAATGTCCGGGATCTAATGCCTCATGATCTAAGGTGGAGCTGATTTAATAATAATATAAATCAAGTACATGATAAATGCAATGTCCTTGAATCATCTCCAAACCATCCCTACCCCAGTTTGTGGAAAAACTTCCATAAAACCAGTCCCGCGTGCCATAAAGGTTGGGAACCACTGCTTTAGAGTCCAATCCTACCCTCATTCTTACAGGTAACATATCATCAATTTGCTGTGGTGTTTTCTAAACTTTTTAAGTATGAAGGAAACCATACTGCACATATTTTGCAAATTGCTTTAACAAAGGAAAAAATTACTAAGGGTAAACAAAGGGCAGAAGCCAGCTCTGTACCAGTGCCCCGAAGAGACAAAAGTCCATCTATAATTATCTTTAAAGCTTCAACCATAAAGTTTCCATGTCTGCTCATGTTTTCTGTATTTACCCTACCATCATTCATCAAAGATAAGTCCCTAAATTACTGCATGTTATTCTTTAAAACTGAGGAAACAACTATCAATATTCTGATGTTATCAAGTGAGATTACAGTTGGGATAAACCAAGAAAACTACAGTATGCCAATAAGCACAGTAAGCTTGCCAGCTGCTAGAGAAGATTTGAAAAGGGCAAACCAGAGAGAGAGACACATGATGGACATCTCAGGGCACTTGGCGTGGACTCCTCAAGCTCTCCTTCCCTTCACTCTTCCTTTAGATTCAGATTATCCTGGTGTTTGGGCAACTTTGAATAAACAGATAGGAACCTAAAAGAGAGTATTCACTTGCATATTGTTGGGAGCTTCCCAAGCAGTGCTAGTGGTAAAAAAAATCCACCTGCCAATGCAGGAGACATACCAGATGCAGGTTTGATTCCTGAGTCAGGAAGATTCCCCCGGAGGAAGAAATGGCAACCCACTCCAGTATTCTTGCCTGGAGAATCCCATGGACAGAGGAGCCTGGAGGGCTATGGTCCATGGGGTCACAAAGAGTTGATGCACGCAAGCATGTATTTTCAGTTAGCTATCCAGGAATAGAATGCATTACTTCTTTGAAGAAATACTTCAAGAAAAATTTCTGCCCAAACCAAATCTCATGGCGCTTGGCACAAGGTTGGATGCTTTTAATAAGAAAATTCTACTGTTGCTCTATGTAAGGTATTAAATGCTCTCCCTTCATCAGCTCCAATCAGATCCTCTTTCACATTCAACTCAGCAACCAGTGACACTGTTTACTCATCGGACAGCACTATTTGGCAATTATCAGCATTACTTAGTTAGCTTCTTGAACAGATCATGTCAGTGCCAGGCGCTGTTTCTCTGCCTTGAAACACTCCCTGCACTAGCCCTCTGGAGTACACTTCTGTACAACCCTTAATCCCCTGGGCTCTAGAACAGCTCACCTAAACTCAGGAGTCCAAAGAAAGCACGTAGGGAGAGAGGATCAGTCACCAGAGAGGTCTACGTAGGAAGACTTGAATGCCTTCTACTTCAGCTTCTGAAACACGCTGAGTGACAAAGTGTGTCTCCCTGTTTCTTCAAGTGGGATGCCAAGCTTGCAACCAAAGAAGGCACTATCTTCAGCAAAGGTGTTGCCACAAGAAACACAAGCCTTTATAAAGGGACCTGTGACTACCATGTTGCGATTAACAGAATCAGGAGGTGTTAGGGCATTATGCTGATATTCGATTCTGAGAGCTCCAAGAGAAACACATTGGTGGGCACAGACACGTGGTAAGATCCATCCTCTGATTACAAGAAACCTGTAGCTTAATGGCAGATACAGACACGCAAAGATGGGGCTAGAAGGCGAGGCCACACGGATGCAGGCACACGGGGCCTGCCCAAGGATCCTGATATCTCTATTCCACTGTGGAGCTTCCTGGTAGATGATGTTTGCTGCTGTCTCCTTCTCACTCCCTTTCACCTGGGAGGGGCTGGGTTGGCAGAGGCAAGGGTAAATACCAGAGACCCCCATACTGCTGGGGACAAACCCTGTCCCAGGACTCTGTCAGGAGTGATGACCAGCTTCCCCCAGGAGACAAGGAGAGGACGGTGAAGGGGGGCAGAGGCCAGAGAGCAAGAAACATCAAACCCTGCATTTTTGGCTTTTAGCACAAAATTTAAGGGAGCCCTTGGGCAGTACTGGAGTGCCCGTTTACAAAGGATGCTTTAGCTGGGTCCAAACAACAGTGATGTGTTTTTTGTTTTTTCAAAAAAACCCATGATGTGGGAAAATGGTACAGTTTCATGGAGTTTTCCTGTTTCTTCATAACTGAAGACTCAAATTCACCTCTGCAGGCTGATCCAGCTTAGAGAGTTGGCTCTCAGGGCTGAGGCTGGGGTCCAGGGGGGATGACCAGATCCAAAGACGAGCACCCCCATCATGGGCAGATGAGCTGGCAGTTACCACGTGCCAGAGACGAACTTGACCCTGGCCTTCAAGAGCAGTCCAAGCTTAAGGCTTTTCCAAAAAAATTTTTTTAATGTAAAAGGCATCTGGAAACTTTTGTTAAATATCATTTTTGGCTTGAGTTGTGCTGTGAAGAATGAAAAGGCCAGCTGTTTTCCACGTTGTTGGGGGAAGTGGTGCAGGGCAGGGAGACACAGCACGGGAAAGAGGTGGGAAGACAGATGGGGGAGTGTGCCCTGCAGGGGGGTGGGCAGCATCGGCGCCTGGCACCCTCCAGGCCAGCTGAGTCGGGGGCTGCCAGACGTCAGGGTTTCCCAGAGGCCCTGGAGATCCTGAGGCAGCAGAATCTGAAACATCAGTGCTAGGAAAGTATCTGTCCCTCTCGACAAAGCCAACTCCTTTCTCCCACTGCTAAGACGCCCCATGACAACCACATTTCCATTTATGTCTTAGCTCATAATAGCTCGAGAACGCTCACTATTCTTAGCCTTACTTTTTCCTAGTGCAGCCATTTTCTCAGCACATCACATTCCTTCCCACCTCTACTCTCTATTTCAAGGTTCCTATGGATTATAATGTTTGCGAATACTTTTAAAAAGCTGATGAGACATCAATAACCAGTAAAAAATTGATGAAATATCAATAATCAATCAAATAAACACATTTGTATTCTATAGTTTTTAAGAACACTCTAGCTGGACCATCACTGGGGCTATTTATACACACAAGTTCCTGTGGGGGAGGCGGGGACGGGGGCTGAAATAATTTTAAAATGGCTTTTACCAAAATCAGTCTTATGCTTCATGTTGCCGTTTAATTGCTGAGTTGTGTTTGACTCTTTTGAGACCCTATGGACCTGCCAGGAACCTCCATCCATGGGATTTCCCAGGCAAGAATACTGGAGTGAGTTGCTACTTCTTTTTCCAGGGGATCTTCCTTACCCACCCACGGATGGAACCTGCATCTCCTGCATTGGCAGGTGGATTCTTTGCCACTGAGTCACCAGGGAAGCCCATGCTAGAGGAACTGGTTTTAATTTTACCAATATCTTCAATAGGCCTGATTTCTGGCCTGCTTCAAATTGCTTCTCCTTGGTGTTATCTCAAGCACTTATGAATAAAAGGTAACGCTCTCCCCTGGTTGACCAGAAAACCTTACATTAGGAACCCGGCAGGACAGGCCCAATGCCTGGGGACCCAGGTCCTGCCAGCCTGGCTAGAAACACAGACCTTTCACCCGCATGCTTTATGCAGCTCATAGACCTCTAACGACTTTCAGAAACAGAATCTGGTTCCTAGTCAGTCTGTATATGTTTCTTCCCAGCACATCTCAATGCTTCCCAGCTCTCAACACTAACTCTGCAGGACCATCTTCCAACAGGAAGCCAGGGTTGTTCATTTGTCAAAGGTTCTTATTTGATCCAGACTCCATATCCTCCTCCTCTTTCCACCTCAACTCTTCTGGCAAAGACATCTTTTTTTTAATAGTATTTTAATTTTCTTTTTTTTTAAATTTTGTTCTCTGCACAAAAATACATACATCAGGTAGTTTTGGTCATTGAATTTCCCTAACTCCCTTTTTTGTTTTGGTGTAACACTTGTCTCACATCGATAATGTTTAGCCCAGTTTGTTTCAGATCGAAACAAGACAGAATCTTGTTTCCTCTGGTATGAGCTTTGATCTCCACTTGGCAACTTGAGAGAACCAAAGCTTTCCATTCTGCCAGTGACGAATCATGACTGAGGTCAACTGGGGAGGTTAACACATTAGTGATCTAGATTTCGACCACGAGAGTCCCTGAATATGCCATGTGCTTGGTAGGAATAGACATTAGGCTGTCCATCTACTACTAGGTTTAAAATTTATTGCACTTTTTGTAAACGGTCAGATATCTGGCAATGCACTATAAAGCAGGCTTTATCTCAGAATGGGGTAACATTAACAGTTGTAGGTTTACTCTTGTAGTAAGAAAAATCAGTCAACATTTCTTGGTCTGGTGAAGGATACAGACAAAAAAGTAAAATACTTATCTTGAGGTCTGATCATTCAGGGCTTTCTAGAGGAAAATTCTCACAGCACTAAGATGCTGGACCTCTGGCCTGAGGGGGCTGCTCCTTCTCCATTGGCAGGGAAAGTACCTAAATGTGCAGAGAAACTGCCTTATGAGAGGAGCCCCAGAAAAACCAGACTGAAGGCATGTCAGGCAGACAGAGGGAATGAGACTACAGAAACTGGAGGTTAAAAACACAAGCTGTCTGGAGAACTGAGACTTAGGGTACGCCTGGGAAATGGCAAGAAATGAGGGTGGACAGGGAAAACGAGTCCACAACTTGGGAGTTTTACTGGCTGGTTCTGACAAAAATAGGGGGAGTGATGACCTCATTGGCTCTGTGTCTTAGAGAGCGCCCTCTGGAGGCAACATGGAGGAGAGTGTGGAGAGGACAGAGGCAGGAAGCAGAGACTAGCTAGGGAATTTCTGTGGAAAATTCTTAAACATATGGGAATACCAGACCACCTTACCTGCCTCCTGAGAAACCTGTATGCAGGCCAAGAAGCAACAGTTAGAACTGGACACAGCGGACTTGTTCTAAATTGGGAAAGGAGTACGTCAAGGATGTATATTGTCACACTACTTATTTAACTTAAATGCAGAGTACATTATGCAAAATGCTGGGCTGGATGAAGCACAAGCTGGAATCAAGATTGCCAGGAGATATATCAATAATCTCAGATATGCAGATGGCACCACCCTTATGGCAGAAAGTGAAGAGGAACTAAAAAGCCTCTTGATGAAAATAAAAGAAGAGAGTGAAAACGCTGGCTTAAAACTCAACATTCAAAAAGCTAAGACCATGGCATCCGGTCCCATCACTTCATGGCAAATAGATGGAGAAACAATGGAAATAGTGACAGACTTATTTTCTTGGGCTCCAAAATCACGGCAGATGGTGACTGCAGCCATGAAATTAAAAGACACCTGCTTCTTGGAAGAAAAGCTATGACCAAGCTAGACAGTATATTAAAAAGCAGAGACATTACTTTGCCAAAAAAGGTCCATCTAGTCAAAGCTATGGTTTTTCCAGTAGTCATGTATGGATGTGAGTGTTGGACTATAAAGAAAGCTGAGCACCGAAGAATTGATGCTTTTGAACTGTGGTGTTGGAGAAGGCTCTTGAGAGTCCCTTGGACTGCAAGGAGATCCAACCAGTCCATCCTAAAGGAAATCAGTTCTGAATATTCATTAGAAGGACTGACGCTGAGGCTGAAACTCCAATCCTTTGGCCACATAACGCGAAGAACTGACTCCTTGGAAAACAGCCTGACACTGGGAAAGATTGAAGGCAGAAGGAGAAGGGGATGACAGAGGATGAATGGTTGGATGGCATTACCTACTCGATGGACATGAGTTTGAGTAAGTTCCAGGAGTTGGTGATGGACAGGGAAGCCTGGCGTGCTGCAGTCCATGGGCTTGCAGAGCTGGACACGACTGAGTGACTGAACTGAACTGAACTGAGGAAACTTCTGAGAAGGGCCAGGCCAAGTGTGGGAGCCTGGAGGTGGGGAACTGGATTCTCAGAGCATTCCTGGGGGCACCCCGAGGCTCTCGCTGGATATGGGGACAGTGCAGAGAAAGGGAAGGTGTCTGGATGATACTCGGGTTTCTAACGAGACTAAGGGAAAGACACAGCGGAGGAGAGGAATAAGGATATTGTGATCATATCTGTCTTGCTTCTCAGCCTCCTTATTGCCCCAAACCAATGGGTGGCCCCCTCTTCTGCAATCATGGGAGTCAGCACTTAGCATACGGCATTGTAACCCATCCTTGGAAGGCTGGTCTCCTGCCTTGTCCTGGGAGTATCTCAGGGCAGAAACAGGACCTTACTCATCTTTATAACCTCAATGGCTGGCACATGATATCTTGTCCTGTGACAACCGCCTGACCTTCAACTTTCAATCTACATTTGGCCGCAAGCAGAAAAATGACAACCCAAACTTCAAAGCAGCAGCATCTGCTTGCTTCTCTGTATGTTTATAAAGTTACTCTGCACAATTTCTTCCCCCAGAGGTATAAATACATATATGAGTCAAGGCAGATAAAGAAAACAGTGTGATGTGCTTAGCAGCATGTGATACTGTTGACTATATACAATTTCAAACTCGCTTCATTTTTCCCACTGGAAGGCAATAGTGTAATCGAGTTCTGGCCTTTGAATTATTTTCTAGCTGGGTTATTCTGAACATATTACATAATCCCTCTAAATCTGTTTCCTCATCTATAAGAGACAAAATAAAAAACAGAATTTACCTCAAAAGGCTGGTGGGGGAATACATTTTAAAATGCATATAAAGTGGTCAACATACAAAAATTGTTGAGGATATGTCCACAGTTTTTTGCAGACTGTATTATTTAACATTTAATCTCACCATTCCCCACATTACAGCCCAAACACATGCCTCCTGCATCTAAGATGCCTTTTCTTTCCTTTGCATTTTCTTCACTTTTCCTTCTCCTTCCCATATCCAATCAGACAACGAATTCTACAAATTCTGCCTTCTAAGTATCCCATGTCTACCAGTCAAGAGTCCAGACCACACAAAATACGCATGAACTAAATAAAAGGGACCTTGAAAATAAGACATGTCAAGAGAAAAAGTGGCTTTAGAGAGGAAGGCATGGTTCACATCATTGATACGTGTGTGTGTTAGTTGCTTAGCTGTATCCAACTCTTTGAGAACCCATGGACTGTAAGCCCACCAGGCTCTTCCATGGGATTCTCCAGGCAAGAATACTGGAGTGGGTAGCCATTCCCTTCTCCAGGGGATCTTCCCAACCCAGGGATCGAATCTGTGTCTCCTGCACTGCAGGCAGAATCTTTACCATCTGAGCCACCCAGAGAAGCCCTCACATCCTTGATAATTGGGCCTCACTGAAGAAGGCAATGGAAACCCACTCCAGTACTCTTGCCTGGAAAATCCCATGGACGGAGGAGCCTGGTAGGCTGCAGTCCATGGGGTCGCACAGAGTCGGACACGACAAGCGACTTAGCAGCAGTAGCAACAGAGTAAGAGAAGCAAGCATGGTGCTCCAAACCACCAACACAATGGGGCCTGAGCTGTCTTTGAAATGCCTTCTTCTGTATCTAACCTGAAACATGTAACTGGTTTATGTATTACCTACTGTTTGAAACACTGGAGGAAGGCGTGCACAAGTGACTTTTAAAGTCGGCAGCATGTACCTTATTTGGAACGGATCGGTAAATTATTTAAGAAGGTTCTTGGAATAAGAATGTAGGCATATTTTTCACTTAGACTGACAGAAGTCACTATGCGGTAAAAGCAACACTTCCTTCAGTAACACTAGGTCCCAGGACTGGGGAAGGAGCATCTTCCTATAATGAATCTCCAGGAGGAAGGTCTATAGCAGCTACAAGTTATTAGCTAAAGTTTCTATATACTGTACAAGGACTTCCATTTTTTAAATGAAAACAACGCTACATGAGTAAACTACCATATGTGAAATGTAAACTCCTGGGACTTCCCTGGTGGGCCGGCGGTTAAGAATTCACCTTGCAATGCCGGGGAATGGGGTTCGATCCCTGGTTGGGGAATTAAGACCCCACATCCCTGAAGCAACTGAGCCCGTGTGCCGAAACTATTGAGTCTCACCACCAAAATGAAAGATGCCAAGTGACACAATTAAGACCTGAGGCATCCAAATAAATAAATATCTTTAATGTAAACACCTTAAAAGAACAAACATTTACCAAATGCCTGACAAAATCCAAGTACCATGTTATTAAGGGCACTTTGATCCAAGATATTCCCAAACTTCTTGTCTGCTCCCCAACCTCAATCACCCCTCTATAATTCAGGTACCCAGGCTTCCAATTTTTCTCCAAGAATCTCTTCATAGCACTATTCAAACTCCTGAATATCCTGAGGAATTTTTAAATAATTTCGACATTTTGAAGAATAGCTATTTTAAATGAAACGTTTCCTTTTAAATTGGAAACGACATAAATAGAACTTGGATAAAACTTATGAAGTCTAAAGATGAAGTCTGTTCTTCCCAATCAACCTATGTTATATATCTTCAAGTAATTTTAATGTATAAGGTAAATACATGATTGATCATGAAAAAAATTTTAAATGACTATATATTATGTAGTATTACCATCAAATATATATTAAAATGTAGACAAATCAAAATACATGTTTTAATGTAAAAAATAATTGCTTTTTGTGACCTGAGGTACACTTTGCACCAAAACCATCTTGTTTATTAACAACAGTCTAAGTGAGGAGTCATTAAAATATCAATCATTAAAAACTAAGTTTGGTAAAAATTATCATTATATTTTGTTACTATTATTTTTTAAGTGGGCTTCCCTGGTGGCTCAGAGGTTAAAGCGTCTGCCTGCAATGCGGGAGACCTGGTTTGATCCCTGGGTCGGGAACATCCCCTGGAGAAGGAAATGGCAACCCACTCCAGTATTCTTGCCTGAATAATCCCATGGATGGAGGAGTTTGGTGGGCTGCTGTCTATGGGGTCGCACAGAGTCGGACACGACTGAAACGACTTAGCATTAGCATTTTTTAAGTACCAGAAACACCTAAATAAAAAGTGGCAGTATTCTGCCCCTTATTAATTTCCTATATTTAACCAATAGTTCATTATGAATATAAATTGAACAATATATGGCTAAGAACAAAATGAGTTTAAAGATGCATAATAATCAAAATCATGTTATAGCCTGTGATGTTCCGCTGAGTGACAGACCAGCTGAGAAATGAGTCATGGGGTCTGATCTCCACTAACCGCCAAAGGTAGCTGCTTGATACACACTCAGGTTATCTCTGATTCCTGTTTAAGGGAAAAAACACTTAAGCAACAATTAGATTTCTAAGTTTGGGTGGGGGTATTTGCTGTTTCTGTTTGTTTAGCAAGGGGGATCTTAGATTCCCCACCAGGGATGGGACCCATGGCCCTGCACTCCGAGATCACAGTCTTAATTACTTGACCGCCAGGGAAGTTCCTATATTTATAGTCCTTTTTTCAAGATAATAAGACAAATGCCATCACTGGGACACAATCATGGGTACCCTAGGGGCTCCAGAACCATCAGCTGGGAAGCATTCTACCATTTTGAAAATGCACTAGCCAGGACAACATGATGAAGAGCCCTAGGTATCATCTACTGTAGAAGAAGGGAGAATTTAATGCCAGGAATATGATTTCTATAAGTAAAAAAAAAAAAAATGAGAAGAAAAATGAAATTACCTCACATGAACTAAAAGTTCAAATTAAGGAGGTAAAAATTAAGGTGTAAAGGAAAGGAAGGAGGAGAAAAAAGGAAGCATGGGTGATCTGAAGAAGGACGTGTGTTTGCGGCTTCCTCTGAACAGAAGCACCAGACTCTTATTCTGAGAAAGAAACAAGTGAAAAAAAGCAAATTCCATGTCCAACTGAACTGAATAATTAATCATGCATGGGAAATGTTTTGTCAAGAACCAGAAATTTCTTTTGGTAATCAAAGGCATGAAAGAACACAGGTGGCAGAACTGACCCTTGAATCTCTCTTTCTGGGCTCAATCTTCAGGTTGCTTCAAGAAAATCACTATTAAACGCCAGGAAACTAAGAGATCTAAAGATTTCATTTCGGTCACTTGATGAGTAAATATCAAGGATGTATAAATTCCCTTCAAAAGGACACAAGAATAAAAGGATGGAACACTGATGAGCACATAACAGAAAAAGGGACTGTTAGGTCACCTGTGAAATGTAACTCTCCTGGGGACAGCTTCCCTGGATCACAGCACTCATAAGAGTCTCAGAGGAGAATATGATCCCCCAGATTTAAGAGGCACTGTTAGAGCTAAAGAACCCGCCTGCCAATGCAGGAGACATAAGAGATGTGGGTTCAATCTCTGGCTTGGGAACAGCCCCTGGAGGAGGGCATGGGCACCCACTCCAGTATTCTTGCCTGGAGAATCCCATGGACAGAGGAGTCTGGCAGGTTACTCACAAAGAGTCAGTCATGATCAAGCGACTTAGCAGGCATGTTGGAGCTAAAACAAGAAAACTTCAGTTGAAGGTACAGGGTCCAGGGACTTCAGTGGTGGTCCAGTTATTAAGAATGCCCCTTGCAATGCAGAGGACACAGGCTCCATCCCCGACTGGGGACTGCTGTGAGGCAACTACAGAGCCTGCATGCTCTGGAACCCACATGCCACCAAACTGCCTGCGTGCGGCAACTAAGACCCAATGAAGCCAAAGAAATAAATAAAAATATTTTTTCAAAAATAAAATATCTATTTAAAAGAGATACAGGGTTTTGATTCACTTTAAATCATTGGAATCAATAGTTTTTTTTCCATTTTGTTATTGTTATTCTCGGTTGGCAGCTTTAGTTAAAGGAAATCACAATAATAACCATTCACCAACATCCCTGGTGGCTCAGACAGTAAAGAATCTGCCTGAATGCACGGGGCCTGGGTTCAATCCCTGGGTTGGGAAGATCCTCTGGAGAAGGAAATGGCAACCCACGTCAGTGTTCTGGCCTGGAGAATTCCATGGGCAGAGGAGCCTGGTGGGCTACAGTCCATGGGATCACAAAGAGTCAGACACAACTGAGTGACTTTCATATTCACCCTAGTATGTGAGACACCAGCCAAAATGGGGAGCTTTAAAAACTGCCAACTGGTTCCACTGGTTTTAAAAAGGGTCTTCTATACATGATTCTTAGCAAAGCATCAATCCTTGGTTTTGTGGATGAACAGATCACCAAGAAGGAGACAAGAAAGTGAGAACCGATAGCAATCTCAGCATTTCATCAGCCTCAGCACTGTGCCCAGAAAGAAGCCCACAGCTTTCAGACGGGTCTTGGCCAGGGACCAGCTTCACCTCCATACCCCGTAAGAAGCCTCACAGAGGAAACCAAGCATTGTTTTCGGCTTAGAGATGGCCTTGAACATAAAGAAAAGGGATACACAGACATAAATAGATACAGACATAGATATAGATAATGAACACACAAATTTCTCTGGAATCCAAAAGCCAGCAGCATCCGAACACTGAATTACAAAGGCACTCAGTGATGGCTCAATGAACAGTTTCCCCAGGTGCAGCTGTACTGTACAGCAGGATATTGAAATTCACAATGAAGTCCTCTTCCTTGAGAAGAAAGAAATTGATAATAATAATAAAAAAAAAAGTCCTCAAAGATCTTGAATAGTAAAGTGATGAAAGGACAAGTGGGAAAACCGCCTTGAGAAGGGGAGAGAGAGATTACAAAATAATTGGATCTCACCCAAAAAACAGACAAAGCACATGGAAAGCATATTTTAGCCATGAAGAAGCAAAAAGATATACAGCTTAAAATATGTTAATATAATTTGAAATCTAATCAACCTCTAAATGGTATTTTGGACTGAAACAGAGAAAGTACCTCCAAATGGAGCAGAGAGAAGCGGGAGTGAAGAATAGATGTCTGGGGAGCGCCTTGGGGCATCAGAGGACGATAATTGTTATTCCACCCTGCCATGAAAGTTAAACGCTTTTCCTTAGTTGTCTAAGTTTGGAATTAATTCAGAAATCCCATATGTGCAGAAAGTGCAAAGACAATAAGCAGTTCACTGCGTTGAAACAGACTGAAGCATCTTCTCTGCTGCAAGTTACTTATAAAACCCTCATAAGCCTCAGTGCCATTCAGCTGGAGAGGAGAACGATCACAATAAAGGCTAAAAAATGATGTATTTAGCAAGCCCATAATTTTACAAACTACTTCAAAGGCGGAAAAAAGTCTTTCCTTTAAATGCATATAGAAGGATGTGCTGTGCGGCGTCACTTCAGTCATGTCCAACCATTTGCGACCTTTAGGGACTGTAGTCTGCCAGGTTCCTCTGTCCAAGGGATTCTCCAGGCAAGAATGCTGGAGTGGGTGGCCATGCCCGCTTCCAGGGGATCATCCCGACCCAGGGATTGCATCTAAGTCTCTTACGTCACCTGCGTTGGCAGGTGGGTTCTTTACCACTAGTGCCACCTGGGAAGCCCACAGAAGGATGGGGTCAGCATTTCAAGGTTGATGCAATTAAAAAGCAGACCAAAATGGATTAAAGATCTAAATGTAAGACAAGAAACTATAAAATTCTTAGAGGAAAACATAGGCAAAATACTCTCTGACATAAACCACAGCAGGATCCTCTATGACCCACTCCCCAGAGCAATGGAAATAAAAGCAAAAATTTAAAAATGGGACCTAATTACACTTAAAAGCTTCTGCACAATGAAGGAAACTGTAAGCAAGGTGAAAAGACAGCCTTCAGAATGGGAGAAAATAATAGCAAACGAAGCAACTGACAAAGAATTAATCTCAAAACTATACAGGCAACTCCTGAAGCTCAATTTCAGAAAAGTAAATGACCCAATTAAAAAATGGGCTAAAGAACTAAATAGACATTTCTCCAAAGAAGACATACCGATGGCTAACACATGAAAAGATGCTCAACATCACTCATTATCAGAAAATGCAAATCAAAACCACAATGAGGTACCATCTCATGCCGGTCAGAATGGCTGCCATCCAAACGTCTACAAGCAATAAATGCTGGAGTGGGTGTGGAGAAAAGGGAACCTTCTTACACTGTTGGTAGGAATGCAAACTAGTATAGCCACTATGGAGAAGAGTATGGAGATTCCTTAAAAAACTGGAAATAGAACTGCCATATGACCCAGCAATCCCACTGCTGGGCATACACACCGAGGAAACCAGAACTGAAAGAGACACGTGTACCCCAATGTTCATCGCAGCACTGTTTATAATAGCCAGGACATGGAAGCAACCTAGATGTCCATCAGCAGGCGAAAGGATAAGAAAGCTGTGGTACATATACACAATGGAATATTACTGAGCTATTAAAAAAGAACACATTTCAATCAGGTCTAATGAGGTGGATGAAACTGGAGCCTATTATACAGAGTGAAGTAAGTCAGAAAGAAAAACACCAATACAGTATATTAATGCATATATATGGAATTCAGAAAGATGGTAACAATGACCCTATATCCAAGACAGCAAAAGAGACATAAAGAACAGACTTTTGGACTCTGGGAGAAAGTGAGGGTGGGATGATTTGAGAGAATAGCATTGAAACATGTATATTACCATATGTGAAATCGATTGCAAGTCCAGGTTCAATGCATGAGATAGGGTGCTCAGGGCTGATGCACTGGGATGACCCTGAGGGATGGGATGGGGAGGGAGGTAGGAGGGGGGTTCAGGATGGGGACTCATGTACACCCATGGCAGATTCATGTCAATGTATGGCAAACACCACTACAATATTGTAAAGTAATTAGCCTCTAGTTAAAATTAATTAATTAAAAAAAACATATTTGCAAATATCATGAAAGAGTTAAACAACAACAACAAAAGGAGATCAGTGGTTCCTGGTCTTGGGGCCAGTGGGGAATGACTGGAACCTTCTGTGGTGAAAGTGTCCTAACACTGGATTGTGTGATGGCTGCACAGCTGTATAAATGTATGAATCACTAACTGCTACACTTGAAGCAGGTACATTTTATGTATGCAAATTATGCCTTAATAAAGTTACAAACTTTTCTTTAAGTTGACATGTTTCAAAATTCAACAATACTTTCTATAAAATGGTTGCATTTCTGAGTGATTCATTCCATTAACAATGTTTTTTTTCCTACTTTGCTGTATAGCAGAAACTGACACAGCAGTAAAAAGCAACTATACTCCAATAGAAAGAAAGAAAGGAAGAAAACCAAAAAAGAATGCTCTTCTTCCAACTGTCAGGGATGGAAATATTTATGATCATTTTTTAAAAGATTCTTAAGTGCTTTTTCAGAAAAGGCAATGGCACCCCACTCCAGTACTCTTGCCTGGAAAATCCCATGGGTGGAGGAGCCTGGTAGGCTGCAGTCCATGGGGTCTCGAAGAGTCGGACACGACTGAGCAACTTCACTTTCACTTTTCACTTTGATGCATTGGAGAAGGAAATGGCAACCCACTCCAGTGTGCTTGCCTGGAGAATCCCAGGGACAGGGGAGCCTGGTGGGCTACCATCTATGGGGTCGCACAGAGTCGGACATGACTGAAGCAACTTAGCAGCAGCAGCAGGTGCTCTTTAAAATTATTCAAAGCAATTTCATAACTAACAATCAAAATAGCATGAAAAACTTAGAAGAAATCATAGCAAGGCATTTCAGTAGTAACTTTCACAACAGTTACTATGCTTTTGGCAACCCATTCAAACTGCAATGTTGACAGATCACTGGAATTTGGTAATTTCAGAAGAAAAGCAATTTTATAATCCAGTGGATAAAGTAGATAAAACATAGCGTTCTTAGTGTTCTTATGCACACACACGAAAATGATTAAACGTGAATTTTATATACTCAAAACATCAAAACACCATAATAAACCCCAGAATGGCACTCTGATGAAGACTGTCAATACATACTAATTAGTTGGGTTGACCAGTTATTTCCCTTGTTTCAGTATCTGTGAACTGGAGATAACAATAGTGTCTACCACATAATAAGTCAATGTGGTAAAAGGGAACTCTGTAAGTGCTTGGCGTATAGTAACCATTCAATGCTAGCTGCTGTTGTGTTCTTGCTGATGTTATTACCCCTGAGTTAGGGCCAATATAGAGATGACTTTATTCTCTTTTCTATAAAGTCTCACACCCAGGGACAGCTCTAGCTCTTTACCTTCCTGGAAACCCAATTACTCAGCAATGCTCATGCCAACCCTTTCCAGCTGTTGCAATAGCAAATATCTTCCAACTTGTGATTCATTACACAATGCATTATCACTCATAAACTGGCACAGAGCTGGTGCTAACATTCTCGACTGGTCTGACACTTTCTCTTCAATTTGCATTACACCAAATTATTAGGCAAAGAGGACAAAGAAAAAGCTAAATAAGCAGAATCCATTTACAGTGGAGTCATTACAGTAAGGTCCTTGCAGAGGATGGAGCGTCAAAAATAGAGACATGCAATAACTTAAATACACGGGATAATGCTTCATTTTTCCCTCTGAAAAAATAATTTTAAGGCCTAAAAAAAAAAAAAAGGTGTCATTACTGTTGCTGACCCTCAAAACCATTTCAACCTTTCCTCTAGTCCTTCTCTTCATTATTTTATGCCCCTGAGTATGCACATGTGGAGTAAAAATAGCCCAAATAGGTTCTCATTCATTGTGATATTCTTGTAAAATCTTGGAAATAGCTCCCCTCTCACGTCAACTGAAGTAAGGAAAGGAATGGTCAGTTTACAGATCTGATTGCCAATGCACCTCCCTGGGAAAGTGCCAGCTACTGAAACCAAGGGCTAGCTCATTTACTATTTATTTTCAAAGCTTCTAAAATATGCCACGAGCTTTGAGGACAGGGACTAATTTAAATGCAAAGCGATTTACTGGCACACTGGTACACAGAAGTAGGCTTTCAACATTATTCATATTCTGAATGTGCTAGAAGTGTTATTAATTAAAGAACAAAGTAGAACATGTCTTTTGGCTATTTAAAATATAAAGGCACTGCTGCTTAAGAGTGTTCAACAGTCATATTTCCAAACAATGCAAGGACATCCTCAAGCAAGGTTACCTGTACCAATCAACACCTACTTATGAACATACATGGAGAAGGAAATGGCAACCCACTCCAGTATCCTTGCCTGGAAAATCTCATGGACAAAGGAGCCTGGTGGGCTGCAGTCCATAGGGTTGCAAAGAGTTGGGCACGACTGAGCACACTTTCTGCTGCTGCTAAGTCGGCTTCAGTCGTGTCCGACTCTGTGCGACCCCAGAGACGGCAGCCCACCAGGCTCCGCCATCCCTGGGAGTCTCCAGGCAAGAACACTGGAGTGGGTTGCCATTTCCTTCTCCAATGCATGAAAGTGAAAAGTGAACGTGAAGTCGCTCAGTCATGTCCAACTCTTCGCGACCCCATGGACTGCAGCCTACCAGGCTCCTCCATCCATGGCATTTTCTAGGCAAAAGTACTGGAGTGGGGTGCCATCGCCTTCTCCGAACACTTACTATGAACATATAAACATAAGAAAGCAAGTTTCTCTAGCAGTGAATTGAGGGAGTCCTAAAGGGACCCTTCTGCTTAGGACTCCATTGTGAGGAATTCTTCCAAGTCTTCCCCCACCCCACCACCCAACACAAGAAAACTGACATATTCCCAACTCCTGGCACAAGCCCATGCTCCACGGATGTCTGCTAATCTAACAAATCTATGAGAACTTGGATATTCTCAATATGAGAGGGTATTTGAATTAAACAGTTAAAGCAGGACCATTTCGATAGAATCCATGTGAAACTCTTGGTCCAATTTGGCAAACTCAAAAGCGACCCTGTGGATAGCCTGCCCATCTAACAGACACTGGCACAGACCTCTGTTTCTATGACAACAATCAATCATGGGCACTATGTAATAAAATAATGGGATTCGGTTCGACTTCCTCCACTTGAAAGTATCTCAGAGGCATCAATATACAATATTGTTAGATTTTCTCTTGTCCTATAAAATTAAATAACTGTTGCCAACCGCAAAAAAAAAAAAAAAAAAAAAGTTTAATACATGGGCATACTTTTTAAATACACAGTGGCTAAATCTGCCAATTTGAGATGAAATGCAAACAAAGTGAAAAACATTTTTGCTATAAAAGAAAACGGTGTTCCCAGCTCCCCCCCGAAAAAAAGGCCACCATGCCCTCTTTTCCTTTCCCAGCATACCAATCCCAGAAAAGCCCTGAGAAACACACAATTTTATTTTTTCCGTGGGCTAGAGCATCAACCAGTGACAAAAACGAATCTTGTACTGCTTCTCCGTGGCCCACTTATTTCCAGAGCTTATTATTTTCTTTCCCCATTTGGAGCTTTAACCCCAGAGATAAGAGGTGACCTTCCCGTTCAAAAAAGTTTCCTGATGATGACACAACGGGTTCAAGCCGTTGTGTGGCTGTTCGCAAAGCCACGTCTGCCCTAAGTGGTGTGCAGTCAAGGGCAGCTGACAGATGAATTAAGTAGAATGTGTCTCCCCAGTCTCTTGGCCTCCCAGGCTGCATTGGAAGAAAACAACTCCAGTTCTGGTTACTAGGTGATCACTTCACACCAGCTTACCCCATCCATTGTGGTGGACCTCAACAGCTGGGTCTGTGATACCAAAGACCCTTGGCCACTAAATTCCTAGGTATGCTAGCTAGAAATTATTTCCAGAAGTTGTCCCTCCATTTCCAGCATGCATTAAAAATGTCCCTGTATTCTTCTGGACATTTTCCATATTGAGAAATTTCTCATGCGTAGGGACTCACCCTGACATCACTTAATGACTTCCAAGCATCCCCATGAAAGCTATCCAGAAGGACCATGAGGAAAATATTAAACGTGTTCAGCCCATGAAGAGGAGCACACATACAGACTCTGCAGCAACCATGTATATTAAGCCCTCCATCAGGGTCAGCATGTCCACGGTGATCGTGCAGTTTCCCCTGCATCTCTTAACTTTCATTTATTCTCCAAACAGGAAGTCATCCATCGTCCACACATAGGCAGCCAGCCCACCGAGGCCAGATTGCAGGGGCCCTCACTTCACAAATGGACTGGCTGCTACCCAGAACTCTGCTGATGGCAATCATACCTTGCCACCTGACGTTAATACTGACATTGAGAGGACGCAAATAAAACTAAGTCAGCTAAAATGAATGTCCATCTACTGAGTAATAGCCTGGGTTTTTCAGCTTTAGGTCTTCAGATTCGGATGCTTTGTTCATACTGTCCAGTCACCTGAGCCATGTCCTTCCAGCTTTCATGTGAACATGAGTCCCATGAGGATACTGTTTCGATCTAGGAGGTCTTGGATGGGGCCTGAGTGTTTGCATTTCTACAGGCTCTCTGGTGGCACTGCTGCTGCCATCCTCTAAACACTCCTGGTAACAAGGTTTTAAAGAACATGAGGACACCAGTGACATGGGTTCGATCCCTGGGTCAGATCCCTGGAGGAGGGCATGGCACCCCACTCCAGTTTCTTGCCTGGAGAATCCCATGGCCAGAGGAGGTTGGCGGGGTCACAAAGAGTAGGACATGACTGCGTGACTGAGCACAGGGCATACCGCTGAGGAGACAGAAGGACTTTCTACAGCCTGTTCTGTTGTATAACTAGTTACTAGTTCCCACAGTATTACTAGGAAACAGCATCAGTCTCCCCTCTCTCTCTTTTTTTTTTTTCAAGATAATGCTTACCTTGAATTGTTTTCTTCCCAGGAGACTTATTTTAAATAAAATATTGATTTTATCTTTCTACCTTGCCAAGATAAGTTTAGTTTATGGTTTTCCAAGGAGAGAAAAAGAGAGAATAGGAAGATCTCTCACAGGGACACACCTAGTCCTATAATTATGTGGTTCTACGTACCAGAATGTGAGCCCGGAGCTAAAATCAAGAAACATCATTTCATAAACATTAAGCATCTAATAAGGGTAGCGTGTTGCAGTCCACGGGGTCGCAAAGAGTTGGACATGACCGAGTGACTGACCACAACTAAAAGGGTAGCACAGTCTCCTTTCTCCAGGACGCTCTGGTCTTACCCAAGCTCAGAGCTGTAACGCAGGCAGACGGAGCACAGGCAGAGAATTTCTGGTGTTTTTCCCTCAGGGAGACACTCATAAAGGATCATGGTGACTGAGCTCCAGCTGACCTAAAAAGCCTAAATGATCTCGTGTTTATGAAACAACAGGAGACTTTTTAAATCAGACAGGTTTTGAAATGTGATAAGTTTTTTTCCAAGAAGTGTCTAGGCAGGGCGGCTGGATTCTGAGACACTTTAACCTCCAATGACCAACTACACTGAACAACTCCAGAGTCATGACTCCACAGAATGTCTGCCTCTCAATCTGACTTTAAAACTCTATAACTTGGCTGTAAGTCAGAACCTAGCTGGGAGATGATCTGCTGATGAATTACCAGAGAAGAAAGCACCACGGAACTCGCCTTCCAAGAATCTTATGCTGGGCAAGAAAATACCACAATTAGAGGAGGAACGGGTTCAAGACATCTTCTCACATGAACGTACACAAATAAAAGACACCAAATTGGATTCAGGGTGGGAACTGAATTATTTTTTAAGGAAAAAGCAAAAATCAGGACAAATTATCAACAAGAGCCATCTTGTCAATGAGACTGTAGGTCATTTTAATTTATCTTAATATTTTCCCACTTGCTCCAAAATTCTTTACAACAATCGTACCTCGATCTTACCATGGAGAAAGCCAATTAGAACATAAATCTCCCATCTGTCCTTTTGTTTCTATGGCATGTTGTTTACAACACAGTTCATATTTAAAATCAGATTTTTAAATTTCCATTTAATTTCTGAAACTGTCTCCTTTTATTTAATTTAGTTTCCAGGATTTAAACTAAGCAGAAAAATCTGCTGCGACATATTGTACTCAGCCCCGCGAATGCCCTTGAACACTGCAGGTTTGCGTCTGTGCAGTAATTGGGCCAGATGCTCTTCAAGCCAGTCTCTTATTGGCCTATCACCAACTTTGAAATCCACAGAATGTATTAATTAGCTCTTCTCTTTATGCTCTGGATGGCCAAGGCAATGCCAGGAAGATTTCAAGCAATTTTCCAGACTCAGACGGTGAAAATTTTTGAGCAGAGTATCTATTGTTTCCCCATGTACTAAAAGTCCTTTCAATGGAGAAAATGCTCTAAAATTAGCAGATGAGTTTTTGTTTAATTATCCTAGAGTCTTTAACGAAGCAGGTGTCGGAGCTAGAAAACAAGAGCCGTGATGAGCCCCTTACAATCTGTGGTTTCAGTGCAGATGGCAGCACCAACCTTGAGTGCTAAACAGGAGCACAGCCCGGGTAAGCGATTAGCTCCTAAATGGCCAGGATCTGTGCCCTGCAGAACTCTGGACGCAATGAGCTAACACCAAAGGGGTAGGTCATGGCAAACCGGCCAAAGGTCTAGTCATTCAGTCATTTCTTAAATCAGATTTACCAAGGCAGGCCCTAGAGATTCAGAGGCTGAGAGGGCACCTTCCCTACCCTCATCCTATAAGTTCTAAAATGAGAGGTGGGCACGTCAACTGCCAACAGGACAGTGTCATCAAGAATTGTGGAGCTATCTACAATGGACTGATGAAGCCCCTGGAGAGGGAGCTGTCAGTTCTACATGGGGAAATCAGGAAATGTTTAGACAAGGCCACCTTTGAAATAATCTTGAGAAATAATCAAGTTCTTGCTTTTCAGAGCTATGGTGATGATTCAATGTGATGGACAGACATGCAACAAGTTGCCCATGGCACTGGGTATGGGGAAGGTGTTCAGCCAATGACAGCAATAATAATGTAAATATTACTGTATGAATGTAGTGATTTGTGAATAAGTTTAATGACGTACAATTAAGAAAGGGAAGAAAATAATATCCAGGCTACATTCACAATTGATTGACAATAAATGGAAGGATAAAAATAGAACCATTAGTAGTTTAGTTGCAGCACAGATAATGGAAACAGTGCAAAATCATCAATCCTACATCAACAATATTATACAACTATAAGTGTCCTGTGCTTTTAAGAAAGCCTGCAATTTGAAGACAGCAGGCAGAAAGGCTAAATATTAATAGTTATATAGGACTTACCTTATGTCAAGCCAGGGCTTTATATATTAATACCTATTTCTCAGTCAATTATCCCACCAATATTATGAGGCATGCTGTGTTTATTGCCATTTTAAAGAGCAAACTGAGATTCTGAGAGTTTAATTGACTTGACAAAGGCCACACAGGTAACGCATGGTAAAGTCAGGATGGGATCTTATAAGCATCTCAATTCAAATTCTATGCTCTTTTTTTATACTGGGTTGACCAAAAAGTTCCTTATGTTTTTTTCCATAAGATGGCTTTAGTAGCACTTGTGAAGTGAAAGTGTTAGTCACTCAGTCGTGTCCAACTCTTTGCAAACCCCATGGACTACAGCCTGCCAGGCTCCTCTGTCCATGGAATTCTCTCCAAGCAGAAGACTGGAGTGGGTCTCCATTTCCTCCTCCAGGGGATCTCCCCAACCCAGGGGTCAAATCTGGGTCTCCCGCACTGCAGGCAGGCGGATTCTTTACTGTCTGAGCTACCAGGGAAGCTTAAGTGCGTAAGTTAAGTAAGTATGTAAAGCCGCTCAGTCGTGTCCGACTCTTTGCGACCCCATGGACTGTAGCCTACCAGGCTCTTTTGTTCATGGGATTTTCCAGGCAATAGTACTGGAGTGGATTGCCATTTCCTTCTCCAGCGGATCTTCCCAACCCAGGGATGGAATCTGGGTCTCCCACATTGTAGACAGACGCTTTTACCATCTGAGCCACCAGGGAAGCTTAGTTGTCTTTAACTTCATTCAAAACAATTTTTTAGATTGTACTATGGCAGCTGTCATATAGGCATGCATTTCAAAAAATATTATCAGAATTGGTGAATTTTTGTGTAGCCATCTGAATATTGAAGATGGGAGAAAAAACAACATTTTCAGCATATCATGCTTTATTATTTTAAGAAAGGTAAAAACACAACTGAAATTCAAAAAGATTTGTGCAGTGTCTGGAGAAGATGCTGTGGCTGATGAACATGTCAAAAGTGGCTGGCCAAGTTTCTTGCTGGAGATTTCTCGATGGACAATGCTCCGGTTGCACAGACCAGTGGAATTTGACAACAATCAAATTGAGAGATTAAATGAGAACAAAGTTATACTATGTGGGAGATAGCCAACATATTCAAAATATCCAAATCAAGCACAGAAAATCACTTGCATCAGCTTGGTTATGTTAATCTGTTTGATATTTTGGTTCCACATAAGTTAAGCAGAAAAAAAAACATATTTTGCATGTGATATTCTCTACTGAAACGTAACAAGAATGTTCTGTTTTTAAAACAAATTGTGATGGGCAATGAAAAGTGTAAACTGTACAATAACATGGAATGGAAGAGATGGTGGGGCAAGCAAAATGAACCACCACCAACCACACCAAAGGCCATCCAGAAAAGGTGATGTTGTTATAGGGTGGACTGGAAGAGAGTCCTGTAATACAAACTCCTTCTAGAAAAACCAAAGGATTCATTCCAACAAGTTCCGCTCCCAATTAGCCTAACTGAAAGCAGCACTCAATGAAAAGCGTCTGGAACTAGTCAACAAAAAATGCATAATCTTCCATCAGGATAACCAAGACCGCATGTTTCTTTGACAACCAGGCAAAAACTGTCACAGCTTGGCTGGGAAGTTCTGATTCTTCCACCATATTCACCAGACATTGCACCTTTGGATTTCCACTTATTTCAGTCTTTATAGAATTCTCTTATATGGAAAAAAAATTCAATTCCCTGGAAGACTATAAAAAGGAATCTGGAACAGGTCTTTGCTCAAAAAGATAAAAAGTTTTGGGAAGATGGAATTATGAAGTAGCCTGAAAAATGGCAGAAGGTAGTGGAACAAAACGGTGAATATGTTGTTCAATAAAGTTCTTGGTGAAAATGAAAAATGTGTCTTTTTATTTTTACTTAAAAACCAAAGAATTTTTTGGCCAACACCATGGAGCATTTTCATGTGAACAGACACATTTACAAAGGTAGATATGATAAGTAATTATTATTAAAGGGTAATTTTACTTTTTAAAGCAAGTTTTTCTTTGTTATTTATTTCTCAAATATTTATTTCTTCATTTATCAGGCAGCACCAGGTCCTAGCCATGGCCTGCAGGACCTTTTTTAGTTGCAGTGTTCGAGCTCTCAATTGTGGCATGTGGGATCTAGTTATCTGACCAAGGATGGAATCAGGGACCCCTGCACAGAGTTGTAGCTACTGGACCACCAGGGAAGTCCCTAAAGGGTAATTTTAAACAATGAGTTCCCTCAACACATTCAAAATGTAACTGTTTTCCAAAAACAAAAAACAATTTACCTTTAGCTTTTCAGGGATATAAACTACCAATAGTGGAGTACCTAAGCCAATGCTAAATTTGTCACACATTATTTCATTTAATCCTCACAATAACTTATACAGCAGGTATTACCAACAGTCCCTTATGCAGATGAGAAAAAGGAGGAGTATCAGAGAATTAAACTTCCCAGTGGGAGGGCTTATTTCACTGTGACCAGCAGTATAAGGCAGACTTGACCACAAGACAGTCAGTTTAGAACTGTGTGTTTGATATGAGTCTATAAAAACTAATGTTTTTTTATATTATATTACTGCATATATCTACACTTACATGACAATATATGCAAGCAAATTCCCTCATTACAAGTAAATTCAATATATACTACAGGATTTTTAACTAACCACTTAAGTTTCTCATTTAGGCCTGGAAGGAAAGTTTCCAAGCCTGCATGAGAAACTGGATCAAGCTGGATTTTTCAGACTGAAATTTGAGCTCAGGCCCAGATGATGTGAAAATCCAAGTGCCTTCCCTCATTCCAACATGCTCCCTCAGGGCTGAGGAAGCTCACAGGCCAACTCAGACTCCCAGACACTGAAAAAGCAGAAGTCAGCATAGGTGATCCCAAAGGCCCCTCCCCGACTTGCCAAAGTGCCCCCAACATGCCCAGCACCCCCACTGGAGGGAGGGCTTCAGCACATCTTCAGTTCAACAGGGGGCCACTGGGGAACTGGAATTCATTTGACAGCAAACTGGAATTCCGTTTCCAGAAAACTGACTTTTGCTCAGACCAACTGAAGCCTTAAAATATACACCATAGCAGGCACCCGTAATTAATTACACCATCAGAGCAGCTAAGACTGGAAGACAAAACTTAACTCTTCCCAACTTGGGGGAACTAAAAGCTACACAAGGAGAGATGTAGCTTATAAATCCTGTGAAGTAAGTGAAGTGCAAATCACTTAGTCGTGTCCAACTCTTGCAAACCCATGGACTGTAGCCCGCCAGGCTCCTCCTCAGTCCATGGGATTCTCCAAACAAGAATACTGGAAAATCAACAAAAGGTATGGAGCCTAAAAAAAAGCACACTCCATTCTGGACACTTTAATTCCCTAATGAAGTATCACAATGATTCTTAAGCTCCTTTTTCTGTGAAAACAGTTAAGATTTCCAGCAGTTCAGACCTCTGCCAAGTCTTAAGGATGTCTCAATGCGTGCTCTGACTTTTTACAGAAAATTTTAATTTGACATTGTAATAAGCTAAAATATTTGTATCAACTGTTTTTTTTAAACATCATTTGTGGAAACAAAATACTAAAAGGTATTACATTTACTTTCATACCACAGATGGGATCTTCCCTGGTGGCTCAGATGGTAAAGCATCTGCCTACAATGCGGGAGACCTGGGTTTGATCCCTGGGATGGGAAGATCCTCTGGAGAAGGAAATGGAAAACCACTCCAGAACTCTTGCCTGGAAAATCCCATGGACAAAGGAGTCTGGTAGGCTACAGTCCATGAGGTTGCAAAGAGTCGGACACGACTGAGCAACTTCACTTTCATACTACAGATAATATACCAAATCATAACAGTAAAAAATCTATATATCAAGGATGAGGGTTTAAATATGCTTAAGAAACTTAGAGCTGTCACAGAAGTTTTAACTTAAAAGAAAAAAAATTGCTATTATCAACAGCATCAGATGAATCTCCGTTTCCAGTCCAACCAAATCCTTTCACATCCTAAATTTGTTGCTTTTAATTCAGAAACCTTTGGTTTTCACATCTTCTAGGCTCATTAGTTGCTACAGCCAAGGTCAGATGTGGTAATAATGTATACCGCTTTTTTTTTTACTAATGACTTGCACAGAGAAGAACTATTCTAAGTTCTCTAAACTCAAAAGTGAATCAAATATTTTTTCCTTCAGATTAGAATTAGGTATTAAAAACCAAGAGGGAAAAAAAAAAAAACAAAGACCACTTTGGAATTTCTAACTGATCGATTTTTATTGATGATATTACCATTTCCTGAATTCCAATAAACTCATATACTAACCACCTAAAATAAATGGCAGTGAATATTATGACTTTATAAGCATCTTTGGGGCTTTATGTTTATAGCACAGGATGGGATAAATGATCAAAAGATACAGAAAAGACACATTATTGACAGCAACTGGGATTTCCTTTACAGGCTTTGGGTAGAATATTTGGGTCCACCCCAACCCCAGTCAATTCATACATTGAAATTTAACCCCGAAGGTGATTCAGTTGGGAGGGGAAATGCTTGGGGAAGTAATTAGGTCATGTGGCAGAAGCTCTCATGAACTGGGTTAGTGCCCTTTTATAAAAGGACTCCACAGAGCTCTCAGCCCCTTTTTAACATATGAGAACACTGCAAAACCAGAAAAAGTAGCTCCTATCAGACCAAACACGCTGGCACCTTGATATTGGACTTTCAGCCTGCAAGACTGGGAGAAATAAACTTATTTTGTATATAAGTCATCCAGTCCATGGTATTTTGTTATTACAGCCCTAATGGACTAAAAGAGGAGCTACAATGTCTGTTCTCAGTTTACCATCTAAATCAGTTTATGAGAACCTCTACTTCAGCTGTTGGTCCAATGTTTTCCATATTAGGAAGAAAATAAGGTATTTGCTCACTCCAGCAATGGTGAGTTTTACAAAGTGCATGACCTATGTGAAATGCCTATAAGATAAAAATACAATATCCCTGAGTAAATTTTTCCTCTGATACTAAATTATATTGTTATTCTATGTAGATCTTCAAAGTCAAAGAGTAGATAAGATGGGAATGTGCATATATCTTCTACTTAAAGAGCAATCTGGTTTCTCATGACTATATTTCAGTGGGGAGAGGAGATCATTGGGAAGAGCCTTATCTATGATCTGTACAGGATAAATTGCTGCTTAGGCACTAGCTGTTCTAAGCCTCTCAGTTGTTTATGTTTCCAAGCCAGAATCCAGTAATCACAGATGCCGAAGACTTAGCAGTTCAAGACAGCCTGATTAGCTGTTCCAAGAAAGGAATCAGGAGACATGCAAGTGCATCTTTTCAGCAAAGCATGTACGTTTCGGGCTTATTTTAATCACTTAAAAATTAGTCACACTCCAAACGACCTCTGGCTTCCCAGGTGGCGCTAGTGGTAAAGAACCCGCCTGCCAATGCAGGTGACATAAGAGACATGGTTCGTCCCTGGGTTGGAAAGATCCCCTGGGCGAGGACATGGCAACCCACTCCAGGATTCTTGCCTGGAGAATCCCATGGACAGAGGAGCCTGGCGGGCTACAGCTCCATCTGGTCACAAAGAGTAGGACACAACTGAAGCAACCTAGCACACAACACACAAGTGACCTCTGGAAGTGGCTGCCCAGCAGGGTGAGAGAATAACCCACAGAAGAATTCCAACTTCCAGACCCTGCAAGACTCTTGCAGCCTGCACAACCTCCCTTGAATATGGAGAAAAGGGATGTAATTTTAACCTTCAACTAGAAAATGCCCTCTGTCCTTCTTTGGGAGCCCTTAATCAGTGCCCAGATAAATAAGGCATGACTGAAAGTAAGATGCAACACCATCTCTGACCTCCCCAGCTATGCCAGCAAGAGTGCCTGATCACCTGGTTAGCAGAGACCCCCTAAAAGGTGTGTGGAGGGGTGGCGAGGTTGTGGGAACCTTTAGTCGGAGCTTCTATGCTGCTGGATAAAGAATGGAGTTGAAATAACTAGAAAAGGTTCACTCACAAACAGGCTGCTCGTGAACCACAATAGCCATCCGGGGAAACTGCAGCTTTATGCAGAATGCCTTCTCCACGGGACAGCATTTCCAATATGCTAATATCCTGATCTCAGCCGAAAAAACTCAAAAAAGCACTGCACAGTGAACTCATGAAAAATGAAAGCATAAGTCGCTCAGCTGTTTCCGACTCTTTGCAATCCCATAGACTGTAGCCCCCCAGGCTCCTCCGTCCATGGAATTCTCCAGGCAAGAATACTGGTATGGGTAGCCACTCCCTTCTCCAGGGGATCTTCCCAACCCAGGGATCAAACCCAAGTCTCCCGCATTGTAGGCAGATTCTTTACTGTCTGAGCCAATGAACTCATAGGCTAGGGCTTAAAGCAAAGCCAAGAGGCTGATGTGCAAGGAGATCAAGCGAGAGGGCCATGTGGTCCACACCTGTCAGTGCCCATCCCTGGGTACCAGCCGGCACGGGCTCACCTGTTCCACAGTCAGAAATCCCAGAGTCCCCAGTTTCCTTCCCACAAAATCACTTGTAGGCTGCCTGACGGCAATCTGAAAAGCTGTTCCTACTTTTGTATCTTCCCCTCTATCCGTTATCCAAAGCACTCAAAGTATTAATTATTTAAACAATTCTATTTTCTTGCTACAAAAAAAAAAAAAAAAACACGTTTAAAAGCTTTACTGGGTATTGGATTTTGATACAAGGGCTCAGATATACTATTAAAAAAAAAAAAAAGGCGGACAAGTGATCTTAAGGGTGATGTCCCATGGACAGCATGTGGTCCCCGATGCCACGGTGGGCACGGTGAGACCCTGGCAGCACCGGGTGCCACCCTATTGTGTCAGAGCATCACATTACAGAAAGGCCTAGAGGGAAGTGCTTTATTTCTCAGAGGCTTATCAAGCCGTGGTCACAGCCTCGGCTGTTAAAGAATCCCTCCCACCAAGGGAAGGGGGGAGATCTGCTTATGGGGGCAGATTCTCTTTTGAACAAAAAAGATTCTAAAGACTCCTAGGGTCCATGAGGAAGGAAGCTTTGTTCCTACTGGGAACCCAAGCACAAAGTCTTTACACTCGTTCACTCTTTCCACTTTGTCATCTGATTCCTTTGCAGCTTTTCACTGCTCCTGCTTTGAAGAGAACATGCCTCAACAGAAGCAAGGCCACAATGGTGACCGGAATCAGCCTGCGAGAAAAGAGCTACATACGACAGTCAGCAGGATGACTGAAGCAGGGGAAAATTCATAGCAGAAAACTTTCAGATGATAACCCTTGTACAGATCACTCACTCAGAAATTTGTTTTCAGTACACTTGCATCTCTGGTTTTACTATCATCTGCTATGCTACAGTGGCCATGAGGGCAAGCTCTGGAGAGAAACTAGTTCAAATCCCAGCTCTACCACTTATATCTGTCTGGTCTTGGACCTGTTTTTTATTAAGTTTTGTGCCTTAATGGCCTTATCTGTTAAATGGGGATAATAACTGAGCTGTTAGCAGAAACATGCTAAATGCATGCAAAGCATTTAGAACAATGTTCAATAAAACTATGGTTGCTATTATGATGGGCTTCCCAGGTGGCCCAGTGGTAAAGAATCCACCTGCAATGCAGGAGATGTGGGTTCGATTCCTGGGTCGGGAAGATTCCCCTGGAGAAGGAAATGGCAACTCACTTCACTATTTTCTCCTGAAAACCCCATGGACAGGAGCCTGGAGGGCTACAGTCCACAGGGTTGCAAAGAGTTGGACATGACTGAGTATGCATACATGTTACTACTATAGTTCAAAACAGCTTTCACTTATTTATCAGAGTTGATCCCACCAGCACTCTGTGAAACAGAGGTGATCCTTTTATCTATGTTTTATTGATGAATATAGTGAGGCTGAGTTAAGTAAGTTGCTAAAAAAAAAAAAAACACTGTGGCTGAACCAGGATTTGAATCCTGGTCTTTTAACATTAAACGTTGGATTCTTTATCATTATTTACATGTAAACTACAGCAAAAACTGAAACCCAGCAGGACCCTGCAGGGCCTTTCAGTAAGAGACCCCCATGTCCCCTGCCTCTTGCTTTTAGAAAAGCTTTAGTCTCTTAGGTCTTCCTCAAGTTTCCAAACAGAATTTAATCAGAGAAGTGAGAAAACGCAGAAACAAAGGAAAGCAGTTATGTAAGACAAAAGAACAATAATTTAGCCATAAAACAATGTCATAAACCTTTAATCCCTCTTCAAAGACTATAGATAATATCCTAAGCTATATTCCTGAGTTGGTTTGCAGACACTAAAGCCCCCATCTAGTTGAAAAAGTTACCTACAAACTTACCACCAGCACATAGATCCCAGACCAACTGCAACCAGAAAGTTGACATTAGCTTCCAAAATACCAACTTGTTACCTCACCATCAACCAATTAGAGGGGTGTACAGGAGCTGATCATACACCCTGAGAACCTCTCCCTTACTTTCCCTTTAAAAAAGCTTCCCTAAAAGCCATGGGGGCATTGGGGTCTTTTGAGCATGAGCTGCTATTCTCCTCACTGTGCCCTGAAATAAACGCTACACTTCCCTTCACCACAAGCTGGTGTCAGTAGATCGTCTTTGCTTCACATCAGGAGATCAGACCTACATTTGGTGCATTAACAAAACAGCTATTACAAAATACAGACACCAGATAAAAATCCTAAAAAGATGAAGGCTATTGAGAACATCATGATATCTCTTCTAGGAATTCATTCTTGGAATAAACGCTCAGTTGATGGCAGAATTTAGCATAAATAAAGCTGATTTTTTTGATTCAGTGTGTAACAAATAGGAACCCCAAAGTTCTGAAGCAGGGGGAGAGAAGAGAAATTTATCCATTATGTATTCTTTGTTGCAAATCTTATTTTTATAAAAACAGGTGAACTCCCATGTTGAGAAAAATCACCAAAATGCAGATCTTCGAGACAGCTGAGTAATTCATTACAAAGGGAAGGGATTAAGTGCTTAAATGTGAACCTTGCCATCTTACTGCTGCTAGAATTTGCAAGGCAGCCACGGACTGTTTGACCCCGATACATGGTGACATTCAGGCTATACCTTCCTAGATCTAGACGACTGGAGATTTTCTCACTAAGATCCCTTACCCACATGACACTTAGGGTAAGTTTTATGAGACAAGCAGAAGACTGGTGAATATAAATGAACAACTGGCAGATCTTCCTTTTTCTCCTAATGAATTTATAATTTAGAGCATTTGAACGGATCCCTAGGGGAGTAATTTTTTCATGACTAACACTCTCTAGTATTTGCATCTATTTCTAATTCATAAGTTCATATGTGTTCGCCTTCAAGAACTTGGAAGAGTCTTCTATTTAATAAGATCAATCTTTTAATTTATGAATCTAGTTTTGACTTTTACTATGTACTCTTTATACAATCATTTTAATTATATCTCAAAATAATTTATAAAATGCATGCGGACAGATCCATGATAAAAACTAAATTTCAAGTAAAGACAGTGTACTGAAAATTGTATTCTGAAACAAAAAGACACTGGTAAACTTTGACGATCAACACATTTCTCTGTACGTATGTCATATATCAGTGTTCTTTATTCAGCTCACCATCACGGTTCTGTTAAATCCTTGCAAAAGTCCACACAAGACTTTCTTTAAATTCATCTGAACAATGCACATTAACATGTCCATTCACCCAAATCGACCGATGTACATTCCACAGCTAAAGAAATCCCTCTTTCATTTGAATCCAGAAAGTATGTTTTCAATAAAAGATGTATAATATTCTAGAAATATGCCTCTTAAGAGCCATCCAGATGGAAATATTTCATTCCTTAGATATGTACTCAGAAATACATAAACTGTAAATAAATCTTGCTTATGAACATTACTGAGACATAAAACTATGAAATATCATTGAGGTCAAAGAAAGGACTTGGGTTTTTCTCTACTGGTCAGAGCTCACCTCTACACTTCAGTCCTGCTCGCAGTGATGATAAAGACAGGACTACACAGCTGAACTGAACACAGATGGCTAAGAAAGGACCACCATGTTAAGCAATTAATAGCAGGAAAAGTAGAAATCTCTGAGTAACCATTTACGCTTCGGAGGTCTATATTTGTACTTGGTTACTAAGGTAATCCTGTGTTAACTCTACCCTTGAACTGGTTGGAGGACAACAGCTATGTATCTGCTGACTAGGTGCCTCAAGCCCATCAATGTCAGTAGAATGTACATCTCAGGTCCCCATTTGATGCTACACAAACCCCCCAACTCCCTGGTTCTTGCCCATAAAGGCAAGGCCATACCACTGTTGCCCCGCCACCACCACTTACCTGCTTCCCATCCAGGGTGTAGAGACGTTTCACGACTCCCGAGTCCAGCTTGATGGCATCAGTGATGTCGGTAAGAACCTGCTCAAAGGAGTGAGCGGTCTTCTTGTTGAGGAGAATCCGGACGGCCTTCCGTGGCTTCACCCCACTTCTGATGATGGTGACCAGCTTGGGCCGAATGAAATCCTTATTCTCCCGCACCTCCGAAGGGCTCCCTTTGGCAGTGGCCAGAGAGGACCCGCCCGCGAAGCCGAGGTGGTCTTGACATTCACCGACCAGTTGGGGTTCACGTTCTTGGTGTATTCCAGCTTCTTGAAGGGTTCGATTGAGCCACACACATAACTCTCTCCTAAGGAGGAGAGGGACATATTGAAATTTACACTCAGCTAAACTCATTCTCTTTGTCTCACTCTCTGAATTTCCTGTTCTCTTGATACTTGGAAGCAAGCATGACTTGTGACTTTTTAAACAATGGGAGCATGATTAATAATCAATGAAAAAGGATTTCTGACTTCTAATCTAGGTCTGTCAGCAACAGATTGGTATTCAAGGGGGGAGAAATGATCTTTTCTCCCTTTCTTCATCTTCAGTTTGGTGACAGAAATATCGATGTTGAACAGCCCTTAGAGACACATGAAACTGAATTCAAGATAGAAAGTATTTGGGGGGATTTAGGTATATTTATACTAGGAGAAAACTTCAAAATCAGAGGCACCGACATTTGCCACCTGAGATAATTTAAAAACAGAAAATGGATCAGAAAACAGCTTCTAAAAATAGCTGTGTAATTTATAAGTTTGATGGGAGTGTTTGCTTAACATTTTGTAAAGTTAAATAAAATTCCAGTAACAAGCAGAACACCTCCATTCCTTTTCTTCCATCTTCACAGAGCCATGTGCAGTGATCCACACTCACATCATACTTGTTTACAGATAAAACACTGTGAGGGTGGTCAACATACAAGCTTTATAAACTGATTTTAAAATAATTATAGAAGATGAAAAAGACCTGAGGATCTAATGTACAGCATGGTGACTGCACTTGATAACACTTTGTGAACCCATGGACTATAAAGTCCATGGAATTCTCCAGGCCAGAATACTGGAGTGGGTAGCCGTTCCCTTCTCCAGGGGATTTTCCCAGCCTGGGGATCGAACCCAGGTCTCCTGCACTGCAGGCGGATTCTTTAGCAGCCAAGGCATCAGGAAAGCTCAAGAACACTGGAGTGGGTAGCCGATCCTTTCTCCAGCAGATCCTCCTACCCAGCAATAGAATCAGGGTCTCCTGCATTGCAGGTGCATTCGTTACCAGGTGAGCTACTAGGGAAGCCCCAACACCATATAGTATAATCAAAATTCAATAAGAGAATAGAACTTCAAAGTTCACACTAAGAAAAATATTTGAGGTGACGAATGTGTCAATTAGATAGGAGGAATCCTTCATATATATACATATATATACACAATACACACATATGTGTAAAACTGTCATAAGGTACACTGTATATATCTCACAATTTTGTCAATCATAACCCAACAAAGCTGAAAAAATAAATGTATATAGTTAAATTTTTATTAAAAATTATTCCTTAACAGAGACTTATTTAATGAAGATACTCAAACTTTTTTTTTTTTGGCAGGGTCTTCTACTGCCTTGTTTGTTAATATATGCGCAGCACACAGGACAGACCAGTGCCTGGCACCTTGGGGTACCCGATGTTTGTTTAATGAATAAAAGAACTATGGACACTCAGACTATTAAATAGATATGGATCACATAAAAAGTTAACACATATACCAAGCAATGACCAATTATAAAATGACTAATTCTACATATATTTATATAAACTTAGGTCAAAGCATTTTGAAATTAAAATGGCCTTTTTTCTGGGTAAGTCTTTGTACCTGGGAATATGTAAAAATGCTAAAAAGCCTTCCTAATTGCAGGTAAAGTAAGCTAGGACTAATCCTACACAGCCCATTTACTTTTATCTAAATCCTTGTCCTATTTTTAAATTAACAGTGCAAGCATCCAAGGCCATGAAATAGGTATTCACATAAAAATAACTGAACCAGTGTTTCAAAAATAGAAAAGCACAATTATGCATGTTATCAAACATTTACTTTGCCAGTGTTTTTAAAACATACTCCAATTTGTGTTTATGCATTATGTCGCACTAGTAGTGGTACAAATAGTACAAATTTAGTAAACCACGTTTCTAGTCACTGAGCATTGGAGAAGGCAATGGCAACCCACTCCAGCATTCTCGACTGGAGAATCCCGGGCCAGGGGAGCCTGGTGGGCTGCCGTCCATGGGGTCACTAAGAGTCGGACACGACTGAGCGACTTCACTTTCACTTTTCACTTTCATGCATTGGAGAAGGAAATGGCAACCCACTCCAGTGTTCTTGCCTGGAGAATCCCAGGGACGGGGGAGCCTGGTGGGCTGCCGTCTCTGGGGTCGCACAGAGTCGGACACGACTGAAGCGACTTAGCAGCAGCAGCAGCAGTCACTGAGCCGATTGTTACTGGCTCCAACTATGCTTTTCTCAAAATCTATGTGGATATATCACGGAGAAGGAGATGACAAACCAATCCAGTATTCTTACCTGGGAAATCTCATGGACAGAGGAACCTGGCTGACTACAGTTCATGGGGGCACAAAGGGTCGGACACAACTTAGCAACTAAAACAACGACATGGCTATCAACACCACCTCCATGAAGGCTGCAACAAGAGCACTGTTTCTGCAGGCTTGGTGGAGAGACACTGTGAATGTCATGGTGGGAAGGGAACTGGAACTCTAGGCTGGGGACCTGGCCTCCCAGCACGTGACTTGGGCATGTCCGTCCCCTAGTCTTCTCAGTGGGAACCTGTCCAGCAGGCAGGTGAAGACTATGCTAGTGGCCACTTTCATCTCACCAGGTTTTAGTGACAATCAAGTTAGATAGGAAAGGTCAAAGTGACCTCAAATGCAAGACTGCTTACACAGTGAGAATCACCCAAGGCTGCACTACACTGACTGTGCAAGAAGCAGGTATTATACCAAACAGTGTTCGTTGTTGCTATGGTCACCAGTAGACACAACCTGGGAGCCATCTCAGTGTGAGGATGCCCCAAGGGTACCCCAACAAGGCACACAGGCCTTAGCTTACAAAATCAGTCTTTGCAAGAATTCTGTGCTAATTGGAGATATGAAATTATCTGATTATTTGTAAGTTTATGTATTAAGGTAATAATTAAAATCAAAACAAAAGGGGACTTCCTTGGTGGTCCAGTGGTTAGGACTCTGCTCTTCCAATGCGGGGCTGCAAATTTGATCCCTGCCAGGGGGACTAAGATACCACATACCACACAGTGCAGTCAAATTAAAAAAAAAAAATCAAAACAAAAATATGGAATGGTTTACGTTTCAACAAAGGATAATTTTTAACTTTAGGGAAAAAAATAACGTTAAAAGGGAGGAATTTTAAAGTATTCACATAATAGTATGGAATGGATGTTTTGAAAGAGAAAATAAATACTTTTTTTTTTTTTACAGCTTCTTACACAAAGCACTTAGAAATTTCTGAAAGCATGGCAACTTTGAGAAGGTAATGCTGAAGGAAGGCAGACGCAGATGTAGAGAATGGATTTGTGGACACAGTCCGGGGAGGGAGACAGTGGGGTGAATGGAGAAACGAGCATCAACACACACTCTCTCAGGTGTCAGATGGACAGCTGGTGAGAAGTTGTTGTATAGCACGGGGAGCCCAGTCTGTGATGACCTAGTGGGACAGGATGGGGGAGAGGAGGGAGGCTAGGGAAGGAGAGGATGTACATAAAATTATGGCTGCTTTGCGCTGTTTTATGGAGGAAACCAACACAACATTGTAAAACAAAAAAAAATTTTAAAGAAAGTAATGCTGGCTTGGTTCAAGCAACAACAGGGAGAGAAAACTTGTGTTTAACCGGTGCTGTCACTTTGGGGCTTCTCTGGCTCATCAAAGACTGGAATAAAATCTTGGGAAAGTGTGTGAGACAAGAACAAAGACGAAAGAAGAAAGCGACAGCTAAAGGGAGAGAAAGGAGTGCGCACCAAACGCAAAGTCACACACCATCCAGCCAAGGCATTTAGGATCTATTTCATGATTCAGGAATTCAGGAAATGCCAAGATGGGCTTCTGTATATTAATAAGCTTCTATTAAATTCTACAAATAGATTTATTTTACACTTACTTGACTCACATTTTGGCTCCTTTTATTTTAATCATAACTCCAAACTTCTCCCCAATAGAAGACATAGTCTCTGTCACAATGCAGTTAAATTAAGTTTGATTGTGCCTTCTGATTTTAAAAAAAAAAAAAAAAAAAAAAAAAAGGCTTTTAAATGAATGTATTAGTATCACTAATAATGGGAAATTAACAAATGCAATTGTTCTGAATAGGCAAAATAGTCTTGATTTGATTAAAGGGCTTTGGATAGCCAGGGTTTAATCTCTTCCTTAACTGGGAATAGAGTCAAGAGATAGATTATATTTCTTGATTAGAGAATCATCAACAGTTTTAGTAAGGTATGTGTGTTAAAGGCCATTCAAAAATAGCAAGATATTGGGGTGTATGTATCTTTTTGAATTATGGTTTTCTCTGACTATATCCCAGGAATGGGATATATACACCTCAACGTTCATAGCAGCACCACTTACAAGAGCCAAGACAAGGAAGCAAAGTAAATGTCCATCAACAGATGAATGAATAAAAAAAAAATGTAGTATATTTACACAATGGGACACTACTCAGCCATCAGAAAGAATGAAATAATGCCATTTGCAGCAACATGAATTGACATAGAGATTATCATACTAAGTAAGCCAGAGAGACAAAACTCTGGGTTTTGTCAGCTCAGTCACAACCAACTCTTTGTGGCCCCACAGACTGTAGCCTGCCAGGCTCCTCTGGCCAAGAAATTTTCCAGGAAGAAAATTGGAGTGGGTAGCCATTTCCTTCTCCAGGGAATCTTTCTGACTCAGGGATCAAACCTGGGTCTCCTGCACTGCAGATAGGTGAGCCACCAGGAAAGCCCCAGAGAGAAAAAGACACATATCATATGATACCACTTATACATGAAATCTAAAAAAAAAAAAAGATACAAATGAAGTTAAAACAAAACAGAAATAGAAGCACAGATATCAAAAAAGAAACTTGTTATTATCAAAGGGAGAAAGAGGTAGGGAGGGATAAATTAGGAGTTTGAGATTAACACATACATACATTCAGTTCAGGTGCTCAGTTGTGTCTGACTCTTTGCGATCACATGGACTGCAGCACGCCAGGCTTCCCTGTCCACCACCAACTCCTAGACCTTGCTCAAACTCATGTCCATCAAGTTGGTGATGCTATAGAACCATCTCATCCTCTGTCGTCCCCTTCTTCTCCCACCTTCAATCTTTCCCAGCATTAGGGTCTTCTCCAATGAGTCAGTTCTTTGCATCAGGTGTCCAAAGTATTAGAGCTTCAGCTTCAGCATCAGTCCTTCCAATAAATATTCAGGACTGATTTCTTTTAGGATTGACTGGTTTGATTTCCTTGCAGTCCAAGGGACTCTCAAGAGTCTTCTCCAACACCACAGTTCAAAAGCATCAATTCTATGGCCCTCAGTTTTCTTTATAGTCCAACTCTCACATTCATACATGACTACTGGAAAAACCATAGCTTTGACTAGATGGACCTTTGATGGCAAAGTAACGTCTCTGCTTATTAACATGCTGTCTAGGTTAGTCATAACTTTTCTTCCAAGGAGCAAGTGTCTTAATTTCATGGTGCAGTCACCATCTGCAGTGATTTTGGAGCCCCCAAAAATCAAGTCTCTCACTGTTTCCATTTTCCTCATCTATTTGCCATGAAGTGATGGCACCAGATTCCATGATCTTTGTTTTTTGAATGTTAAGTTTTAGGCCAGCTTTTTCACTCTCCTCTTTCATTTCATCAAGAAGCTTTTCAGTTCCTCTTCGCTTTCTGCCATAAGGATGGTACCATCTACGTATCTGAGGTTATTGATATTTCTCCCGGCAATCTTGATTCCAGCTTGTGCTTCTTCCAGCCTGGCATTTTGCATGATGTACTCTGCATAGAAGCTAAATAAGCAGGGTGACAATATACAGCTTTCATGAACATCCTTCCCAAATGGAACCACTCTGTTGTTCTATATCCAGTTCTAGCTATTGCTTCTTGACCTGCATACAGATTTCTTAGGAGGTAGGTCAGGTGGTCTGGTATTCCCATCTCTTTCAGAATTTTCCACAGTTTGTTGTGATCCACACAGTCAAAGGCTTTGATAATCAATAAAGCAGAAGTACATGTTTTTTGGCAATCCATTCCAGGACTATTGCCTGGAAAATCCCATGGACAGAGGAGCCTGGTAGGCTACAGCCCATGGGGTCGCAAAGAGTTGGACACAACTGAGAGACTTCACTTTCACATGTTTTTCTGGAATTCTCTTGCTTTTTCTGTGATGTTGGCAATTTGATCTCTGGTTCATCTGCCTTTTCCAAATTCAGCTTGAATATCTGGAAGTTCACAGTTCACATACCATTGAAGCCAGACTTGGAGAATTTTGAGCATTACTTTGCTAGCATGTGGGGTAAGTGCAACTGTGCAATAGTTTGAACATTTATTGGCACTGCCTTTGTTTGGGATTGGAAAGAAAACTGATGTTTTTCAGTCCTGTGGGCACTGCTGAGTTTTCCAAATTTGCTGGCATATTGAGTGCAACACTTTCACAGCATCATCTTTTAGGATTTGATATAGCTCAGCTGGAATTCCATCACCTCCACTAGCTTTGTTTGTAGTGATACTTCCTAAGGCCCACTTGACTTCACATTCCAGGATGTCTGGCTCTAAGTGAGCGATCATACCACCATGGTTATCTGGGTCATGAAGCTCTTTTTTGTACAGTTCTTCTGTGTATTCTTGCCGCCTCTTCTTAATATTTTCTGCTTCTGTTAGGTCCAGACCATTTCTGTCCTTTATTGAGCCCATCTTTGCATGAAATGTTCCCTTGGTGTCTCTAATTTTCTTGAAGAGATCTCTAGTCTTTCCCATTCTGTTGTTTTCCTCTATTTCTTTGCATTGATCACTGAGGAAGGCTTTCTTATCTCTCCTTGCTATTCTTTGGAACTCTGCATTCAGATGGGCATATCTTTCCTTTCTCCTTTGCCTTTCACTTCTCTTCTTTTCTCAGCTATTTGTGAGGCCTCCTCAGACAACCATTTGGCCTTTTTGCAACAACCATTTGGCCTTTTTGCATTTCTTTTTCTTGGGGATGGTCTTTGATCACCGTCTCCTGTACAATGTCATGAACCTCTGTCCATAGTTCTTCAGGCACTCTGTCTATCAGATCTAATCCCTTGAATCTATTTGTCACTCCCACTGTAAAATCGTAAGGGATTTGGTTCAGGTCATACTTGAATGGTCTAGTGGTTTTCCCTACTTTCTTCAATTTAAGTATGAATTGGGCAACAAGGAGTTCATGATCTGAGCCACAGTCAGCTCTCAGTCTTGTTTTTGCTGACTGTATAGAGCTTCTCCATCTTTGGCTGCAAAAGATATAATCAATCTGATTTGGGTATTGACCATCTGGTGATGTCCATGTGTAGAATCTTCTCTTGTGTTGTTGGAAGAGGTGTTTGCTATGACCAGTGGGTTCTCTTGGCAAAACTCTATTAGCCTTTGCCCTTATTCATTCTTTACTCCAAGACCAAACTTGCCAGTTACTCCAGGTGTTTCCTGACTTCCTACTTTTGCATTCTAGTCCCCTATGATGAAAAGGATACCTTTTTTTGGTGTTAGTTCTAGAAGGTCTTGTAGGTCATCACAGAACCATTCAAAGTCAGCTTCTTTGGCATTACTAGTTGGGGCACAGACTTGGATTATTGTGATACTGAATGGTTTGCCTTGGAAATGAACAGGTCATTCTGTCATTTTTGAGACTGCACCCAAGTACTGCATTTTGGACTCTTTTGTTGACTATGAGGGCCACTCCATTTCTTCTAAGAGACTCTTGCCCACAGTAGCAGATATAAGAGTAGTGACCCCCACAAGAGACTGACCGAGACTTGCCTGTGAGTATACAGGAGTCTCTGGTGGAGGCATGGATTGGCAGCAGCCTGCTGCAGGGTCGGGGGCACTGAGTGTAGCAGTGCCCGCATGGGACCTTTTGAAGGAGGTCACATTGTCTTCATCATCTCCACCATAGTTGGGTCTGAGGTCAAACAACAGGGAGGGAACACAGCTCCACCCATCACCAGAAAACTGGATTAAACATTTACTAAGCATGGCCCCACCCATCAGACCCAGTGTGCCCCTCAGTCAGCCTCTCCCATCAGGAAGCTTCCATAAGCCTCTTATCCTTATCCATCAGAGAATGGACAGAAAGAAAACCACAATCACAGAAAACTTATCAAACTGATTAGATGGACCACAGCCTTGTCTAACTCAATGAAACTATGAGCCACGTCTTGTAGGGCCATCTAAGACAGACTGGTCATGGTGAAGAGTTCTGACAGAATGTGGTCCCCTGGAGAAGGGAATGGCAAACCACTTCAGTATTCTTGCCTCGAGAAGCCCATGAACAGCATGAAAAGGCAAAAAGATAGCACACTGAAAGAGGAACTTCCCAAGTTGGTAGGTGCCCAACACGCTACTGGAGAAGAGTGGAAAAATAACTCCAGAAAGAATGAAGAGACAGAGCCAAAGCAAAAACAGCACCCAGGTGTGGATGTAGCTGGTGATGGAAGTAAAGTCCAAGGCTATAAAGAGCATTATTGCATAGGAACCTGGAATGTTGGGTCCATGAATCAAGGTAAATTAGAAGTGGTCAAACAGGAGGCGGCAAGAGTGAACATCCACATACACACATTACTATATATAAAACGGACAACCAACAAGGACCTACTGTGTAGCACAGAGAACTCTACTCAGCGTTTGGTGATAAATATAAGGAACTGCAGAAGCAGCATCCATCTGAACAGCTATGGTATTTTTAAAGGCCCAAAACACAAATATTTTCTGTTAAGCAAAGAAAGAAAGAAAACAACAGTTAAGCCAAAAAAAGGTAAGGAAATGAAGCATTAAATTATGTTTGGACCTGACCAATATCTCCTAAAATATCAGAACACAGTAACTTTTCCCTGAAAGTCTTAAATATTTTGGGATTTTGGAAAACAGAGTAATTTCTGTGTAAGCATATTAGATATCGTAAAGGTACCAAAGAGTCATTGTTTTCAAAAAAAAAAAAAAATCACACATGTGTTTTAAAATTATTATATTTTGTTATTCTTTAAAGTATGGAAATAAATTTTCTCTAACAAAATTTATTAGTAAAAAAGCTGCAAAGTTAATGCTGCTTGGCCACTGCCTCCCATTATAAGATTAAAGAATTTGCACGTAAGAGAAATTCTCAAAGTCATTATGGACAACTTACAGTAATATGGGTAACCAGGCCTATGAGGTCAGCTAGGAAGGTCTTTCTCCATAAGTGTCCATATTAGGAGATACTAGATGTTTGCCGTTTTTCCTTATTGGTAGAGGTTTTTCACTGGCTCAGGATTGAGACTTGTAAATTCCAACTATGACATCACTTGACCTCAGTCTGAAAATGACCTAATCTCCATTTTTCACATTATTGAAGCTGCTTGCCACCTCCTTTAGGATGCCACTTTTGAATGTGGCATGTTCAAAAGTATCTTAAGTGAGGGCTTTGGGTAATGCATGCCATTTTTCCAGAGTAAAAACTTCCTTATTGAAAACTCTGGAAATTAAAATTCACTATTGTGAGTTACAGTAAAATCTGGGACAGATTCAACTGTATATTGAAATCTCTGAAGCTGAACTGAGTTAAATTACATGAAATACATAATTTATGAAATAAAATATCATAAAGTGCCTTCTGGATATTATATTTTATACACCTATCTCAGATGTACACAAAAACATTTCATAATCTATCTGGAAGGTGCTGGTTTAAGAAGATGATTTTGACAGTGCTATCAAAGGCAAGAAAAAAGATTCCCAAAGGCATTTACAGATCAGTCTTCCATGGAAGTCTTTCATAATATGATAGTACATAAAAATAAGCTTACTGAAAATAAAATGTGAATGTGTATATCAGGTCTATGGAAAATGTCAACTCCTCAAGTATAAAGCAGCAAAAAATATAACATAAAGAAAAAATTGAGGGACACATTTTTTAAAAATTTAAAACTCATATAACTGAAACTAGAGAAGCTAAAATAAAAAGGGGGAAACAAACTGATGACCTATAATAACAATAGTGGGTTAATATGCTATGCACAGCCTTTTATAATTTACAAAAATACAAGGTACTAAAATATATGACAAAGAATAAAAACAAAATATAGAAAATGCCACTAGGGACACTATAAATTGATATCAACCTTTTTGGAAAACAACATGGCAAACTATCTTTGGAACCATGAAAATATTCTCATCGCTAAAAATTTTTCCTAATAACAGAGCAACAAATAACAACACTGCAACCAATACAAGCAGCATTAGCCATGACATCAAAAATTTTTAAGCAACCTCCTAAATTCTCAATGATGGGCATAACACCTGAAAAGAATTTCAAGTCATAACCTTATCTTCAAAGAGCTCTGCGAGCAAGATGTGCATATGAAAAGATTCCACCACAAGACAGTAAGTGATAATTGATAAAGAAGTGGTCCAGACAACCCTAATCCAGAAGAGAAAGAAATCATTTCCCACTTCCCATTGTGTGATCAATAAAGAAAAAATGGAATTCATGCTGGCCCTGGAAGTGAGGGTGAGATTCTCATTAGCAGAAAAGAAGACAGCACTTTAGATAAAAATAAAATAATAATATGCTCTACTGAACAGTACAGTAAAGGGGATCGTCTGTTGGATATTAACCTGTCTTTCTCAAAAACTAATACAAAAATCATTCCAGGGACAAACAAGTTAGGCTAAGACTGCAGTAGGCTATAGCACCAAAGTTTTTATGCATGATCAGAATTGAGGTTTTATTTTAAAGTCTTTACTGAATTTGTTACAATATTGGTTCTGTTGTTTATGTTCTATCAGGGATAGAACCTACACTCCTGGACTGGAAGGCCAAGTCCTAACCACTGGACCACCAGGGAAGTCCCCCAGACCCAGGTTTTTAGAAAGAACACACTGGCTGTAGTGTGAAGGCAGGGCTGTAGGTAGGACATGGGAAGATAGAAATCAAGATGCCTTTTAGAAAGCTATTTTAATGCCCAAGCAAGAAGCTGGAGAGCTAAACTTTACACATCCCCATTAGGAACAGAGGAACAGCTGCTCTGAGGAGTACTTAGCAGACAGAATCAATTTATGATTGAAGAACTGGCATTGACTGGATGCTAGCCTCATGGGAATACAGTCAAAGATAACACTGAATTGATGCCATTGAAACTTCTATTTTGGCTAACTCTCCATATATTACAATAGATCAAATGAGAAGCGAAACACGTCTGGGTTAGACGGTAAGGAATAAAATTCCTTTGGTTGTGCACAAATCGAACACGAAGTTCCTAGGAGCCAACTGGTTGGAGATTTTCCAGCAAGAAGTTAGAAATATAGATCCAGGGTATGAGAAGGGGATGCATGGGGTAGCTGCAGTATGGGAACTAAAGAAAATGTTCAGAGAGACCCTACCCAGCTGGCCAGGGTGAAGTCCAGGGCAACGCCAGCACTGAGAGAGTGCCCAGAGACGGAGGGGCCATTGAAGGGAGCTGAAAGATCAGGTGCCTGGAGCCGTGGCAACGAAGGGGGTGGTGAGGACATGGATGGGAGAGATCCAGACATCAGCATCTGACGCTCCAGCAACAGCAGAGAAAATGAGGTTTCCTAATAGACCATCGGCCAGGCCACAAGGAAGGAACGTGTGGCCTCATAACAGCCACTTCAGTCAGGCAGTGATGCCAGGTTGCTCTCATTCATTTATTTATCCATTCGGCCTCTCTTTCCTCTTTCTTTCAGTGGTATTTATTGCGTTCTTGCCACTACCACACTAACACCGAGGACTCCAACAAGCTCCCTGATGTCCAGAAACACTGAAACAAAACAAATAAGTGTAATGATGCTAACTAAGGAGCTGAGGCATGACTGGAAATTGCGGAAGCAGAGACAGCAAATGCAGATATTTCTCATGGAGGAAGGGCTCGTGGTTGAGAGGTAAGCAGGACGAAGCCAAGGATTGTTCAGACTGTGAAAGACTTGCGTGTCTGGTGGCTGAGGGGTCGAGCGGGGAGATGCTACAGCAGAACAGGTTGAGTGTTTGCCATCAGCAGAGCCTGTTGAAACCCATGCGATGCGACCTGCAATCCTCACCATGACTCGATGAACTAAGAATGAACAGACCTCTTCTCCCAGGGCGCACAGACGCACAAGGAGTGAGGCAGTTTGCTCAGGCCCACCCCCAGCTTAACCATGGCACAGCCATGCACCCACAGGAGGGCACCCACCAGTGCCGTCCTCACCGAGAGTGGGGAGGCCCAGAGGTGGGGGAGCAGGAGGAAAGAGAGCAGCGGAGCCCAGATCAGTGGGCCACGGGAAACAAGACAGAACAGACGGACGCGCAGGAGCCGCAGAGAGAAACATGATCAAGACCGTGGGCTGTATCCTCTGAGGACACGAAGCAAAGTGCGACAGAAAATGCTTCGCCTGTAGCCTGGCGTCTAGGCAAGAAAACTGGCTTGAAGCCTGCTGTGTGGGACACGTGTCCTAAAGGACCTCGCCTACGGTGGATAAAGATGTGGTACATACACACAGTGGAATATTTCTCAGCCATAAACATGCTCAAAATTGGGTCATTTGCAGAGGTGTGGATAGAATTAGAAACTCATACAGAGTGACGGCAGTCAGGAAGAGAAAACCAAATATTGTGTATGAACGCATACACGTGGAATCTAGGGAAATGATACTGATAAACCTGTCTACAGGGCAGGAATAGAGGCGCAGACACAGAGAAAGGACATGTGGACACAGAGGGGAAATGGGAGGGAGGGGCAAACTGGGAGATTAGGATTAACATACGCACACGACCATGTGTAAGAGAGATAGCCAGTAGGACGCTGCTGTATAGCATAGGGAACTCAGCTCCAGGCTCTGTGATGCCCCAGAGGGTTGGGATGGGGGAGTGGGAGGGAGGCTTAAGAGAGAGGGGATATGTGTGTGAGTGTGTGTGAGTGTGTGTGTGTGTGTGTGTAGCTGATTCACTTTGTTGTACAGCAGAAACATTGTAAAGCAATTATTCGGTAAGAAAAAAATAAAGAAAGGTGTAATAGTAATGGAAAGCAGGGGCAAATGCAGATGCTATAAAAAGAGAAGAGAAAACAAACTGAAAAAGAAAAACTAAGATGTCTGTTTTTAGCTTAGGAGCCTTAACAGTACAGGGATGAGATGACAGAAGTCAGTGGCAGGAATATGAGGAATTATTTACTTTTTTAAAAACTTTTTTGCATCTTCCAAAGCTTTCTATAATGCTCACTGCATAAAAATGTGTTACTCCATCAGTTAAAAAAAAAGTACATTTTTAAAACAGTATTGAGAACTCAAAAACTATAATAATGGTGGTAAATAAAGAACAAGCAAACTCTAGAGGTGTCTTAAGGATGAACAGTAAATGACAACAGGTTGGATCTGTGGGATGAAGAAAAGGAGAAGCCAAGGGTGATGTTGAGTTAGATGGTGACACCATTTAACAGAAGCCAGAGATGAGAAGAAGGTGCAATTCCAAATAACCTTAAAGAATGGGATTACATCTGTATGTGACAGGATGAAAGGACTCAGATTAGAGGGCCACCTAATGCAGAGCCGACGCACTGGAAAAGACCCTGATGCTGGGAAAGACTGAAGGCAGGAGAAGGAGGCGACAGAGGATGAGATGGTTGGATGGTATCATCGACTCAACAGACTTGAGTCTGAACAAACTCTGGGAGATAGTGAAGGACAGGGAAGGTTGGCGTGCTGCAGTCCATGGGGTCACAAAGAATCCGACAGGATGTAGCTACAGAACCACCACAGATAGGGTGAATATATCCAGGTAACTGAAGTAATGAAGAAAGGTCTGATCTGGGACTGCTGCTGCTGCTGCTAAGTCACTTGTCGTGTCCGACTCTGTGCAACCCCATAGATGGCAGCCCACCAGGCTCCACTGTCCCTGGGATTCTCCAGGCAAGAACACTGGAGTGGGGTGCCATTTCCTTCTCCAATGCATGAAAGTGAAAAAAGTGAAGTCGCTCAGTCATGTCCGACTCTTTGCAACCCCATGGACTGCAGCCCACCAGGCTCCTCTGTCCAGGGATTTTCCAGGCAAGAGTACTGGAGTGGGGTGCCATTGCCTTCTCCTAACTGGCCTTAAAAGAGTAGTAAAAATGACAGAGTTGATGACGTCACAGTAGATAACGCAAAGACAGGAAAGTGAAGGAAGTGTTTAAAAGTGAGGCAAGTCAAGAGGAAAACAGAAAGTCACTCTTTGAACACCTTAATAATCGTTGGTACAGGCAAAATCCAGCAAGAAACCCCAACATTCAGAGGCAAAAGTTATTTTAAAAGCCACAAAGTTCCTCCTCAAAATATTTATTAATTATAAAGGGGAAAAGAGTGAAGATAACTGGCAGACACTCCTTAACCAACAGGTTAAGCTCACCAGCAACAAGGCAGGGCCACATCACGCACTCCTGAAACGATGCCCCAAGGAGGACACAGCTTCACTTCTGGGGCATCCTTGCTGCAAATGCTTCAACCTAAATGCCAGGTAAACACCCCCAAGTTGAGGGACACTTTACAAAATAACTGACCAGTACTCTTCCAACTGTCGAGTCATTAAAGACAAAGACTTAAGAACTGTCAGAGCTTGGAGGAGATGGAGGAGGCAGGATAGATAAATGCAATGTTTGGAAACTCAAAAAAGAGGGGATATGTGTAAACATGTAGCTGATTCACTTTGCTGTACAGCAGAAACTAACACAGCACCGTAAAGCAACTATACTCCAGCAAAAAAATTTTTAAGATTTTTCAAAAAAAATAATAAAGATAAATGCAATGTGTGATTCTGAAACAGCAACAACAAAAGGCCAATGGAGAAACTGCTGCTGCTGCTAAGTCGCTTCAGTTGTGTCCGACTCTGTGCGACCCCATAGACAGCAGCCCACCAGGCTCCCCCGTCCTGGGATTCTCCAGGCAAGAACACTGGAGTGGGTTGCCATTTCCTTCTCCAATGCATGAAAGTGAAAAGTGAACGTGAAGTCGCTCAGTCGTGTCCGACTCTTCAATGGAAGCCAAATAACGCCCATACTTTAGTTGTCAGGATGGTTCTCAAGTAGTTTTTACTTTGATAATTGTGCCTTGGCTGTGCAAGATGGTCTCTCGTGGGAAGCTGAGTCAAGGGTATATGGGAACCTGCCATCTCTGTTAAACTTCTATTAAGTCCAAATTAATTTCAAAACTAAAACTCTTAAAAATGAGGCAGGCATCCTGCAAAAAATAAAATTGAAGCCTTTCTTCAAATATTATACTAATACAACTTCCATGAGAATATTTTTAATGAAAACTTAAAAATATTAGAAGAAAAGGAGAGCAACAATTTTATAATCTGAGTCCAGAGGACAAGAAGCATGAAATTCAAGCCATAAATAAAAAGACTGATCCATTTTGATTATATAATTTTGTTAAATCTGGCCAAAAAAAAAGAAAAACCACAATAAACAAAATCACTAAAGGACAATCTAGAAAAACACATACTTGAAATTAGTATCACAAAGGGCTAATATCTTAAAAATAAAGAAAATCCTAGAAGTCAGATTAAAAAAAAAAGACCCCAACCTGGTAGAAAAAATGGACAAAAGCTATGCAGAAAAAAATAGACATGGAAAGATGAAATTTAACACTATAAGAGGGTATATGCTTTTCTTAACAGATTGGCAAATGACAAAACATTTGGTAACACACTGTCTCATAGAAAAACAACCACTCTCATACATTACTAATAGGGAGGACAAACTGGTACCACTTCTATGAAGAGAAATTTTCCAATAGCTCCTAAAAATTTAATGCCTGTACTTCTCTCTCCAGCAATATTACTTCTAGGAATTGATCCTGTGCATATTCCCCTACATGAGTGGAAAACTTAACATCCAAGGATATTCCCATCAAAACTGTTTCTAATAACAAAGGATCAGACACACTAGAGGCCCACAGATAGAAGACTGGTTAAATTAAAAAAACGGCACACTGTGTAAGCGATACTCTGAGGTTAGGAAAAAGACGGCAGTGGCTCTAGACTCAAGTTATGGCGTATGGTTAAGCGTGTAAAGCACAGTGCCAGTGTGTGAGCAAGGAACGGAACTTACAGGCAAATGATATGCATAGTCCCGACAAACACTGGTGTCTCTGAGAGGATGGATATTCAAAAAACTAGTGAACTATTGGCCACAGGGGGATTTTAGACAGGCATGTTTTACAGTTTTTCAAAACTTAAATTTAAAAAATCTTTAAACAGAGCAGAGAGAGGCATAGAGTCAGGTAGTAAATTAGAGGGGAAAGTACTGAGAGATGATGACAACATGTCGGGGGAAAGTTGCCAAGAGAGGTGGGGGCCCTGGAAATCATGACTGGATAGAGTCCCTGACTCTGGGGTGAAGTATGGGTTTATTCCTGAGAGGTTAATTCTGACGGGGACTTGGGAAAAGCCCTTAGGCCGGGGATTTGGAATCAAGCAGCGCCCATGGTGGGGTGGGGGGCATGTCACAGCCTGGGAGCCCGGGGATCCAGGGACTTGCTCCTGATACATGCAGATGTCACGTACATATTAACTTACTCGTATCCAGAAGACAGCACACTTGCGTGTTTCTGCCCTATTGCTTAAAGGAAACTCCAGCTCTTACATTCACACAGGATATTAAAGGATGTTACTGAGACAGTAAAAAGGTCAGTGGATGCCAGGGATTGAGGCATGGAGGCATGAATAAGCAGATTAGAGAGGATTTTTAGGGCAGTGAAACTATCCTGTACGATACCACACTCATGGATACACATCATTATTCCTTTGTCCAAACCCACAGAATGTACAACACGAAGAGTGAGCCCTTGTGTAAACTATGGACTTGGGATGATAATGACCTGTCAATGTAGGCTCATCGACGGTAACAAACATACCCCTCTGGTAATAATGGGATAGGCTGTTTATGGGTGGATGCAGGGGGATATGGGAAGGGAAAGCTGCTCAGTCGTGTCCGATTCTTTACAACCCCATAGACTATACAGGGAGAAGGCAATGGCATCCCACTCCAGTACTCTTGCCTGGCAAATCCCATGGACGGAGGAGCCTGGTGGGCTGCAGTCCATGGGGTTGCTAGGAATTGACACGACTGAGCGACCTCACTTTGACTTTTCACTTTCATGCATTGGAGAAGGAAATGGCAACCCACTCCAGTGTTCTTGCCTGGAGAATCCCAGGGACGGGGGAGCCTGGTGGGCTGCCGTCTCCGGGGTCGCACAGAGTCGGACACGACTGAAGCGACTTAGCGGCGGCAGCAGCTCCAGACTACACAGTCCATGCAGTTCTCCAGGCCAGAATACTGGAGTGGGTAGCCTTTCCCTTCTTCAGAGGATCTTCCCGACCCAGGAATCGAACCAGGGTCTCCTGCACTCCGGGTGGATTCTTTACCAGCTGAGGTACCAGGGAGTTCCCCAGGATATGGGAAAACTCTGTACTTTCTGCTCAGTTTTGCCCCCAACTTAAAAGAGCCTGGTGGGCTGCAGTCCATGGGGTTGCTAGGAATTTACACGACTGAGCGACCTCACTTTGACTTTTCACTTTCATGCATTGGAGAAGGAAATGGCAACCCACTCCAGTGTTCTTGCCTGGAGAATCCCAGGGACGGGGGAGCCTGGTGGGCTGCCGTCTCCGGGGTCGCACAGAGTCGGACACGACTGAAGCGACTTAGGGCGGCAGCAGCAGCAGACTACACAGTCCATGCAGTTCTCCAGGCCAGAATACTGGAGTGGGTAGCCTTTCCCTTCTTCAGAGGATCTTCCCGACCCAGGAATCGAACCAGGGTCTCCTGCACTCCGGGTGGATTCTTTACCAGCTGAGGTACCAGGGAGTTCCCCAGGATATGGGAAAACTCTGTACTTTCTGCTCAGTTTTGCCCCCAACTTAAAATTGCACTAATAATAAAAGTCTATTTAAAAGTGTGGGGGAGGGGAGCACCTATTCTTCAGCACACATCCCTGATGCTTGAGCATCAGATAAAGAACAGTCAACCAATCAGTGCTTGGGAGTCATATATCATGCTGTATATAATATTACATCTTTCTCCCAAGAGTTCAAAGGTTTTAAATGTTCCCCCTTCATTTATCCTTACAACATCCTCACACCTACAGTGGAATATAAACACTGTAAAACTGGGTAGAAAGAGGCAATATCGGGAGAATGAGGCCAAGTCTCAAGATGAATCACTTGCAGAAACAGACCTGCAATTCAACTTTCCTTATTGAGCATCACGATTTTTTCAAACATACAAAGGCCATGTTGAAAGCAAACAATTAGGAGTGTCATCTATGTTCTACCCTGAAGTGTATGTGTGTGCATGTGTGCATACATAAACATACATGCACAAATAGATACACAATCATGCATTCATGCATACACACACCCTTACACACACACACACACACACACACTTACTCATATACACACACACACACCCTTACTCATATAATCATACTCAGCCTAAGAGCCAGCTCATTCCTGGCTGGCCAAACTTAGGCATTTTTTTAAGCACAATAATAGTAAAATAGTGAAACTGACTATTAGCCATTATAAATAAAGAAACTCACATATGTCATTGTCAGGATTTCTAGTCTGAGATAAGTGAGAACAAACAAACTTACAAAAGACAATTACAAGTCAAATATACTTGTCACTGCTCCCACTAAAACGATTTAATTTAAAACATCATCATATGGAAGGAGAAATGAGACGCTAATAACATGCACTGACTTTTACACAAAATTAGTATGTAAAGTGGGAGCTAGGAACCTAATGATGAATATGAAGCAACGGCTTGCATTTTATCAGACTAAGCAAAAACGTAATTGACAAAGAGGCAAATCTAAATGAATTTCCAGCTATTTCAACACTAAGTGCAGCTGCATGCTAATTGTCAGTATTATAGACGAAAAAAATACATTTAAACTAAAAAATTTTTTAAACACAGCCAATAAGCAAACTTACCTTCTTTACTGACATTACCGTTTATTTAATCAGAAAAGTATTTTTTTCCAAAAAGGAATTTTTAACATCAGATTATTCCATCTGCAGTCACTTCAAACTGATTGAGGAGAAAAGTGTTTGGATGCAAATGAAAATATTAAAGTGTTTCTGGGAGCGGTATCTGCTACTCTTGGAATTAAGTCGAGGTTAAAAAACATTTGTTTTCAAGAAGAAGCCAATACAATAATATTTCATTTAAGAGCCACTGAGAATATTTTATATGTATATATATGTACATATATAGGTATACACACACATATATATGTAACAATAAGTTTTCTGTACACCAGAAACTAATATAATATTGTAAATCAACTGTACTTCAATTTTAAAAGGCCATTAAGAATACCAACTCAGTATCTTATGTCAGTGGCAGTTAAGAGATCAAACCCTGGCATCGGCCTTCTTGAATTCAAATCCCAACTCTTTCTTGCTATGTGGCCCTGACGGATCACTTAACCACACTGTGCCTCATTTTCCTCATCTATTACGATGAGGGTGATGAACAGTGCCTACCTCCTAGGGTCACTGTAAGAATGAAATACATTCGCATACACCACACACATGCTCCATATCTGTGAGCGATCATTATCATCACTGCTCAGGACAGCAGTCTCTTAGGGCAGGTATTCTTTTGTACTAAAAAACTGACCAAGAAGATGATAGCAACATGTCATGATCCTGCTGGTCCCCCAGATAATAAGTACTGTCATTCCCACCTCTCATACCCTCTCCCTGGTCGATGGGAATCATGGGAATATCTTTGCTACTTCTGAGTACAGATCAACCCTTGGTGATAAACTGACTGAGGTACCCCTCTCCCAGGAAATGCTGCACAAGTGACTCTAGACCAGAGGCTGCCAAGCCCAGGATATCTGAGAAGGTGCTCTGAGATTCTGGCATATCTTCCCTACAACACCATCAGCCCTTAAAGCAACGATTTAGGTGACTAGGCACACACCTGACTTCACACTTGATCTTTACCCAGATCCCTCGGAATATCTCACCAAATTATTTATTCTGCCTTTTCCAAGGTCATGAAAAGGACAGGGCGCAAAAATCAAAGCTGATAACAGAAAGGTTTTATGTTCATTCTTCCCCTTTAATTTACTGGAAGTTCCAGCATCTGAATAGAAGGAAAAAGGCCAAGTCTGCAGGCATCTTGGCAGGGTGACAAGTCATCGAAAAGAGAATTCCCACAAAATAAATACACCAAACCCAGGCTTCTCTCAAGTGCAGTCAAACTGTGAGTGGACTGGCACCCCTGCCAAGGGATCAAGGGAAGAGAAATGGGAAAAAGACAGAGGAAGCCCTGAGCCTTGAATTACATACAAATTCTGATTTCAAAGAAGGACCAGAGTGCTTGCCTGTGCGTGGTCAGGGCAGGGCATTCATCCAGGGTCCAGACAGACCACAGGGCTTGGCAAATATGACTGGAGTAGGCATAAACTCAAGGTGAAATCAAGCTCTTCCCACCTTCTCAATGTCCTTTTCCGTGTTCCTTTGTGCTATTACTTCATCAGGACCTTGAGACTTCAACTTAGAAAAATCTATTCTCCAAAGAGGATCATTTACCTCTCAGCATGAATTTAATCCCAGTATTTTTCTCCAAATTATTTTGCTTCACTTATGATTTCTAAGGTGATCAGAGACTTCCTGCCCAGTTCAAATGGGATCGGTCCTGAAATAGACTATTCCAGGGAAGGAAATCTACTCTGCTTGCATAAGACACCAGTCTCATCTGTAGACCCAGAGAGTCCTATTTTCACTGGGTGAGTTCTCAGTCACTAAGTCATGTCCAACTCTTTGTGACCCCAGGACTGTAGCCCCCAGGCTCCTCTGTCCTTGGGATTTTCCAGGCAAGAATATTGGAGTGGGTTGCCACACGCTCCTCCAGGGGATCTTCCCGATCCAGGAATGGAACTCATGTCTCCTGCATTGGCAGGTGGGTTCTTTACCACTGAGCCACCTGGGAAGACTTATTTCCACTTGAAATGTCTAAAACAGATAATGACTGTTAACCTCAGCTAAACTTAATAAAAATAAACTGAGCAGATTAATTCCTCAAATACCACTGAAAGACAATCCTTTAAATTTAGAATTAGTCAAACCTCAGAATAATTTTAAAAATTAAATGTATCATATTGGAAAGAATAGCCAACAAACCTAATTTTTTGATCCAACATCACCACTATCTTATCATGTAACCACAGACATATATCATGTGAATTTTCAGGCCTCAGTCTACAGTGATCAAAATTAATAGTTTTGATATCTAAGATTCCTTTCAATTCAAAATTTTCATGAATCATTAGTTATTTTCAGTTCATGTATTGGTAGACATGTGGGAGCAAAAGTTCAATTTGCAGCTAGCAATGAATATGAACCATCTGAATAAAGATACAAAAAATGGACTTTTAGTAGCATGGGTATGAGAAAAAATAGAGAGGATGTTGTAGAATTAAGACAGTTTTTCCTTCAGTCCATTATATAAGTTACCTGATCTAATGTTACTAGGTTTTGTTTTGTTTTACACCACTGTACAGCCACGTGAACTTCCAAATGTGTAACATACAAAGACCACACCCACAAGACTAGATGCTAACTCTTGGAGTTCAAGCAAGAAATGCTGAGCATAATACCAACTTCTGGGAACCGAGGCCATACCCTCCAGGGTCCCTTGGGAGGTCTCTCCCAGCGCTCACCTTCCAGCAGTTGGTCCAGGCTGGAAATCTTCTTGAGTCCATCAATGGTGTAATTGTTCTCACTCCCTGGGGCAAATTCACGTTATCCGACAGAGTTCGGGTCAAATCAGCCAGCAGGGCCTCAAAAGATCGGAACCGGTCTGGGGAGATGGCATACACAATCCCTTTGAAGTAGCGATCTCCGTTTCGATAGAAACGCACTTTCTTGGCCTTCTTCTCGGAGCTGAGGGTCTGCAGCGTGCGGGTGCGGTAGAAGCTGCAGTGGGCGCTGTGCGTGGGGCTGGGCAGCCCGTTCACCCGCGACCCTCGGCTGTACCTCTGGGCCTTGTCCCGCTCATCAAAATGCTCCAGCTCCATGTCTCTGCCGAAGGACATGACTGCGTTTAGAGCTGAACCTGGGAGGCACAGAAACACAAACAGCCACACACAGGTGTTATTTTAGCATCCAGACGGGGAAGGCTCAGCTTGAGAAAAGCCGATGGGAACACTGCTATAACAGATGATATGTTTCATATGAGTGATCAACTTGGGAGAGAAAAGACAAATATTTAGGAGAAGCAGACCCAGTGGAAACAGATTACTAATCAACCCCACTTTTGTTAGAATACGGCTGGTATGCATTGACCACCTAGAACGTCTGGCTTTGAACCGCTTTTATTTCTGATAGTCACAACAAACCTTTCAAAGTTTATTTATTATTAACCCCATACACAGATAAAGAAACTGAGGCACAGAAAATTTTCTCCCAAATTTCTCCAAATAATATAGTTGAGAAATGCTTAAACCAAGAACTCTGACCCAGGTTTGTCTGACTCCAAGGCTCCCTGCAGGTTAATCCTGATAGTAGGTAGCACATGAGCCTTCACATCAGTCCAGAGCTAAATATAAAAGATACAGCAGTGGGGGTGGACCAGGAATCAAAGAGGGCTGCTGCTGCTGTCGCTTCAGTCATGTCCGACTCCATGCGACCCCAGAGACGGCAGCCCACCAGGCTCCCCCGTCCCTGGGATTCTCCAGGCAAGAACACTGGAGTGGGTTGCCACTTCCTTCTCCAATGCATGAAAGTGAAAAGTGAAGTGAAGTCGCTCAGTCATGTCCAACTCTTAGCAACCCCATGGACTGCAGCCTACCAGGCTCCTCTGCCCATGGGATTTTCCAGGCAAGAGTGCTGGAGTGGGGTGCCACTGCCTTCTCTGCAAAAGAGGGCAGGTAACATTTAACAGTCAGATTTTAGGGATTTCCCTGGTGGTCCAGTGGTTGTGAATCCACCTTCCAATGCAGATGCGGGTTCGATACCTGGTCGGGGAATTAAGATCCCACAACCTGGGGAGCAACTAGGCTCACATGCAGCAACTACAGAGCCCATGGGCTCCAGGTGCCGTGCGCCACTAGAGAGAAGCCTGCAGGCTGCAAGGAAGATCCCCCACACTGCAGCTAGGACCCAATATTGTAAAAAATAAATGAATGAATGAACATTTTTTTTAAAAAGTCAAGACTGTAAACATTTTACCCAGTGTTTATAGTCTCCATGACCGGACCAAGAGCAAACAAATCCATAGGTTTAAAAGTGATTTTCCTACATGGTGGTTTAGTCGCTAAGTCGTGTCCAACTCTTGCAACCCCATGGAATGTAGCCCACCAGGCTCCTCTGTCCATGGAATTCTCCAGGCAAGAATACTGGAGTGGGTTGCCAAGTCCTTCTCCAGGGGATCTTCCTGAGCCAGGGTCTGAACCGGTTTCTCCTGCATCACAGGCAGACTCTTTACCCCTGTACCACCTGGGAATTTCCTACATAGTCAACTGAAATTTACTTGAAAAGTGGACTCACAGTAACTCATTTACTTATACTTAATGCTTCAGAGAAGGTGGATTTTAAAAAAGGGGGGGGAAAAGGATGGGATGGGGAGAAAGGGAAGGAGGGAGGGATGGAAGAGAAGAAAGAAAAGGAAACAACAAAATAAAACCAAAAAGGGATCAAAGTTACTTCTTCTTTGGGGCACTTGGCCCTTCTTTCCACTAAGACTCTCTCTGTCTTTGTGTGGAGGAAACTGAGGCTTAAAGATGCTGATCCAGACTTGATCCAGAACAAACTATGTACCCGGAGAAATCTACTTGTTTAGCATCATTAAGCCCCAGTTTCCTCCGTCACACGTGGGAAACTCGATAGTACCTACCTCACAGTTAATATCAGCTATTAAATAACTGAATACATATGAAACACTTGGGGTAGTGTCTAGACTATATTTTTAATTAATAAAATTTGCTTTTCTGCTCCTGACTCTGTCACAGGAAGAACTAGTAGGAAGAGAATCTCCCCTTTCCAGCAAGGGGGGATCCAGGTGAGTGCCCACCCCCAACCCGCCAGCATCTCCATGTCAAGACCTTCTGGAAGGCACACCTGTGCCCCCACAGTTCCATCTGATTTAGGACAGAGCTGGGCTGTGGGCAGGCTGCCCGTGGGATTATTTCACCCTTGCTCAGGGGATAGCTGACGAAGGCTCGTGCTACTGCCCTTCACAGGTGATCTGTGTGTTAACAGGACAATCTAGAAGATGGGAAAACCTCAGCATTCAAAGAAAGAAGTCTCAATGACAAAAATTTCAGGCACACTGAAACAGAATATAAGGGAAATGAAAACTGGGGGCAAGAACTTTATGTTGTTCAATCGCTCCGTCGTGTCTGACTCTTTGCGACCCCATGGACCGCAGCACACCAGGACTCCCTGTCCTCCACCACCTCCTGGAGTTAGAATTTTATCAGTGCCCCCCAAACCTCACCATGAAGATGATGTCGCCATTCTAAAGGTCAGTCCAAACCCACCCAAAGGCCAAAGCCCTGCCAAGCCTCCCTGACCTTCCCTTCACCCTCCGTAAACTGACCTCTGATCCACTCAGAGCAACTAAAAATTCATGCTCGAAAGCCTCATGCGCTGCCAGAGACTGTGCACTCCTGAAACGCATCGAGTGGAAAAAGCTCACATTTAGCGGTGCCTGTGATGTGCCTGACACTGTTAAGTGGCGCTCAATTGCTGGGTAACAGGCTAAAAATGCCCTCTAGACCTCATGACAGCCCAGTGAGGGACGGGATGTTGCTGTGACCGAGGGTGAGTACGGGCTGTTCCACGTGCCAAAGTCATAACTGAGGACCTAGGCACTTGCACCTGGATTTACTCCAGCTGACTCTGAAGCTGGCACCCCCGCCCCCTCCTTTCTGACCCGAGCTCTGTGTTCTAGCGGCCTAGACCCTGCCAGCGGCTGCTCGTCACATGTAAAGCGGGCTTTTGAAAGCCCTTGCTCCTCTTGGGCAGACCACTGAAACTGCCAGAGAGACTCCGTGTGCACGAGGCCAGGCAGGTCATCGGCCTCCAACCTCTCTGCCTGCGCACCCTGAGGCGGGGCGGGGGGGAGAGCAGTGCAGTGGGATTCAATCTGGAGTGATGAGTTCAGGGCACGTTTTTCCTCTAGACATGAAAACTACCCCGTGCCACTTAATACCCCAGACAGCCTAAATTGGCATTTTCCAGGGACTTCCCTGGTGGTCCAGTGGTTAAGACTCTGTACTTTTAATGCAGGGGGCAAGGGTTCAATCCCTGGTCAAGGAACTAAGATGCCACATGCAGTGAGGCAAGGCCAATAAATTAATTAACAATAATAATAAAAAAACTTTATTAAAATAAAAATAAATTTGCATTTTCCAGGAAAAATATTTACCATATATAAGTATGAAATGGTTTCATTTATTTTGAAGTTAGATAACTTCAAAACAAGTATCAGTTGCTATCCAATCCTTCAGATAGCTAGTAACTGAGTAAACAGAACAAATACTTTGTCAATGATATCATAGCTGCTCCTACGCTTATTAATTATTTGTTTTTAAAGGCGTTCTTTTGTCTTCCAAAAGGGAGTGTGTGTTGGGGCAATGATGCTGTCAGTAGTCAAACAGCCATACCAATTCACTAGGTTCCTCAAACTTTGTGAAGTATAAAGGCCAGATTGGCTGTTGAAGATTTTATTTTTAAAGGCAGTGATAATTCTTCCTGGGGCTTCCCTGGTGGCTCAGCGGTGAAGAAACTGCCTGCCAACACAGGAGACGTGGGTTCGATCCCTGGGTCAGGAAGATCCCCTAGAGGAGGAAATGGCACCCACTCCAGTATTCTTGTCTGGGAAATCCCACAGACAGAGGAGCCTGGCAGGCTACAGCCCACAGGGTCCCAAAGAGTCAGACATGACTTAGCAACTAAAAAAAAAAAAAATTCTTCCTACCCTAGGCGTTTCGTCTCAAATCCAAATAAACTGAAACACACAGGACATGCGGAAAGGATGGTACAATTGTGTTGCCAGAGTGCAAATCTAATTCCAAGGGGCTCTTGTTGATTTGTAATTGGCAAGGGTCAAATGATTTAACAATTGTTGGAATCCCCTTGAGGGAAAGGCTTCTAGAACCAAGAATTCCACACCAGACCCCCTCCCCCCCCCAAAAAAACATCGATTTAGAACAGAAAAGTTGATTTTGTTTTATTTGTACATTTCCCAAACTGGATCAGGCGTTCAACCACAGCAGGGCCAAGATCTTTTACTTCCCTTCACTGAGCCTGCTCCAAAGTAAGCAATGATGTTGGTGACAAAGAAAAACCACACTCCCAGTGAAATCATTCTGAAGGCTACAGCTACCACTAAATGAATGTCAAAAACCACACTACACATCCTCGTTTTCCAGATATTATGTGTGGCATTAAAATAGGTGTTCTCTCCCTCACTCATCAATGGATTAGTCATTTATTTGAATCAAGAGCACCTGGGGAAGATTCACCAGACTTCCACGGCTTCCCTGCTTTCTGTGGAAGCCAGCTAAGGAGCACAGCCACACGGTCACAGACCATAGGTGGCCAAGGGCCTGGGCACAGGTGTGTCCTGATACCATGAAGGTAACCACAGGGCCTGAGCCAGGGAGCTCATAGACGCCTGGGTGGGGAAGACCCCGGCCTGGCTCTTATCAAGAGATTTTCCTATAAACACTGCCAGGCTGAGAAATCAGCGTTTTAGATGGTTCTCTGTGGGATTTCTCATCATGAAGAACCTCTGCGTTCATCCTTCTCTAGATGAGCACATGAGTTCCTGTTCACAGATTATACTCACACACTCACTCACACACACACAGACACAACACACACTCAGACCAACAAATAATCTGGCATAAAGACTATCGTGTTTATAAATGTTTCTAAATACATTTATATAAAATCTATATAGATGCTGGACCTAGAGATTTCAAGGCACATTTTGCTAGTAAAACTAGGATGTGGAGGGCATGGACAGGCGTGCAATACGAGGCGCACACACACCTTCAGCGTGCATGCACCACCCTGGACGCAGCTATATCACAGGATGCGAGCGTACCTTTCACAATGTTCTACACATAACCTCTCTCAGAATCCTTTCTGACCCGCATTCATGCGACATTTCATACTTAAAACGCTGTCCTATTTTCCCGGGGAAAGGAGATATATTTAGGAACATTCATAAAACGTATTCACAGAACACCCTGCGGCGTGGCCGCTGAACGCGTGTGCTCCGTAATCTGGACCCACGTTCACAGGTGCGGGGAGAGGAAGCCGGTCTGAACGAGACCTTTCATCTGCTCCATCTCCCACAAGCATCTCCCCGCCCAACCCAGCAGCGATTCGGAGCAAACCCGGTTTTCCACCGCCGCCCCTTTTGTGGGGCAATGCGGGGCTGTGCGTGCGCTCCCACTAGAAGGAGAATGCCATTTCCTCTCCGCAGGCTTTTTAGCACTGCGGGCACTAATTTGTACAGGGGGCAGCCTCACAGTTCCCGAAGGAACTTGAGACCCCGCAAATGTACTTGCCACATCCACCCTGCTCCCCCACCACCATGCACAAACCCTCGTCCTCCACCCTCCGGGCCCACGGGAGAGCGCACACACAATAAGAGGCCTGGCCCGGCCACTCCTTCTGGGCGCAGACTTGGGTCCCCGTTCCGCGGCCAGTTCTGACAATGACCAACACCTCGCCCGGCCCTTCGCCCTGGTTCTCCACTAACAACGCGGCGGCCGGGAGCCCCGCTCGCCCGACTCCAGTTTCCAGCGCGGCGGTGGCACCAGACAAAAGAGGCAGGTGCCCGCGGCCCGGGGGCCGCCCGCACACAGCGCCCCCGGCCGGGGCAGGTCCGGGCGGCGCCCTTCGAGGAACGGAGGGCGGACGGGGCGGCGGCGGCCGAGGGAGCGCCCACCGGCCCTCCGCGCCCGCGCTCCCCCGGTGCTCCGCGGCTGCGGGAGAAGCAGACTCGGCCCGGCCCCCGGCCGGCCCTCCCCACTGCTCCCTTCCCCGGGCGAAGGCAAACCACGCACCGGTCCGCGGAGAGACGCCGCCGGGGGTCTTTGTGG
>SJXQ01008418.1:427840-454103 GCA_006408695.1 Aepyceros melampus
ACCCCCTGACCTCCCGGGCCCGGGAGTGGTGGTCTGGAAACAGGGGGCGGTCGGTGGTGGACCTGGGGACCGGGAGAGAGAACGTGGACCGGGTCTGAACCGGGAAACGTGCACGGCGGAGACCTGAGGCGTGTCCTCCTCAGGGCAGGCCGGGCGTCGGGGGAGGAGGGACATTTCTCCCCTCAGGGTACACACACTTCTGTGTGCCCTCGTGGTTTGACGCCATTCCCAGAACTGTGGAAGCCCACGTGGTGGCCTTGTCGTCAGTTCTCACCCGGGATACGTCCGTGCAGCATCTCTCGCGAGGACCATCCCCAGACCCTCCCTACCTACCGACACGGGTGTCACCCTCAGGCCCCCCTAATTGGGAAGGGCCAGACCTGCGCAAAGATCCCACCCGTCAACTCCACTGGAACCCGGGACTTGAGTCATCCTTGAAACTGAGACCTCTGCTTGGAGCTGAATATGTCACAGCAGGCCTTTGATAACTTAGAGGCCAAGTTGCGCTACTGGACACCTCGTGGCTGCCAAGGCTGGCGGCCAGCGCTGGAAAGCCCCATGAACTCACATAAGCCTTCCCTCCCGGAGCAGGAATGTGCTCAGAGCCCAGACTGCTCACAGCTTCCTCCAGATTTTGCACAAAAGTCCAAGGAGTGGGATCAGGTCGCAGACTTCCGTGACACCTTAGCCTGGTTCAGTGGGCTTCCTGAATTCAGGTCTAGTTAATCTGACTGTGGGCATGTCCCCTGAGACGTGTGGGTGTGTGTGAGCTAAGTCACTTCAGTCATCTCCGACTCTTTGCGACTCCCCTGGAGTGTAGCCCACCAGACTCCTCTCTCCATGTGATTCTCCAGGCAAGAACACTGGAGTGGGTTGCCCTGTCCTCTTCCAGGGAATCTTTCCAACCCAGGGATTGAAACTGGGTCTCTTATACCTCCTGCTGTGGCAGGCAGGTTACCACTAGCACCACCTGGGAAGCCCCTTGAGATGTGTATTTGTCCCAAATACTCACACATACACAGATACACAGGTATTTCTCTCTCTTCCTGAGCTTACACCTTTTAATGGAAAATCAATTTTTTTTCTATCAGCTGAGCCCATTATGTATATTTGACTAGTTATTAATAAGAGCTATTCTGAATTACTTTCGAAGTATTATGTAAATACTAAATAATTACCATTTGTTATCAAATGCAGCTCAAATGAGATGCATATTACATATTCAACAAGTGCTGCATATTTATTTTTGAACTCCTGAATAGCCCAGGGATGAGTACAATAAACTCACTAAATTAACTACATGCAAAGTACTGAGACTGTTCCTTCAAATTCTAATCAAAACGAGGCCAAGGGGTAAGTGTGAAGAAAGTAAGGAGCCAAGTGTATTGTGAGAGGGAAATAAGAGTTTCTGTTTATCTTTCCAATGGCAGATGCCAAGTGATTTCTGCCAAAATGCTAAACCAAGAAATATATTCCCTTTCCTAACCCCTATGGGTATTCTGTCAGGGTCATTTGTTAAGCACTTTAAGTAACTCAACCATATCTTTCCTCTTTCCTAGCTCTTCAACCTGGGATATGCAGATAATGTCCAAAGAAACACCTTTGAGTTTGATCCTCTCAGTTGTAATGTGCTCTCACTAGAAACTGTTGGGCATTATTAACCCTTTCACGACACCAAAGGGTAACTGATAAGTAAATAGATGGGCACACTGAATAGTACCCATCAGCCACTATACTTTGGTCATATCATTTAGTCAGGATGCAGGCTGGCGCTAAATAGTACCCAGTAACCTAATAGAAGTAGCTATGTGTGCTGTGCTTAGTCATGCAGTTGTCTCTGACTCTTGCGACCCCACAGACTAGCCTGCCATGATTCTCTGTCCATGGGATTCTCCAGGCAAAAAAACCCACTGAAGAGGGTTTGCTTGCATCCTAAGTCGCTTTAGTCATGTCTGACTCTGCAGCAACCTAGCCCACCAGGCTCCTCTGTCCTTGGGATTCTCTAGGCAAGAACTGGAGTGGGTTGCTATGGCCTCCTCCAGGGGATCTCCCTGACCCAGAGATCGACCCCATGTCTCTTGTGTCCTCTGCATCGGAAGGCAGGTTCTTTACTGCTAGTGTCACCCGAGAAGCCCCCAAGTAACTATAGAAGTGCCTACATTAGTCCAGCGCGGCATATCTAACTCCTATTCAATAATAATTCCTGACTGAAATGAAATTTAACCAGGAAACTCCTTGTTCAAATAATTTTCAAAAACTGATGTTACTTTCTATACATCACCAGGGTACTGATCAAAGACATGACTGGAATCAATCCATCCTTTCCTCCGTGAAAATCTGAAGGCAACAGAGATCTCACTGGAACTCCCTAAAACTAACGCTGTTTAAGCTGTGTACCCCAGCTGCTGCTCTGAGCAGCTACAGAGCTGCACCCCACAAGATGATGATGGCTTGGACATTGTTCTGTCGATAGCACCTCTTAATTGAGTGCTTGCTCTTTGCTGTGCTGGGGGGCTTTTGTACATTTTCTTCTTCCATCCTCCTAAGAACCATTCAAGGTAGGCGTTACTATCCTCATCTAAGAGAGGAAGAAATTTAGGCAGAGGGAGGTTACTTCATTTGCCCAAAGTCATGTAGCTAATAAATCTCAAGTCCAACTCTATTTTTTAAAAATTCCTGTGTTTAAGATTCAAGTCAATTTTCCAATCGCTATGGCCTATAAAGCAATACCAAATTCTAATGTGAAGTGTAATCTCTTCTGGAAAAATGCAATCTTGTAACCATGGATTTATTATTTCGTAACAGAGCGAGAACAACTCTTGCTTTCATGAACGCTGCCTTCTGTAGTGATGGGTACCATCAGCTTTTCCCCTCTGAGCAAGACTTTTCATGAGAATATTTGCCCTTCATGCTCGTTCACAAAGTTGATGGACAATCAGTTCTAAATGTGCTTTTTCATTTTCTTTCTTTAAGTTTTCAGGTGAGGCTACGAAAGATAAAGAGAACTAAAGAATAATATTTTTTAGTTGACACCTCTTTTTTCAGATACCTTTTATTGGCTTCTTCATAGAAAATGTGCTTAATCATGCAGATTCAAAGAGGTTTACAGAGTAAGGGATATTAGCAATGAGACGCACTTCCTGTTTTTCCCTCTAGGAGGGGGAATTTACTCTGTCCTGTTCATCATCTCTCTTCAGTCCTCCTCTGGGACCATTCAGTCCTCCTCTGGGACCATGCAGCCCTCTACATGTCCTCTGGGACATGCCATGCTCCTGCGTTGGGACATCCAGCATATTCAGTGCCCACCACAACAGTGGGAAATAGTTTTATAGAATATGGTCGTCGTTTTAATTGTCCTTTGTATTTCTTCCCATCTGGTAAAGGCTCTTTACGGCATTTCCCACAGCGTTTCCTAATCGCCTCTAATTACAGAACACTTACTTCTGCCTTCTTTCTGAATGAAAGCAACTCCCTGATGAGGGACCTTGTGGCAGCCAGTCCAGTTGTCACCACCCTGTGCATGAATCCCCACCACCACAGGGGGCCTTTCAGCCTCCCTTTGGCTGCTTCTGAACATGGCACATTCAGAAGAGAAATGAGGTTCTCCTCTGAGAGGTAGGATAGATCAGGGGATTCTAGATATGATGGACAAAAATCTCTAAAACTAGTTTTTTAACTGGCCGTTTCTCTCTGGCTTGGCACATCAGACATGATGATATGGGTCCCAACTACACAAGTTCTGGACCAGTACAAAGGAGCCAGGGGTTCTGCCACCCTGAGAGGCCCTCCCGAAGGGGACAGAGAGCTCCCAAAGCTCACATCCCACTTTCCGACGTGTGATTTCCTTTAGGAAAGGGGTGCTAAGCACAACCCACTCCCCTGCTGGCAGAGCCTCAAGTTAAAACCTAGAGTCACTTCCCTCAAATTTGCCTGGTGGTTCTGGCTCTTCTCTTTGGATCTACAGAGGACAGATCTAACGGGCCCTGCCTCTCCTTGGCAGCCCTACTGTATTCTACCAAGTTCTGCTCCACTTTCACTAGGAACCCAGAGCCCCTCAACTGTTTCCCAGATGACATGGCTTGGAAGCGCCATTGGTGGGCAGCTGTCAGGACCTCGTTCGACACCTGCCTCTGGACCCGGGTGGTGACGGGCGTCTGCCATGACGTCAACTGTCCTTTGAACGCTGCTTCTGTTAAAGCAGCCAAAGACCACATGAGTGTGCCTTCAGGCCTGCTGTACTGTTGACTCATCCAGTTAATTAAGATCTCCATGTGTCTCACACGCTTGGCTCTTAAGGGCCCTCAATTCGTATTTGTTCAGTTCGATTCACAGGGCCTAAGTCTAGTGCTCTGTATCTTCCTTGTTAAACTGTGTGTTGTATTGGATCCACCTTTCTAGCCTGTTGAGCGGGATCCTTCCAGACACGTTATGTCACCATCACACGCCAGTGACCCCTCCAGCCTCCCGTCAACCTCATCAATACCACACCAACATCCTTCTCTTGTGTGGATAAAAGCTTTCAACAGATCATGGTCACAGCAGGCTGCATTAGCTACAGCAAATAAGAATATGTTCTCTACAGCAAGTAAGTATCTAGAGAACTGGTGATGGCTGAAATTCACATTTTTATATTTAGGATTATATCTTTGACTCTGTTGATACTTTGAGATCCTGGATATTTATAGATATCACTGTAAATCACACACAAGTTTCCATTCCCTCATCCATTCATTCAATAATTTTTGAGTGTCTTCAATGTGCCAGACACTGTGCTAGGAAGGAGCAGTACAACCATGAGGTACATTTGCAAGTCCCCTGCCCATGACCTGAGTCTCTAGAGAGTAGGATGGTATGTACACCTTATACAAATAATTCTTTAATTCCAATATTGCTAAGTACTATGAGGGAAAAGAACAAAGAGCTTCAGAGAGAGCATCTCTTCCTTGAGGAAGTAACATTTAAGAAGAGACCTGAAGTTACCTAGTAACAGGTGGAAGACTGTGATTCCAAGAAGAAACAGTCTTTTGAAAACTGAGTGGGAAGCGGCTTGTTCAAGGAGCAAGAGATGGGCCAAGGACAGGGGAGGAAACGATTCTCTAAGAATTTAGATACACAAGCTGGGCCTCATGTAGGTTTGTGGCCTAAAGTCAAATTTCCTAGGGCCCCCAAAGCCTTCGAGTTCTCAATTAAAAATGGTCCCCAGGCACTTAGGAGAAGCAGACTAGATCTTCATTGAAGAAATCCATCTTTGACGGCGGCCTCAAAGATCACCACTGATAAACTTGCAAAGAATATAGGTTTAGGGTTAAAAGAAAAATCACAAAATATATCAGTTAAGAAGGCATCGTGAATATGAACTAGAAAAAGAAGAAAAAAATAGAATCAGAATCAAAATGATTTCTGACAGAATCAAAGTAATTATCTAAAAGGGTTATAAAAATATATGTATGTAGAAGAAAGGATACAGCTTGCAGGCAAAGAGTGGGGTATTATTAAAAAATGACCAAGAGTATTTGAAAAAAAGTATTAAAACAGGCTGTGAAAATTATAAATAAAATAACTGAAATTAAAAACTGAGCAACAGCTTGTTTAGCAAATTTGTACAACTACAGAAAGATTTAACAAACTGGAAATGAGATCCAAAGAATTGCTCACAATGCAACACAGAGAAATGAAGAAATAAAAGCTACTAAGCAATAGCTGAATTATAAATAATAACTTAGTAAAAAGTTTAAAGAAAAAACATCTAAATAGAGTCTCAGAAGAGAATGGGAAAAGGAATATCCAAAGAAGATATTTTGTTATTGTTGTTGTTTAGTTGCTAAGTTATGGCTGACTGTTTGCAACCTATGGATTGTAGCATGCCAGGCCCCTCTGGCCTCTACTATCTCCTGGAGTTTGCTCAAATTCACGTCTATTGAGTCAGTGATGCTATCTAACCATCTTATCCTCTGCCAATATGGCAGATATGTCTATTCATAAATTTGGGCTTAAAGTCTCTAATCAGTTCTTCAAGCCCAAATTTATGAAGCCAACAGTGTCAAAAACTTAAACTAAATCCACATGTAAACCAAAAAAGAAGACCAACTACAGCTGATCCTCAATGTTCATGAATTCATATTTGCAAATTTGCCTACCTCCTAAAGTCTATTTGTAATCCAAAATCAATATTTGTAGCAATTTCATGGTCATTCATGGCCATGCACAGAGTGGCAAAATATCTGAGTTTCTGCACAGATGTTCCCAGCTGAGGTCAAGTATAATGACCCTCCATCGAATTTCAGCTCTCATAGTCTAAACATGTGTCCTTTCACAGTCTATTTAGTGCCACATTTCCCCCATTTTTGTGCTTTTTGCTGGTGATTTTGCTATTGAAAATGTCCCCCAAGCTTAGCGCCTAAGTGCTGTCTAGTGTCCCTAAGAGCATGAAGGCTGTGATATGCCTTTGGAGAAAATCCACATGTTAAGGAAGCTTCAACAGTGCTGTTGGCTTGAGTTCAATGTTAATGTTTCAACAATATGCATTAAATAAGGTATATTTTAACACAAACATATATAAAATAAGATTATATGTTGTCACTGATGAAAATATTTTAGCTAAAAATTTCTAGTGATGAAGATTCAATTGTCAAGAACATACATTGGTTGTGAGCTGGTATGAACAAAATATGATCTCAATGATATAAGTCAAGAATTGACAAAAAAAAATTGACAGAATTATAATAAGAAAATGGAAAAAATTCACAAATTCCCAAGTATTGATGTCATATAGTCACTATTCTCTCCTACAATGCATTTAAGACAGAAATGAGTTATTATAGGGAAATTAATTTTAAAAACCCATACATTTAAAACTTTTCAAATATACTTTAATAATACACTGTTCAAAGACAAAAATTTATGGATTTTAGAAAAGACAGAGGCTTCCCTGGTGGCTCAGATGGTGAAGAATCTGCCTGCAATGCAGAACATCTAAGTTCGATCCATGGGTTGGGACAATCCCCTGGAGAAGGAAATGGAAACCCACTCCAGTATCCTTGCCTGGAGAATTCCATGGACAGAGGAGCCTGGTGGGCTACAGTCCATGGATGGGGTTGCAAAGAGTTGGACATGACTGAGCAATTAACACTCACTTAGAAAACACATTAGAAAACCAATGAACTAAACATCTAATATCAGATGTTAAAAAGAAAACAACAAAATAAAACCAACCTAAGTTTTTTAAAAGGTAAATACAAGGACTTCTGGTAGGAAAAACTCTCAGATGCCACTCAAGATTTTGGCTTCTCTGTGTACACACTCAATATAATCCCCACTTGTTGAGTGTGGGTTGGCTTGATCTAATCAGGTTAGGTTCCTTTTAAAGAGGATCTAGGGGTCATAGATGGAGAAGGCAATGGCACCCCACTCCAGTACTCTTGCCTGGAAAATCCCATGGATGAAGGAGCCTGGTGGGCTGCAGTCCCTGGGGTGGCTAAGAGTCGGACACGATTGAGTGACTTCACTTTCACTTTTCACTTTCACGCATTGGAGAAGGAAATGGCAACCCACTCCAGTGTTCTTGCCTGGAGAATCCCAGGGACAGGGGAGCCTGGTGGGCTGCAGTCTCTGGGGTCGCACAGAGTCGGACACAACTGAAGCGACTTAGCAGTAGCAGCAGGGGTCATAGACAGGCTTCTGTGGTGGCTCAGGCAGTAAAGAATCCACCTGCAACAGGGGAGATTCAGGTTTGATCTCTGGGTTGGGAAGATACCCTGAAGAAGGGAATAGCAACACGCTGCAGTATGCTTGCCTAGAAAACCCCATACAGTGAGGAGCCTGGACTACAGTCCATGGGATCACCTAGAGCTGGACATGACTAAGTGACTAACACTTTGACTCTGAGAAGTCATAACAGAAATCAAAGAGATCTAGGGCTTCAGCAGGGCTCTCCTACCAGCCTGGAACAAAGCAAATAGCCATGTTGTGAACTACCTGTGGATCCACATTGCAAAGAACTGTGGCTTTTCAAAGTTGAGAGTGGCCCCCAGTCGCATGCTAGCAAGAAAAGGTGTACTTCATGTAACCACAGGAAATGTTCTGCCAAAACCAGTGAGCTTGTAACTGACTGTCAACAAAACAGCTACAATAAGAGATGGGAAGTACAAGATTTCTGGTGGATTGGGTGTCTAATTCAGATGCTCAATAAAGGATGGATGAAGGCAACTGAAACGATGTAATAGTTAGAATTTAGGTTTAAAGTTATTTGGGAAGTGACTACAGGAAGCAAGAGTGAAGGACTGGCAAGAGTATGTTCTAATTCCATTCTACCTCCCAGTTATGGAGCATGTAATATAAAAGTAAATGTCATGTTCCCCCTTTCTATTTTTTCATATTTGATATAACTGTACAAATACAATTAGGAAGGCATAATTCACCAACTGTATTGGCTTCATATCAGTCTACTTACACATTAAATTCTTTCTTTGCAACAAGTATGAGGAACCATCTCAGGATTTCAACTTTAAGTGTGAATTATCAGTTTCAAAGAGATTGAAATTAGGTTGAAATTAACAAAAGCATTGACATGTAATAATGGAAGCTACATTTATTAGAAAAGAGTAAATCAAAGCTTCTAAATATATTGTATCAAAGCTTTAAATCAAAATATTGTATTAATGTATTTTCATCATTACACAATGAAAAAGAGCATTACATTTACTAAGAATCTACTATATGACAACCACTTAATATGTATTCTACCATTTAATCCTCACAACAATTCTTTTGACATAAGCTTTTCAGTTCCATTTTTACTTATTAAGAAAATTGGACTCATTATGAAATAAAATAACTTTCCAAAGTTCTCATAATTGTAAGATGGCAGATTAAGGATTTGGGAGCAAATCTGTCTCAAAAGTCAGAGTTCCTTCTACAAACCATTAAGCCTAGAAAATACTTAGAAAGCAAATGCAGTTCAGGAAAGGTGAATAAAAAGCAAGTGGGTAGGAAAAACAAAAAAGAAATGTTCTCAAGAGTAGAGTCACATAATGTAATAATTCACAGCTAGAACTGAACTAATATGTCAACATGACAAATAATTTTTCCTACAATGGTTATTGTATTTGTGAAGAAATTACCAAAACCCTGAAAGCAATTTGTTCTTTATTTCCTTTTTTCTTAGTATCAGCTATTGTAGAAATTATATGATTCATCACATTGGTAAAAGGCAGATCTAAAGATTCAGGATGCTAAATCTGGAAGGTATGCATAGCCTTTATACAACTCTAGAACAAGCAATACAAACTGCCATACTATGCTTCTTCTTGCCATTTCTTCTCAGTATAGCAATTAATAAAAGTAGCAAATAGCCCTATTCTCTAAGAAGTCAATGTTATTCCTAAAACTATATACACAAAAGGAATTAATTTTCATTATAAATTCTACATAAGATACCCCTGGTCTTTCTAACTAATTTCCCAAAATAAAACCTAAGGAAATAAATAAAGAAAATTAGAAAATTAATAGAAATAAAGTTTATTTATTTTTAATAAAATAGAAAATCAAAACAACAGAGAAAATCAATGAAACCAGAGCTGGGTCTTTGAGAAAATCAATAAAATGGTAAACATCTAAAGAAACCATGAGAAAAAAGGGAGAAGATACATACAAATTACCGGTATCAGGAATGCAAAAGATTATAGCAATAAGGACTTTACAGGTACTGTAGTAATAAAAAGGGACTATTACTAACAACTTTATGTCCACAAACCCTACAGTTTAGAACAGAAGGACAATAAAGACATAAACTACCAAAGCTTTGCCAAGAATAGATAACTTAAATAGCCCTTTACCTATGAAGGAAATGGAATTCGTATTTTAAAAACTTTCCCACAAAGAAACTCCAGACCTAGATGGCTTCACTGGTGGATTATACCAGATAAAGAAGAAATAATACAATACTATACAAACTCTACCAGAAAATTGAAGAGAAGGGAATAATTCCCAACTCAGTCTAGAGACCAGCATCACTCTATACCAATTTCTGTCTGACAAAGCGTCAAAAAAAAAGAAAACTTTACACCAATGGAATTCTATTCAGTTGTAAAAAGAATGAAATCTTGCCGTTTGCAATAACAGCGATGGACTTTGAGGGATTATGCTGTGAAGTAAGTAGACAGAAAAAGACAAATACCGTATGATTTCAATCAGATGTGGAACCTAAGAAAGAAGACAAATGAACAAACATAACAGAAGGAGAATCACAGAGAAAAACAAGTGGTTCCCAAAGGGGAGAGGGGTGGGAAGAAGAGTGAGATAGCTGAGGGAGATTAAGAGATACAGACTTCCAGTTATGCAATAAATGAGTCACAAGGATGAAGTGTACAGCATGGCAGCATGAGGAAGACAGTCAGTGATATTGTAATAATTTTTTATGGTGACAGATGGTAACTAGATTTACCATGGTCATCATTTTGTAATGTATAGAAATAATGAATTACTATGTTGCTCATCTGGAGCTAACATAATGTTGTAGGTCAATTCTGTTTCAATTAAAAAAAATTAGAGCTGGTAATTTTGAAAGAATAGTATAGGTGACAATGTAAAATAAAATAGTGGTGAGGCTACAACAATAAAATAATGACATGCATTTGTTTCCAGTGGAGATACTTGTGGCCAAGCTTCCCAGGAGTCATGCTTAACTGTAAGATGAAAACTAACACATTACTCAAAAAACATAAAATTATTCTGAGAATAAAAGCAAGGTAGGAATGTCCCCCAGGGGGCTCTGTAATAAAGATACTGTAGGATTTTTAAAAGTCTTAAATATTTCTAGGAGATGCTACAATAAATACCACAGGATATTGCAGCATCTCTCAGTATGTTTGGGCGGAGAAGGCAATGACAACCCACTCCAGTACCCTTGCCTGGAAAATCCCATGGACAGAGGAGCCTGGTAGGCTGCAGTTCATGGGGTCATAAGAGTTGGACATGACTGAGCAACTTCACTTTGAATTTTCACTTTCCACTTTCATGCATTGGAAAAGGAAATGGCAACCCACTCCAATGTTCTTGCCTTGAGAATCCCAGGGACGGGGGAGCCTGATGGGCTGCCGTCTTTGGGGTCGCACAGAGTCAGACACGACTGAAGTGACTTAGCAGCAGCAGCAGCAGCAGTATGTTTCAGTTGTCACTCAGTCGTGTCCAACTCTTTGCAACCCCATGAATCGCAGCACGCCAGGCCTCCCTGTCCATCACCAACTCCCGGAGTTCACTCAGACTCAAGCCCATCGAGTCGGTGATGCTATCCAGCCATCTCATCCTCTGTCCCCTTCTCCTCCTGCTCCCAATCCCTCCCAGCATCAGAGTCTTTTCCAATGAGTCAACTCTTCGCATCAGGTGGCCAAAGTACTGGAGTTTCAGCTTCAGCATCTGTCCTTCCAGTGAACACCCAGGACTGATCTCCTTTAGAGTGGACTGGTTGGATCTCCTCGCAGTCCAAGGGACTCTCAAGAGTCTTCTCCAACACCACAGTTCAAAAGCATCAATTCTTTGGTGCTCAGCTTTCTTCACAGTCCAACTCTCACATCCATACATGACCACTGGAAAAACCATAGCCTTGACTAGACAGACTTTTGTTGGTAAAGTAATGTCTCTCCTTTTGAATATGCTATCTAGGTTGGTCATAACTTTCCTTCCAAGGAGCAAGCGTCTTTTAATTGCATGGCTTCAGTCACCATCTGCAGTGATTTTGGAGCCCCCAAAAATAAAGTCTGACACTGTTTCCACTGTCTCCCCATCTATTTCCCATGAAGTGATGGGACCGGATGCCATGATTTTCGTTTTCTGAATGTTGAGCTTTAAGCCAACTTTTTCAGTCTCCACTTTCACTTTCATCAAGAGGCTTTTTAGGTCCTCTTCACTTTCTGCCATAAGGGTGGTGTCATCTGCATATCTGAGGTTATTGATATTTCTCCTGGCAATCTTGATTCCAGCTTGTGTTTCTTCCAGCCCAGCATTTCTCATAATGTACTCTGCATATAAGTTAAATAAGCAGGGTGAAAGCCAACTTTTTCAGTCTCCACTTTCACTTTCATCAAGAGGCTTTTTAGGTCCTCTTCACTTTCTGCCATAAGGGTGGTGTCATCTGCATATCTGAGGTTATTGATATTTCTCCTGGCAATCTTGATTCCAGCTTGTGTTTCTTCCAGCCCAGCATTTCTCATAATGTACTCTGCATATAAGTTAAATAAGCAGGGTGACAATATAGAGCCTTGACGTACTCCTTTTCCTATTTGGAACCAGTCTGTTGTTCCATGTCCAGTTCTAATTGTTGCTTCCTGACCTGCATATAAGTTTCTCAAGAGGCAGGTCAGGTGGTCTGGTATTCCCATCTCTTTGGGGATCTGCAAACTTCAGTTTGAGTAATTCTACAAGGGACCATCATAATGAGTGGAGTTTAAACAGACCAGTCCACAAGTTTGGCTTAAAACACAGGTGCTCTAGCTGCTGCTGCTGCTGCTGCTAAGTTGCTTCAGTTGTGTCCGACTCTGTGCGATCCCAGAGATGGCAGCCCATCAGGCCCCCGGTCCCTGGGATTCTCCAGGCAAGAACACTGGAGTGGGTTGCCATTTCCTTATGTTCCTTATAAATAGTATAGTGTTGGGCTCTGCTTTAGGAGCCAATTTGAATTTTTTTCTTTTAATAGGTAAGTCAAACCTACTTATATTTATTCATATGATTGATTTGTTGGATCTCAATTCTGTTATATTATTTTTATGTGTGTTATGTTATATTCACCTTGCTCTATTCTTTGTGTGGTGTGTCTTCCTTGCTTCTTTTAAATGCTTGTTTTGGTGTTTGGAAAGATTTAAATTTTTGTTCTAGTAGGCATTTTGCATTTTTATCATTTCCAGTGCCATTAATCTCCCTTTTCTCCTGTTTAACCTTTTACTGTTTCGTCTGCCAATTTAAAATGGTATACTTTGATACCTCCAATCACCTCTAAGAGAGTCAAATCCTCAAACTGAAAAGTGAATAAAAGTCTGAAGATGGACTAATTATGGACAGATAAAAAGCAGCATTCAAATTTCAGATAACGAATTCTGATCCTGAATAAGAATTAAACCTATCCAGTGTCAATTACACATAGAATGCGTTCAAATACCAGACTGATTGGTGCTAAAATTTTGGAAAACTTATAGGAGTCTCGGTTTGTCTCATTTCTGAAATGAAAGTGGTAATACTTTTCACACAGCTGTTTTAAGCTTACATAAGAAAAATACCTAAAAGGGCGGGAGGTGGAGGGGGGAAAGATGGTAAAATTTTTACCAAAATAGATAGATACCTGTCAAATCGACCACAGTTAATTTTCCCTGACATTGAAGAGGACATTGCTGTTTGGAAATTGGATAGAATTGCTACTGATCTCAGCCTGAGAAACTTCCTCAATTTTTGTAATTTGGTAGGTGTTCAGAAAGGGACTCAAACTTCAACAACTTATTTAAATGTTTCCTTTAAAACTGATGACTACCCTGGCGGCTCAGACAGTAAAAGTGTCTGCCACCAGTGTGGGAGACCTGGGTTCGATCCCTAATTTAGGAAGATTCCCTGGAGAAGGAAATTGCAACCCACTGCAGTACGCAAAATGGGGTCACAAAGAGTGAGATACGACACTTTAAAACTGATGACTACCCTGGCGGCTCAGACAGTAAAAGTGTCTGCCACCAGTGTGGGAGACCTGGGTTCAATCCCTAATTTAGGAAGATTCCCTGGAGAAGGAAATTGCAACCCACTGCAGTACGCAAAATGGGGTCACAAAGAGTGAGATACGACTGAGCGACTTGACTTTCTTTCTTTACAAGTGAGGAAGCTGAAGATTGCTGGCCCAGGGCATTCAGCCTGTTGGTAGTCACTAACATGGAAGTCTCCCCAGTCAGGCCATAATCAGCCACCACAGTCGTACTTCTGTCACAGCCTCCTTGTTCGGGAAAAAGAGAGAGAATGATACTACCACCCAGGTGGCAGAGAAAGAAATGATTCTTGCTTGGACCACTGTTTTGTGCTGTGCTTAGTTGCTCAGTCATATCCGACCCTTTGCAACCCCATGGACTGTAGCCTTCCAGGATCCTCTGTCCGTGGGATTCTTCAGGCACAAATACTGGAGTGGTTTGCCATTTCCTTTTCTAGGATCTTCCCAACCCAGGGATCGAACCCAGGTCTCCCACATTGAAAGCGGATCCTTTACTGTCTGAGCCACCAGGGAGGCCTGGAGCACTGGTTTACTGAGCCATACTCTCCTCAGGCCCAGAGGCAGGCACTGAACCTATGACTTTAATAACCACTGGTTTCTAGATACAAAAGCAGACTGTGAAGGGAATCTCCAGTAGATTCACAAGCTGCTTGGAGAGCTGGGTTGTGTGCGTCGCACATGGACAATGAACTCAATATTAATCAGAGGTGGTGGGGGAATGGGAGGGCTGGAAGCCTTGCTGTCAGGCCCAAGGGCAGAGGGCATGACACATTAGAAGGGTCACGCGTCCTCCCCGCCCCCAGCAGGGCACTGAGGTTGCCAGGGAGCCACACCCCGCCGGTGGGAGGCGCTGCAATGACCCTGTGCACAGACTGTGAAGGGAATCTCCAGTAGATTCACAAGCTGCTTGGAGAGCTGGGTTGTGTGCGTCGCACATGGACAATGAACTCAATATTAATCAGAGGTGGTGGGGGAGTGGGAGGGCTGGAAGCCTTGCTGTCAGGCCCAAGGGCAGAGGGCATGACACATTAGAAGGGTCACGCGTCCTCCCCGCCCCCAGCAGGGCACTGAGGTTGCCAGGGAGCCACACCCCACCGGTGGGAGGCGCTGCAATGACCCTGTGCTAGCTTTCCCCCAGGCTCCCCGTGTGGAAACAGCCTCTGTGCCTTCCCTCGGTCCCCACCAGGGAATAAGTTAAGACTTTCCTGACTCCACATAACATTACACCTACCTATGTTTTTAAAGTGGGGAGGAAAAAAAATCTTCTTGAATATCTTAGACTCCAAATCATTAGCTCTATTAATTTGCCGTTTTCTTTCTCATCAATACAGTTGCCTTCACCTTGTGCTTCCCTGGGTAGCTTTTGTAATTAAAGGTCTCTGGAACTAGGAGTGGATAAAAATACAATCAAGGCCTGTGTGGAAGACCNGAGCCACCAGGGAGGCCTGGAGCACTGGTTTACTGAGCCATACTCTCCTCAGGCCCAGAGGCAGGCACTGAACCTATGACTTTAATAACCACTGGTTTCTAGATACAAAAGCAGACTGTGAAGGGAATCTCCAGTAGATTCACAAGCTGCTTGGAGAGCTGGGTTGTGTGCGTCGCACATGGACAATGAACTCAATATTAATCAGAGGTGGTGGGGGAATGGGAGGGCTGGAAGCCTTGCTGTCAGGCCCAAGGGCAGAGGGCATGACACATTAGAAGGGTCACGCGTCCTCCCCGCCCCCAGCAGGGCACTGAGGTTGCCAGGGAGCCACACCCCGCCGGTGGGAGGCGCTGCAATGACCCTGTGCTAGCTTTCCCCCAGGCTCCCCGTGTGGAAACAGCCTCTGTGCCTTCCCTCGGTCCCCACCAGGGCCTCTTCGGGCTCTTTTCACCCAGACCTGGGCTCATCAGACTCCACAACAGCTGCTCATCTCCCTTGAGACGCAAAAGGTCTGTGAGAACACAAGAAGGGGATGCGTGGTCATGCAGATATTCACACCCGAGCATGATTTTCACCACGTGATTCAGTGGAAACAGTCAGACTTTATTTTTTGGGGCTCCAAAATCACTGCAGATGGTGACTGAAGCCATGCAATTAAAAGACGCTTGCTCCTTGGAAGGAAAGTTATGACCAACCTAGACAGCATATTCAAAAGCAGAGACATTACTTTACCAACAAAAGTCCATCTAGTCAAGGCTATGGTTTTTCCAGTGGTCATGTATAGATGTGAGAGTTGGACTGTGAAGAATGCTGAGTGCTGAAGAATTGATGCTTTTGAACTGTGGTGCTGGAGAAGACTCTTGCGAGTCTCCTGGACTGCAAGGAGATCCAACCAGTCCATCCTAAAGGAAATCAGTCCTTGGTGTTCATTGGAAGGACTGATGCTGAAGCTGAAACTCCAGTACTTTGGCCACCTCATGTGAAGAGTTGACTCATTGGAAAAGATCCTGATGCTGGGAGGGATTGGGGGCAGGAGGAGAAGGGGACGGAGGATGAGATGGCTGGATGGCATCACTGACTCGATAGACATGAGTCTGAGTGAACTCCAGGAATGGTGATGGACAGGGATGCCGGGGTCCAGCCCCGGTGGATCCAGGTATATTCAAAGCGGGGATAGAGCAGGCGAGATAGGACAGGACAGGATAGGATAGGATAGCTGCTCAGGATAGGATAGTGTAGTAGGAAATTAGTAGAAAAATAGGAGGGTGAATATCTTGGTTTACGGGGAAAGCCAATAAAATCTCAAGACAAGAGATTTGCACCATCTACGTAGGCCACCGGCATCCGCTTGAATCTCTAAAGGGGCCCCACCGTGGGTCCCTTTTCTTGCAGAACTTAGAGCCAGGGCAAGTAAGTAGACGTGGTGAACCTCCCGCTCCAGATGGGAATTCAGCCTGGAATTAAAGTACAAGAGGACAGAGACAAAGAGACATGGGGGGAGCCAGACTTCCTTTTTTTTCAATGAAGGAGTTCGCGAGAAAGAATCATCCAAGAAAACTGGTCCAAAATGCTCCAAGAAAACTGCTCCAAACTTTATTTTTCACAAGCCCTTTTTATACAAATGAAGATCAATGGGTATTCAAATTTCGACAATGTCAGCAGCCCTGACTCTTATCAAGACCAGGCTTATTCCCTGCTACCTAATTGTATACACAAGTCTTAGGTAATTTACATCATCTTCCAGCCAAAAGGCCAATTCAACAATTTACAGCTCTTTTCTGATAAGTGTTATTTTTTCCAAGGTCTGGCGCCATTCTCAAAGTGCATTCTCACATAGCAAGGACACAGCAAGCAAGAGGGAGTACAATGATTTATAAAAGAAAGCAGTTAACTCAAAAGCCTAGTGTTGCTAACATCAAAAAACTACTACATATCTTTTTCCAAATATTGTTTGTATAGCAGAAACTTCCAGGTGCAAATAAGGAGGTCTGTCAGCGATCATTGAGGCAACAGTGAAGTCCATATCACTAATAAGGCTTTGGCTCTTAGAAAAAGTTTATAACTTTAAAACACTTCAAGGCCTTTTTGCCCCTCACAGTTGGGGGTTGCGAGCAATTCACAAGCTTGTAAAAGGTCAGGGGAACCTGTTTAGGCAGGCTATAGAATTATCAAAGGGGGGTTGGGCTGAAACACTCCTTTCAAATGCAGGAAGCTAAAGCTTTGAATTAACTCTTTCCAAGAAACTGGCAGAGAATACTGGGGAAACAGATAAATTCTTATTTTGGGGGTACATGCTCAGGAAAAACCAGGGAGAAATCTGATGACTCAAATTGCCCTGCCATCTGAGTCTACCACGTGACCCTGTCACGGGTGGGATTCCTCACGCTGGCCTCCGACACAGGGAGGCCTGGCGTGCTGCAGTTCACGGGGTTGCAAAGAGTCGGACATGACTGAGCAACTGAACTGAACTGAACTGAAGAGAGAGGAAGAGGAATGGTCGGTGGAGTTCAGCTTTTGTAACCTAAGAGTCCAGCAATAGAGGAGTGGATAAAGATGTGGTACATACATACAATGGGACATTAACCAGCTATAAAAGAGAAAGAAAGAATGCCGTTTGCAGCAACAAGGATGGATCTATCATCTCATCATCCTGAGTGAAGTAAGTCAAACAGAGAAAGACAGATACCATATGATATCACTTACATGTGGAATCTAAAATTGATACAAATGAACCTATCTACAAATCAGAAAGTGAAAAAGTGAAAATGTTAGTTGCTCAGTTGTTTCTGACTCTGCGACCCCGTGGACTGTAGGCCGCCAGGCTCCTCTGTCCATGGGATTCTCCAGGCAAGGATATTGCAGTGGGTTGTCATTCCCTTCTCCAGGGGATCTTCCTGACCCAGGAACTGAACCTGGATCTCCCACACTGCAGGCAGATTCTTTACCATCTGAGCCAGCAGGGAAGAGCTACAAATCAGAAAGGGAGTCATTGACATAGAAAATAGCTACCAAAAGGGGAAAGGGTTGAGGGGAGGGATAAATTTGCAATTTGGTATGAACAGTTACAAAGTACTACATGTAAGATAGATATGCAAGGTCCTATTGTATAGTTTATATCTTGTAATAAACTATAATGTTAAAGAAGAAAAAGAGTTGAACTTTTGTTTTGATTTAGCCCTCTCTTTAGCCCTGTGTTCTTTTGCACAGTATGTTCATTGATCTTCAACACCTTTCACTATCTTCTCCTTTGACTTGATACAGCTCCTGCCCCCAAACCTCCTCCTTTCATAATTATTCTGCATCTGCTTCATATCCCGATTATGCAGGAAAATTTTGTCCAACATTATTTTCAAAAGTTGGCATCATGAAGACATTGGGACTATTCTCTATCTTGGACTCCAGCCACTGAGAGCACTGCTCTCACCTGAACATTGTCTTCTATGCAGCTGTAATCTACTAAAGAGACAGACAAAGACCTTTAAGCCCTTTTTGGCATGAAACTTTTTGCTCCTGCAGGAGGGTCAAGCTGCAAAGAAAGGAAGGACCTGTAAGACTTGCTGGGAAACATGAATAAACATCACTCTCCTCCTCTGCTCTCCTTGTAGCTCCCTGGCATCACTGTTCCATCAGATCATGCCCAGAAAGTTGCTTGTTAAAATGGTGGAGGTGATCAGTGTGGACTGTCCAGAGTAACATATTACGAATAGTGAAGGTAGGCTTGCATACTATCTATTTTTTTTTTAAGTGAATTGGAGCCAAGAGCACATCATGAGAAATGCTGGACTGGAAGAAACACAAGCTGGAATCAAGATTGCCGGGAGAAATATCAATAACTTCAGATATGCAGATGATACCACCCTTGTGGCAGAAAGTGAAGAGGAACTAAAAAGCCTCTTGATGAAAGTGAAAGAGGAGAGTGAAAAAGTTGGCTTAAAGCTCAACATTCAGAAAACGAAGATCATGGCATCTGGCCCCATCACTTCATGGGAAATAGATGGGGAAACAGTAGAAACAGTGTCAGACTTTGTTTTTTTGGGCTCCAAAATCACTGCAGATGGTGACTGTAGCCATGAAATTAAAAGACGCTTACTCCTTGGAAGGAAAGTTATGACCAACCTAGATAGCATATTCAAAAGCAGAGATATTACTTTGCCGACTAAGGTCCGTCTAGTCAAGGGTATGGTTTTTCTAGTGGTCATGTATGAATGTGAGAGTTGGACTGTGAAGAAGGCTGAGTGCCGAAGAATTGATGCTTTTGAACTGTGGTGCTGGAGAAGACTCTTGAGAGTCCCCTGGACTGCAAGGAGATCCAACCAGTCCATTCTGAAGGAGATCAGCCCTGGAATTTCTTTGGAAGGAATGATGCTGAAGCTGAAACTCCAGTACTTTGGCCACCTCATGCGAAGAGTTGACTCACTGGAAAAGACTCTGATGCTGGGAGGGATTGGGGGCAGGAGGAGAAGGGGATGACAGAGCATGAGATGGCTGGATGGCATCACTGACTCGAGGGACGTGAGTCTGAGTGAACTCTGGGAGTTGGTGACGGACAGGGAGGCCTGGTGTGCTGCGATTCATGGGGTCACAAAGAGTCAGACACGACTAAGCGACTGAACTGAACTGAACTGAAACTGTCCTATCTTACTGTCACTCTCCCTTGCATTCTAGCAAAAGAACTGGATGAAATTACCACTCGCTCCAGTGTTGGGAATTTCAATGAATCTTGAGCATCCCCTTGAGAGCCGTGCATGGCAGCCATTGTGTGATGTGACAGAAAAGAGATTGAGGGTTGCTGACTTAGCTGCCTAAGGACAGCGGTGTGCAGGGGCTCAGAAGAAATACAGGGCACCCTCACTGCCTTTGCAAAGCTTAAAGTGTTTCTAGAGACTCCAAATGGAAGGCCAATCTAATGGTAGCATTTTTCAGTGATTACCCTCCCTCTCTTAAAGCCACTTTCCCCTGCCTCATCTCACACGCAGTTATTGATTGGTGCCCTCACTTCACACACAGTTATTGATTGGTGCCCACAGTTATTGGGTGCAAGGAATGGGACAAAGCAGCCTGCAGAAGAAGCAGTGGCAGTGGCTCAACTAGTAGGGTTCATGGGCAGGAATCTCTTGGCACAGATCTTCTTTGCGCCCACTGGCCTCTGATGAGAATAATGATAGCATCATCACCACCACCAATAAAATATAGCTAACACATAATGCATAGTTCCTGTATGCCAGGCCTGTTTTCTCATTTAATTTCACCACAACCTTGAGAGACTGGTTCTCCGAACTCCTCACTTTCACAGATGAAGAAACCAAGACAGAGAGGGAAGTGTAACCTGTTCATAGTCCCCCACCAGGAAATAATGGAGGCTGGATTTCACATGCAGCCTGGCTTGACTCTTGTCTGAATCACTCTTCTTATAAGAAGATACAGGCAAAGGAATTGTCTTTGGTAGATGGGTAGAAAAAAATAAATATTCTGAGCAGTTGGTATAGAGACAGCAACACCGAGGCTCTTGGTTACCTTGACAAGACCATTCATTGGGGGCAGAAGCGGGTTTAAGAGAGAATTCAAGAGAGAAATTTGGGACAAAAAGTAAATCTTTTTAAAAGAGTTTTGCCTCAAAGGGGAGCATTTCCTCACAGGTGGTAGAAGCTGAAAGTAAAATGCCCAGATATATGCATTAGAAATAAGCCTTTAATAAGTAGATAAGCGAGAAAACTACATTTGGTACAATTCTAATCTTTAATGTTGATATATGAGGCAGGCACCCAGGCTACTCCACAAAAATAAATCTTGGTGCTACTACTCCAGACAGATTATCTGCAGTGGACAGAGAAAATGGTCTGGTATCATCTGCCATGTTCCTAGATTTTAACATATTTACCTTTGTTTTAGAGAGAAGTCTTAAGTTCTCTCTTAGCAAATTTCAGTTATACAATATGGTAATATACACAGGGCTTCCCGGATGGCTCAGGGATAAAGAATTCATCTGCCAATGCAGGAGATGCCAGTTTGATCCCTGGATGATCTTCCCCTGGGACGATCCCCTGGAGAAGGAAATTGCAGTCCACTCCAGTATTCTTGCCTGGAAAACCCTATGGACAGAGGAGCCTGGGGGGCTACAGTCCATGGGGTCACAGAGTTGGACACGACTTAGTGACTGAACAATAAAATATTTCATATTTTCTTTATCTGTTTACTGTTGACACTTAGAACTTCGGCTGTTTCTACACCTTGGCTATTGTAAATGATTTTGAAAGGAATATGGGAATACAGATATCTCCTTCAGACAATGAATGAATTTCTTTTGGACGTACACCTAGAAGCGGATTGCTGGATCACATGGTCGTCCAAGTGTTAAGTTTCTGAGGAACCACATGTGATTTTCCAAGTGTACATGGATTCCCTTTTCTCCACATCTTTGCCAGCATTTGTTATCTCTTGTCTTTTTGATAATGGGTATCCTCACCGGTGTAAGTATATATCTCACTGTGGTTTTGACCTGCATTTCCCTGATGATTGGTGATCTGGAACATTTTTTCATGTACTTGACCATTTGTGTATATCTTCCTTGGGATACTTTGACCATCTTTTAATTGGGGTATTTGTTTATTTGTTATTGAGCTTTGAGTTCCTTGTATATTTTGGACATTACTCATTATCAGATATGGTTTGTGAATATTTTCTCCCATTCCATAGGTTGCCTTTTCAGTTAATTGATGGCTCTCTCTGCTGTGCAGAAGCTTTTTGGTTTGATGTAATCCCATTTGTTTATCATAGCTTTTGTTGTCAAATCCAAAAGCTCATAGCAAAAACCAATATTGAGTTGCTCATCTGTAGGTATCTTCCAGGGTGTTACAGTGTCAGGTCTTATGTTCAAGTCTTTAATGCATTTTGAGTACATTTTTGTATACAGTTTAAGATAGGGGGTCTGTCATGTTCCTAGATTTGAAACTGACAAAGACCAGTCCCATTTTCTGCCAACAGTGCTGTGAAAACCAACACAGAACCAAATATTTCAATCTAAGTAAAAATGTTAAAGCTTCCATTTCAAAAGATGAGGATTATCAGGACCAAGAAAAAATGTGCAGTTATAGCTGAGAATCCAGCCGCAGGTAATCCCTGATTTCAACTGAGTCATTTGGAAACATGTACCTAGAAGACAAATCTTTGTGATACCATAAGTGCTGAGAATAGCAAGAATCAATGTAAATCACATGCAAAACATTACAGCTGACAGGGCGTTACTATATCTCCAATTATGTATGTTTAAGCAATCCATAGCTTTAATACTGCCTATCAATCAGCTTTTGATGAGTCATTACTATACCATCCTTCCCCCTCGGAGTTGAAATTAGATTGATTTTTCTAGCCTTGAGTTTGATTTCTATGTCTGATGAAAATTTACTTTTAAGACCCACAGTTTCAAAATATCAATGCTTCTATTTATTCTCAGCCATAAATTATCCTATTTTAATTTTGAAAATTACAGTTGCTTCCAGTGGCTATTTTTGTTGTGAAGGTGTTAATTATTTTCTGGGCCTAAACTGTGATAGCTGGCCTCATTATTGCAGGTCCAACACTGAGCTCCGTTTATTACTGCTTTGATTTAGCTCCTCTGAGGGACTGACCTAAAATGCCTTTTATTTTTAAAGCTGAAGAATTTAATGGTGTGATTGGGTTATTGCAACATCTTCCTAACCAGTGTCTCTGGCTTCACGTTCACCCTCCAGCCCACAGTCTGTTCTTAGGGTAGCAGTCAAGTGAACCTTCTTGTGCAAACATCATATCATGTCACTCCTCTATTAAAACCTTCCAAGGACTTCATTTCCCTTCGAAGAAAATATATATTTTTAAAATTCTTACCTGGATTTCTTAGGCCCTATGTGATCTAACTAACCTCCACTCCATGGCTTGAGTGAATCTCACATATACAGTGTTGGGCAAAAGAAAACATGGCAAAGAAATACGCATGGCATTACAGTAAAACACTTTCTCAAAAACAGGCAAAACCATGTGTTACAAATAATAATAGTAGTTATTTTGGAGGAGGAGGGAATGGTAGTGAGAAGAAAAAGGAACAAGATTTCTGACAGGTGCACAGTGTTCTATTTCTTGCTCAGGGGGTCAGTAGGTAGTGTGTTCACTTTATGATAATTCATTGAGTTGTATACTTCCTATGTGTGCACCTCCCAGTAGGTTAACTATACTTCAGTAAAAATACATGCCAGAGAGGGACTTCTCTGGTGGTTCAGTAAACTCTGCATTTCCACTGCAGAGGGCGAAGGTTTCATCCCTGGTCTGGGAACTAAGATACCACATGCCATATGGCATGGTCAAAAAAAAAAGACACTTGCCAGAGAGAGAATAGGAGGCGAGGAAGTGAAGATGGAAAGTACGAAACAGTTCTTTCAAGAAGCTTTACTCTAACAGAGATAGAGAAATGGAGCACTAACTGAAAGAATGTGAGGTCAAGTCAAAAGATTTTTTGAGTTGGTGTGTTAAAATGAGAGAGATGTTCACTCTGCTAGGGGATCTACCCTGTCTGAAGGACTATCCAGTGGTCAAGAGGGAGAGGGGTATTTGCTAAAGGGACTTAGCATCTCATTCTCATCGAGAGTGGATGAGACCCAGGACTGGAGTAGAAACTGAGTCTAGAAAGTAGCACAGTAGAGTACAAAGGATCAGACAATGAATTCTATTAAGAAGAGCCCGGGTTCAGGGTAAGGGAGTGTCAGGGTCCCCATAGGGGATGTCAAAACGGTAGGAAAGGAACATGGGAAGCTTAGACTTCTGGTGGTAACTGTATTAAATGACATGGAAAAGTGGGAGAGATTATTACCTCTAGGAGTTGGTTTCAATTTATAGAGAAGGGGCAATTCTGTGTTGTAATAGAAGGAAGAAAATTGCATTTCTGTGCCCTTCTCATGTCCTGTATGGCCCCTCTGGAGGAGAAGAAAGTCTTGAACTTATAATGCATTCCTAGATATAGAACTGTGGGATTAAAAGCATGTACATTTGAAATTTTTATGGACATTACCAAAGAAGTGATGCAAATTCAAGCTCCTTTCCACACCTAGGACAGTTTTCTCCCACCCTCTTGACAACACTGTGTTAACGTTTATAATCTTTGCTAAATCTTGTAGGTGAGGAATAGCTCACTGTTATCAACGACTAGTGAAAACATCTGTTCATATATTCACCTCCTTTATGTTTCATCTTTATGAAATGCTGTACATGACTTTTGCCCATTTTTCTCTACTTGTCTTTTCCTTATTGATTAAAGAGGGTTTTTTTTTTATGTTAGGGAAACCTGCCACTTGTCAGTCATAATAATTGAAAATTTACAGTGTTCAAGAAATCTGAAAAATTACACAGTTTATGTGTGTGTGTTTAATCACGTGGGTCTGGACCTCACTGTCGTTCTTTAAAATAAGTCATCACTACAACAGAAACCAATACAACATTGTAAAGCAATTATCATCCAATTAAAAATAAGTTAAAAAAACAAAGAAGTCATCACTTCAAGTTTACAAAAACATTCATCTGTTTTCTTTAATGACTTTTGGGTTGAGTTTTTAAATTCCTAAATCTTTATTAGGAATTACTTTTGCTGAGTGAAGTAGGAATAAAGCTTTAATGCTGTTTTTTTCCTCCCAGAGAGCTAGCAGTGGTCACATCATTATTTCTGGGATAATCTACCTTCCCGTAACATCCTTGAAATGCCAACTTTATCCTCCCTGATTTTGAGAGCACTCACCACTCAGTTCTAGAGGAGGCTCATCTGGATCCAGTCACAGGCTATCAACCTAAGGACTTCCCTCCTTCCTTCTTGGCGCATACACGACTTGGCATTGACTCCTCGGCTCTGAGCTCTAAATCTGGGGTTACATTAATCTGAGTCTCTTACTGTGTTTCAGAGTCTTTCAGACATTAGTTTCTGCTTATTGCTATTGAGTGGAAGTAAACAAGATCAGCAAGTAATTGAGTCCCCTTCCTACATTTATTAAAATAACATTTTTTACCTTGTGAAAACTTTATTAACTCCCTGGAAATGGCTGGTTTTTTAGAATATTGGCTGATGGTAAATTATTCCTTTATGTGCTCACGCATTCTCTATCTCACCCTCTCTGTCCCTCGCTCCCTGCCCATATTCTATTCAAGTACTGAATACAATATCCCTCAGCAACATGACTGAAACTACTCAGTTAACTGGCAGTTAGAAAGAATTCTATCAGAATTATTAAAATAAAACATATGTTTTACGTATTTGCTTTCTGGAAGGTTCATATGAATGGGATTTCAATTGCTGACAAGGCTGGAGAACTGAGGTTTGCAGTTATTGGTGTGTGTGTTCTCTTAACAACCTTTCATAATCACACCTGACTTTCCCACAAACGAGAAAGCACTCTTATCATTACACCAGTAACAGCACCCTTTCCCCACCCAGGACCCTGAGTAACCCCTCTCTCACCTCTACACCTGCTCTCACTCCCACCTTACCCTTAGTCTTGCTGCTCTATCTGGTGCCTGGTTCCAATGATTTTTTTAACCAGACAGGACCAAGACCCTCCCTTAAGGTATACTTCTTGTCCTCCTTTCTGGCCCAAATTCTCTGGTTCTTTGTCTGAGTGATTCTGGCATGTTCCCTCCAGTCCGCAACCTCCACCTTCTCTGTTGCTCAGTGCAACTCTCCAGTTATATCTCTGCCAACTCAAATGGCCACCAGGTAGCTGGATCCGCTTGGAGAACACCACACAAACACATGCTGACTGGTCTTACTTTAGATTCACGACTGTGTTCCCCAAGTGAACCCTTGCGTGCACAGAATCCCCACCCTGCAGGGCTTATTCCCTCCCCTGGAAAATCATTTCAAACTCCCTCCTCTCCTCTCAACCTTCCATGACTGCCACCATCACATCTGTAATCACTCCTGCACCAGAGCACAGTGGGCAGCTTCCCCTCTATCACCCACCACTGGCTGCACTGCTCTCAAGCTGAACCACCCTCTGGCCACTCCAGAACATTTGCTCTAGCAATTACCCTTCATTTCTTTTCAGTATAAATCTTTTATCCTTTATAGGATCATTTCTATCAGCATATGGTCA
>SJXQ01008418.1:454303-563321 GCA_006408695.1 Aepyceros melampus
ATGGTCATGTAAAAATTTCTCCTGTTTGGGGGGTGGGTGGGAAGGGAGACTCAAGAGGGAAGGGGGTCTATGTATACATACAGCTAGTTCACGCTGTTGTGCAGCAAAAACACAACACTGTAAAGCAATTATCTTCCAATTAAAAATAAATTTTAAAAATGTTGCCTTAAAAAACCCTACTCTAACTCCACATGCCCCCAGCAACCACTCCAGGCCTCAACACCCACTTTGGAGAGCTGTCTGCTCTTGCCTTCTCTCCATCTTCCCCTGTTTTCTCATGGAACCCTCCAATCTGGGAGCTCCCGGGTGGCTCAGCAGTAAAGGTTCTGTTTGCAATGCAGGAGACCCGGGTTCAACCCCTGGGTAGGGAAGATATGCAGATGGTGACTGCAGCCATGAAATTAAAAGATGCTTGTTCCTTGGAAGAAAAGCTATGACCAATCTAGACAGCATATTAAAAAGCAGAGACCTTATTTTACCAACAAAGGTTCGTCTAGTCAAAGGTATAGTTTTTTCCAGTAGTCATGTATGGATGTGAGAGCTGGACTACAAAGAAAGCTGAGCACCAAAGAATTGATGCCTAAAAAAAAAAAAATGAAAAATGAAAATGACAAATTTAATTTAAAGGAAGAAACCCAGAAATTGTCCAAAAAACAGTGGAGCAAATCAACTCCTGAAAAAGCTCTGTATCATGGTGATCACATTTATTGGAAGGGTTGGAGAAAAATAAAAATGCTGTTTAGCTGAAGAATCTGTGAGTTATCTATAAATCAACTTATTTCAGGAGTGGAAGAATTCTTAGTTATTTCTTAGTATCAAGATGTGTGTCAATATCTCTTTTGAGTATCTTTCACATTCAAAGAGGTAATCACACAGTATCGCTCATTTTCCACATGTGATAAATTCTTTTATCAGTCAACTCTCAACAGCGGGGCAACTAGCACAACACTGTCTCCCCAAAGAAAGAGCATAAGAATATTCCATTTTGTTGATTTATATATCTCTTCATGTTTCTTCATCAATTCTATAGTTGTCACAGTTTCTTCCACATCTCCCAATATCATGTTTAAATGCTGATCATAAGCATGTAACCTGCCTCGAAGCTCTCTGTCGTTTCTCATCTTCACGTAAACTCGCTCATCCAGGCTGAGCCTGATGCGATCCAGGGGCTCTTCCACAGTGCTGGTAGTTTGTTGCTGGTCCACGTCATCCGCCATCTTTCAAATCCTTGAATTGATGCTTTTGAACTGTGATGCTGGAGAAGACTCTTGAGAGTCCCTTGGACAGCAAGGAGATCCAACCAGTCCGTTCTAAGGGAAATCAGTCCTGAGTGTTCACTGGAAGAACTGATGCTGAAGCTAAAACTCCAATACCTTGGCCACCTGATGTGAAGAACTGACTCATTGGAAAAGACCCTGATGCTGGGAAGGATTGAAGGTGGGAGAAGGGGACCACAGAGGATGAGATGGTTGGATGGGATCACTGATGCAATGGACATGAGTTCAAGTAAGCTCCAGGAACTGAAGATGGACAGGGAGGCCTGGGGTGCTGCAGTCCATGGGGTCACAAGGAGTTGCACACAACTGAGTGAGTGAACTGACTGACTGAGGGAAGATCCCCTGGAGAAAGAAATAGCAATCCACTCCAGTATTCTTACCTAGAGAAACCCATGGACAGAGGAGTTTCATGGGCTACAGTCCACAGGGTTCCAAAACGCTGGATACAACTGAGTGACTAAAACCACCAACCACCACCCCAATCTGGCTTCTATGCTCACCAGACCTTCCAAAGCAGGATTTTCATTAACTACTTTTCACCACCCAAGATAAAGCACCATCCTCAGTTGCCTAAAGAGTATCTCATTGATCTTCTCTGGCTTTTGTTCCCAATCTCTGCTCTGCCCAGTGCTCAGATTGGTCCTTTCATAATGCACATTGGGTTCCATACCTCCTCTGCTCTCCCTTCCTTCAGGAAGAAACCAAAGTCCTAACAGTGGACTTTGAGGATGGACACCGTGTTGCTCTCCACCCACCCCTCCTTCACTCACGCCAGCTTCATGGGCCTCCTTTGTTGCTCTTCACACACAAGCCTGTTCCCATCTGGAGCCTTAGTGGTCCCGGTGACTTCTACCTTAAATGCTCTCATCTCAGATCATAGAATGGCTTGCTCATCTTCCAAGTGATGCCAACTTCTCAGTCTCCCGTGTCCTCCCTGTCGGAAATAGCATCCCAGCTCTACCCTGCCCCAGCTTCCTTCCTTCCTTCAGGTATGTATCACAGCCAACTGTCATGGCATTTTATTTTATGTATTCCCCTACCCCCACCCCAGCAAGAACCTAAGTTTCTTGAAGTTAGGGAGTTTGCTAGAATAGGGTCATTACACAGAGGGTACTGGAGAAATATTTGTTGGCTGAGTGTATCATGCAAATATATTTTCATAATTCTGCAAAGACACAACTGACATGTTTGTAAAAATTAAAAATTAAATATGGGGGGAAACCCCCTAAATTCCTGTCATTGGGAAATTAAATATATTTTGAGGTAGTCTGAAACACAGACTATTGAATAAAGTGTCAAGTATTAAAAAGGATGGAAGTCTTGATATCCTGACATGAAAATGTCCACAAATGAGTTGAGAGGGTGGGAAGAAGGAGTGCAGAACAAGAGAATATGACCATAATCCTATAAATCTCAAGGTTTCTCCATTCGCACAGCTTATGTTTTTCTGTAAATCTGGAAGGAAACTCACCGATTTGTCAAGCATGATTACCTCCAAAGAGTAGGATTTCAAAAGAAGGGAGATTTTTTACTGTTTTATACAGTTTTGGTTTAGACTTTATAAACCCAAATTGCTTTATCACAAATTAACATATTATTTCAAAAGAAACCATTGATGAATGTTTATTGCTGGTGTCTGTGGAAGAGGCAGGGAAGTGAAAGTTGGGGGGAGATGAACCAGCGGAGACGCAAGCTTTCAGCAAATGTGGGACACAGCACAGCCTGTGGACTAGGACACGCAAGGCTGATGAAACAGACATTTTATTTGCTGAGCTCTGACCACCAGAAAGTGCTATCCTTAGTGACAGGTCCCATGCCTTTTCTCAAATCCTCAGAACAAACTGGCAAGTTAGGTATTAGCTCTAGAGCAGTGGTCCCCAACCTTTTTGGCACCAGGGACCGGTTCCAGAAGGGGGGGCTGGGGATGGTTTGGGATGATTCAAGGGCATTCCACTGACTGTGCACTTTATTTCTACTGTTATTACATCAGCTCCACCTCAGATCATCAGGCATTAGATCCCAGAAGTCAGGCAACCTCTCCTCTGTAGGATGAGGAAAATGATTTCTCAGGAGCCCTGAGTAAAGCCCAGAAGACTTGGTGCCAATTCAAATCTATTGCTGCTTCTCACGCAGGCCAGCCCCTGTGGCTGGAGTGACAGAAGGGCAATTGGGGTCTGGAGATCCCCAATGCTGGTTCGGACTCAGCAGCCTAAGGAGAAGCCACATGAACTCTTATTCCCTTCCTGCTTCTATATTGCTCCAACTGAGGCTGGCGGAGGAAAGATACTGCCCTAGAGGAGTCAGGACCTCATTATGTCACAGGTCAGGGGCTAAAGGAGCCCCACAGCTCAGAGAAAGCCCAGCATCCTCCGTGTTTAGGGTCCCGCACAGCTGGGAAGGATGCTCTGCAACATGTGGAGAAAGCTGGTTCTCCTTCTGGGCACGCCGTCCTGGTGGGCGGAGGCTGCAGGGAGGGGCGGCTGAGCTCTCTCTCCTGTGGGCCAGGAACCTGATAAACATTATCTTCCATCCTCCCAAGGATTACCGCTACCTCTATTTTACCAAAGAGGTAATTTATGTAAATGCACGCAGCTAAGAAGAGGTGGAACTGCACTAGGATCACAGGGCTCACACGTCTAACCGCGTGCTCTTCCCAGGACACCAAGCTCTCTCTCTGGGTGGCCGAGGAGCCCACGTGTAGGTGCCCAGTGCCCAGAGGCAACAAGCAAGCCAGGGCATCAGGCGTGGAGGAGGCCATAAGGACCAGGAAGATGGCAGCGGGAGGGCCGTGTTTCGGGAGCCTGGCCCGGCAGGGGAGGATCGCAATCACCAGTGTTCAGCAGTGCCTTTGTTCAACTGGGAGCGAAATGTCCATGTGTAGACAGTGAAAAACAATTTTCAGCTGGAAGCCTGGCTTGGCCTGGTGAATGGGATCTGATTAGTGCTTCTGAACTCTGATTAGCGTTTGAACGAAATACCCAAATGACACAAAGCCAATCCTAGTAGCAGAGACTTAACATTTCTCACTCTCTTTCTCTAAGGCAGTCAGGCACCTTCTTTTTGCAAACTACTTTGGGCCTCCAATAAGCAAATCATTTCTACAAGCACCCTCACATTCCCCTCCCAGAAACCAGGCCGGAGGAGGTGGGTCCTGGGAGAGTTAATTTACATAACCGGCTGCTGGGCTGGAGAAGTGGGAGCCTTTTCCCAGCCTCACTGGACCAGGGCCAAGGGCAGATCCCTTCCCGTGATCTCCCTGGACCGGCTTCTGGAGCTGACAGGATCCCGCCTGAGAGCTGAGTTTTTATTGCCCCTTTTGTTATAGGTTCTCCATTTTAGGGAGAATTGATAGCTGAGGCTAAGAATAAACACATTCTTTGCCAGTCAGATTCTGTGGGGAGGTTTTTTAAAAAGACCTGGCCAGCAATAATATTTATGTTGAAACTCAGCTCTTGCTTCACAGCGTGAGGGCATGGGTGGTCAAGAAAGGAATTCCCTTCTCTGCATACAACACTTCTCACCCATCTCAAGAAAGCTGGGGAGTATTTGGAGCTCAAAGTAAAGTCTGCAGTGGTTTCTTGGTTGCCTAAGATTAGGATTAACCCTTTAAAAAGTCTTTTTATGCCAAGACAGACCTTCCCAGGTGGTTCAGCAGTAAAGCATCTGCCTGCCAATGCAGGAGACCCAGGTTTGATCCCTGGGTCAGGCAGATCCCCTGGAGAAAGAAATGGCAACCCACTCCAGTATTCTTGCCTGAAAAATCCCATGGACAGAGGGGCCTGGTAGAGGCTACAGTCCATGGGGTCACAAAAGAGTCAGACACAACTTAGTAATAAACAGTAAGAACAACAATGCCAAGAGGATATTTTCATAATTAAACTTTTCAAAAATTGATTTTTTTTCTAAAGAAAAAAATTGGTATCTCACTCTTTCTCTTTTTATCAATGGCTTCGAGGCATTTTTGTCCAGGTCCTGACTCACTAACCCAGTAAGAGTTTAACTTCTTTTCACACTGAAATCCTTTAGCATTTTTTTCTTTTTGGCCACACCACGTGGCATGTGGGATCCTAGTTCCCGGATCAGGGACAGAACCCAAGTCCTCCACACTGGAAGCATGGAATCCCAACTATTGGACCACCAGGGAATTCCTAGCAACTTAAATCATTATTTTACTAGTTAAATGTCATGAAGGGTAGTTCAGTCACAGTGCTCCAGTAGGTGACAAAAATTAATGCTTCAACCACGCTGGCCGCCTTTTTATTTTAGTAAATAAAATCTTTAAGTATTAAAACAAGTAATCCCACAGGGAAACTCCTATGGATTTTCCCACTCTTAATGCTTTAGAAACAACAGATTTGGGAATGTTAGAATACCAGAACATGAGATAACTAGTATTAGTCCAAACCAATAGATGGGGGTGAGGGATGAGTTTATTCTTGTTTCTGTGAACCTGTCCTAATACATTCATGGCTGTGGGAGAGATTTCCCACTTCCCCTTAGTTTTCAGCCCAACACTGAGATTAACTTTAGGTTTATGGAGAAAATAACCTGCAAGGAGTTTTCACAGTGTTTGCCAAGTTGAGACCTGTTATTGGAGATTTAAAAATGGTGTGGAGTCTCGTAAGTCCTAAGTCACAGAATTTTTAACACTTTGGTTATTATTTTGAAGAACACAAGAAAATAGCTTGAGACAGGATACAGGAGGGGGAATTCAGTGTTTTAGAAAACACACCACTGCCAACACCCTCACATAGCCTATCTGGGGAAGAAAGAAGTGGAAAGGAATTTCTGTCTGCAAAGACTTCTTGGGATAGATGCTTTAGCAGACACCTTTTCGAACCAGTATATCTGTGCAATTAGAAGTCTATTTCACTGCAGTACTCAAGCCCACCTAGTTTACAATCTGACCTCTTCCTCAAACAAATGTTTGCTTTGAGCAAAAATGAAAAATGCTTTTTTCTTGAGGTTGATAAGTAAAATTCAGCAGCATACAACATACTATGTAATGCAGTTTTGTGTATGTGTGTATCTTCCTGTTTTTTGTTTTCAGAAAGGATATTATTCTGGGATGTTAAAAATCCCCCTTGAAAAACAGAGATAAGAGGTTTCTCTGTCTTGCATAGGGGTGTCATGTTTCCATAGTGATGAAAGCAGCTCTTGATACCCGATTAACCAAGGGCTTCCTGTTTCCTCATTCCATGTAATAGGGAGATAGGCAAAGGGGAAAACAACAGGGATAGAAAGTTGCAAAAGCTCAGGTTTGGTCTCAGGGATTTTGTAATGATAAGTATCCAGAGACATGACATGTTTCCTGGTGTTATATTGCAAAAGGGGCTTTCTGCTTTTAACAATCCCTGTACTTGTACAAACATAAACATTTAATAAACTTGAGAAAGCACCTCCCCTCATACAAATTTTTATGCAATCAAGATAAGCGCAAGTGAGCCAAGCAGACCTCACTTTTGTGGTTTTCTCTCTTCTTAGTTATTTCTACTGAAACATCCCTGGGTCCTCTCCTGGAGCCTTTGAATTGCCCCACAGCTATGCTCTGACCCGATCATCATTTTAACTTACCAAAGCAGTTTCTGAAACTTATCTCCTTAGCAAACCTTTTTCCATCACCCAGTGGGGCAGTAATGATCCTCTCCCATGAGCTGCAGAAATTTGGGAGCCTGTGTTCCTCCTGCTTCATTCCTTGACATCTGCTCTCAAGACAATTCACTAGCATGTTATAAATCTAAGAGTGGGCTTCCCTTGTAGCTCAGTTGGTAAAGAATCTGCCTGCAGTGTAGGAGACCTGGGTTCGATCCCTAGGTCAGGAAGATCCCCTGGAGAAGGAAAAGGCAACCGACTAATAAACCTGACAGTGGCCCTCAACCTGGCAGTGCATCAGAACCATTCTATGTTGATTACTGGGCCCTGTTCCAGAATTACGGAACCAGAGTCTCTGAGACAGGAGCCCCCAGATGCGTGATTTTCATAAATCCACAAGTGTTTCAGGTTTAGAAGTTGATGATGTTTTACTAGGTCCATTCTGTTTCCCTGGTGGCTCAGATGGTAAAGAATCTGCCTGCAGTGCAGGAGACCCAGGGTTCGATCTCGGGGTTGGGAAGATCCCGTGGAGAAAGGCATAGCAACCCACTCCAGTATTCTTGTCTGGAGAATCCCATGGACAGAGGAGTCTCGTCTATGGGGTCATAGAGTCGGACATGACTGAGCAACTAACACTTTCACTTTTTACATTGTTTCATGTCCCCTCTGGGTATCTGCATCCGTTTGTGTGCACTGGGTGTTTTTAAGGAGGATAATCAGATGCCAGCAACATCTTGGGCAGTGTTGTTAATATGCTGCCTGGGAATGTATATTTTAATGTGCTGCCACTCTCCATCCCCCAAGTGTGGGGGACAAACTGGAATACCTATAGGGACTGGGAAAGTCATTTCAATGAAGGAAGCAAGCTGGGTGAGACGTGACTAGAAGGAACCTGATGCCCAATATAAAGGGTACCTGAGCAATGTGCTGCTATTTTGCCAAAGCAGAAATACGTCCAGTATTGCCTATGTTTTGAATTTTTCACAAGCCAGAAATTCAGAGAAATTTAATTTCTCACTGGGGTTGAGGAGAGGGGGAATTGGATAAAGGTGGTTTCAAAAGGTACAAACTTATAAATAAGCACTAGGGATATAATGCACAGCATGATTAATATAAATAACCCTGATGTATGTTATATATCAAAGTTGTTAAGAGAGTAAATCCTAAGAGTCATTATTGCAAGGGAAACTTTTTTTTGACTTTGTTATCTATATGAGAAGATGGATGTCTCCCTCAACTTACTGTCCTAATCATTTCATGATATATGTAAGTCATTATGCTGTACACCTTACACTTATACAGTGTTGATGTCAATTACATCTCCATAAAACTAGAAGAAAAAATAAATAAAACAGTAAACACAGCCGCCACAAGCAAGTTGTACCCTCTGCCTTAGAGAGTTCTACCCATGTCTCAAAACTCTGGTAACCTGTAGTGTCATGCGACACTGGGGCCTGACTGAGTGACTTCTTATGATGAATTGTAATAGAAGTGCAGGGTTAGAAGGCCCTCATTCATCACTCAGGCTACCATTTAACGACTGAATCCCCACCCCTGGCCACATTTTCCCACCTCAGGATGAAGACACCCTAAACCATCTCTCACTCCAATCCCTGCCTCTCTATGTGCGCAGATCTGAGTGTTTTTTGGCCACCTCCATTAGGATACCATATACATACCAAACATAGCACATTCCCAGATGAAACTGTCATCATCCAACGCCATTCCTCCAAATGCTCATTTCCCTGTGCCCCCCAGTGAGCTCAGTGTGATCTGTCCAGCAACCAAAGCCTGAGACCTGGGTGTTATCCTTACTACTTTGCCCTCCTTCACAACCTCTATATCAGATCATCTACTATCTCTTACTAATTCTTCCTTCTTAATATCAACGAAATTTGCCTCTTCTTTTCATTCCCATTGCCAGTGACTTATTTCAGGCCATCTCTTGTCTAAATTACTGAAATGGCCAGTCCTTCCCCTGCCAAGTTGGTTTTAGCCCCGCTTTGATTCATTCTGGCTTTAACTCACCAAAACCAGAATGGTCACCCTAAAATGCAAATCTGATGACATCAATACAATGACAACAAGGAGGACTAGTCAGAGTGCAAACAGGGCAACGTCAAATGGCCCTAGCCTGTCTCTTCCCTGCTCCATTCTTCCTCGATCCCATGCCTGAACTCTCTTCACAGCCACACAGAATCGCCTTCACTTCTCCAGGCATGTTACACTGTTCTTTCCTTTGTTCCTTCACAAATGAGGTTCTCTCTACCTGAAAACCCATCTCCTGAACCAGTCCCCAAATCTCTGTGGCTTGGCTTAGTTTCTGGCTCAAGCCCTTAAAATCTTAGCTTAATCATTGCTATAATTGTGGTGATGACAATCATATGATGAATTAACATGTATTAAATGCTTACTATGTGTCAGGCACTGTTCTAAGAGCTTTCACATATTTTATCATTTAATCTTCACAAGCCCAAGAGATAGGTCATGTCACTCACTACCAGTTTTAAAGGAGAGCACAGACTGGCAGGCTGCAGTCCACAGCATTGCAGAGTCTGACATGACTGAAGCAACTTAGCACACACCCACAGATATCACCACCTCCATAGCCTCTCGTGAATCCCCAGAATGCTGTGTGTGATGCTTCTGAGAACTTCATATTTTCCCCCTGCATAGCACTCACTAAACTCCACTGCAGTTCCAGCCAACCTGTCCCTCCCAGCAGATTCTAAATGCCTATACATAGAACACAAAAAAAGACAATGCCTTATATAGTTTTCTCAGCATTTAAGACAATGCCAATCATGGGACTTCCCTGGCAGTCCAGTGGTTAAGGCTTTGTTTTCCAACGCAGGAGGTGTGGGTTCAATTCCTGGGCTAGGAGCTATGATCCCACATGCCTCGGGGCCCAAAAAATCCCAAAACATAAAACAGAATCAATATTGTAACAAATCAATAAAGGCTTTAAAAAATGGTCCACATCAAAAAAAAGAAGTCTTTAAAAAAAAAAAAGAAAGTCTGCCAAATAAATAGTTAGAGAAAAGTTAATAATGGAAAGATTTTTGAGTTGTTCAATTTTTGAGTGGTTCAACATCTGACTGTTCTCCATTGAACAGACAACAGTTTGTTTGAAAACCCTCCCCATTACTGCCTTGTCTGTAAGCTGGGAGACCAGCTAATAGAAAAGACCAGCTAATAGAAAAGCATGGCTGAGGGGCAGGAAATAAGTGTAAACAGAGTAGCAATACACTCTCTGTAAAAGCTATACCAACGGATGGCTAAGAACCTACTTCCACTCTTCCTTCTCTTTTGACTTCAAGTGGGTCCCTAAGTGCCTGACCATGTCTTCTGCTTCCTTTCTCAGGATCATCACCCGTGTTCAGACGCCTCCTTCCTCTTGGCTCCTCCTTCCCCCAGGTACCCATCCAAGTACCTGTGCATCCATCCATCTAACCAGCCATATGGCTGACATGGAGGGTCTAGAGACTAGTACAGCTAAGTCCTTCTCCTCAAAGGTATATCTCCTAAACTGCCTGGGCCACAGAAAGGGCTCAATAAACATTTGCTTCTGCCCCTGATCCCTATCTGGGGAAGGGACTGCTGTAACCATCATTGTGAACCTGCAAGCCGCCACTCTTTCTCAACAAACTCTCTGCCCTTTTTTCATTGTGAAAACAACATTGCAACTGTCTCAGGACCAGTCATCCTGACTTTACAAAGGAAAATCATGTTCTAGTTTTACAAGCGGAGGCCCAACTAACCTTTCTGCCCCAGCTGACAGCTGAACTTAGTCAGGAGAGCATGATTTATTAAAAATAAAATTCATGTATTGGAAGTGATTTTGGACACTTGCATAAAGGATCATGGGGACCAGCACTGAAAAAAAGGAATCTGGCAGCCTCTTCTTCATGTAGAAAGAGAAAAAAAAGGGGTGGGGATTGAAAACCACAGGTGGATGGGATCTGTGTGTCACCCTTCTAGGTATTATAGAATTCCAAGCCACAACTGTGTCTCATGGTCCATGCATGTATTGAGGGAAATGCTGATGCAAAAAACAAGTCCCAGTATAAACTAAAACCATCTGTGAACACAGGAAGTCATCCCAGTGCTCAAAACACCTCAACAGGTTCTCCTAGAATGTCAAAGCCATTACTATTCCCAACAGCAAGAGTCAAGCACAAGTTTATAATAAAAAGCACAGAATCTTAGTTAGAAATTTCTAGTTCCTTTATCAAGTTTGCCAAATATCTACAAATTCCATCATCTTGCCATCCTTAAAGAAAAGTTATACATTTTAACATGAAATGTAGGCTATGCCTAATTTTTAAACTGCTCAAAAATCTAGTAAAATTAATTTCCCTACATAGCACTACAAAAGAGGGAACACGTATTTATTAAACAGAACAAAAACTGGTTATCATTTTCAGTATCAGAACTGAATATTTCCTTTAATAATAAAACTTATGCATAAGAACATTTCAGTGAAATATAAAACAAACATTTTTCTCCGCTTATTTCCAACAATCTTTTCTAATGCCCATAGGGAGAAGGAGATGGAAAACAAAGAAAAACCTGCTAATCTGTAATCTGTAACTAAAGATCCAGAAAGATGTTAGTTCTCATTTCACTCAAGGGAAGGTGAAATGCAAAAATAAACACGTCAGTTTATTCATTAGTAGTCAAGTGAGGAGGTAAGCACATCTCTCAAATTAAGGTATCTTAGTGTGAATAATGAAGGAAGTGCTCTAAAATGCCAAATCTAGAAAAGATACCACCTAGAAATAAGTGACAGTAACTCACAGTGATACTAAAAATAAGAATCAAGTTGCAATATCTGTACTGAGCAACATCAATGCACTATGTGGATCTTCTTTATAATGTACTTTTTGCATAAATTGTGGAATGTGTTTTGAGAACAAAAAGTGTCCAGGTCACCTAGGTCATTTGTTCTTAGAGCACCTTGGTTGGGGGAGATCCAAGTGTGTATGAAGCTAAGTATTAATAAAAGCCTATGGCTAGCTAGCACTCTTGCTGCCTTTCTACCTGCAGAAGCTTTTAGCACACTTATCAGAAGCCATACAATGCAAACCCTTTTGATATTAGGTCTCTGGGTGTAGCTTTCAAGATCATTCTTTGTTCCATTCTTCCTGTATTGTCAAACGGCACAAGATAGGTGGTCTAGAGTGAATTCCAAACATGTGCTATTAATACGCCCAAAACTGTTGCTGCAAAGGTGAAAAAACAAAAAACACATTAATTGAATACTGGCCTTTTCTTACTCATAATGACACAAATGTGTATTCTATGTCCTCAAGCAACAGGAAATAATTTGTAAAACTATGAACTCTTTAGGTGAATATGCCTACAGCTTTTAAAATATGTATTATTCATAGTTCTAAACAATTCTCCAACAAAAGCTACATACAGTTAAGTGTAGGTCACAATTAAAAAAAATAATGTTACAATCTTTTTTTTTATTTACTCTAGTTTTTGTACTGGTATACTAATGATTATTAGCAACAGTATTATATCTGTAGATACTTCATGTTTTAAAATGTCTTTCTAATGCTCTTCAGAATAGTTTTCTTAAGAATATTTTTTTGGGAAAGTCACTATTATTCCTACTTTATAGATGTCATATGGAAATGATGTCCCTACCTCAAATGATTGTCACAGGTTCATCAGATAACCCACATTAACATGTATGGTATTTGACACATTACTTACTCAATGCTCAAAACTATTATTAATATGCAAAAGTATTGATAGTTATATGAAGGTTCTAAGAGTCTATTTTAAGCAGGCAAGTCTGGTTTAGGTCTTTCTCTGGAATTGGACAATTCTTGCCCAAAATGAAGATACCACTGTTTATGTATGCTGAACCATCTGCCTGGAATGCTTTTCCCTTCCTCATTCACAATTCCAAACTGCTCTCCTGGGCTAATTCTCACTCTTCAGATCTCAGCATAGACAGTGCTTCCTCCAGGGACATGCTGTCCCTGACCCTGCCCACGTCTGTGTCCACTGCATACACCGGGGTCTCCCTCTACATGCTCCAATGCACATCACCACTGTCGGCTTCCATGTTTGCACCCTATGAGACCCAGCTTCATGAACGCAGGGATCGTGGTCTAGACACTCCATTCTCGGTGGTTAGCACAATGCTGGAACACAGTAGGTGCTCAATAAATATCTGTGGTATGCAGACACCTGGGATGTGAAACCAACCTGGCTGGCATTTCAAGAACAGGTTTTCATAAAGTGTAAGTGACTGGGGCCTAGAGATAAAGCAGAACCCAGCCATGGGGCCAGTGGAGTATGAGGCTGGTGGGGTGGGGAGCAGTGAGGAGAGGTGCTAAAGGAGATTAGGTTCCATTAGGTCACTTCCGGTGAGAGCAGCAGGGCCACGTCCAGACTACCCTGGATATCTAGAGACCCATTGTGCAGCACCGGGAACCCGTGCCTGGGCTGCCTCCCATGGTCCCAGTCCAAGAGATTTCTAACCCAGAGCATCAGCAACAAAACGCAGGTCAGGGGCCCCTGTGGGCTGGAATGAAAGGGCCCGGTTTGACCCACAGACCCCAAGAGACTTACCAGACTGTTGGGGTGTGCTGTGCACGCCTGGCCCAACACAGAATTGCAGTGCTGAGGAAGAAACTTGGAGACTTTGGCTACAGCTGTTGGGAAACGCGCTGAAGTGTTCTGATGTGTTACGGCAGCTGCGTCATAGGAAGGGATCACTTTAGAATAGTATCTGACAGCATGGAAGGAATTAAGAGAGAGAGCTGTGCTGGGGATCCGGGTTTTATACACATCACCAATAGCGTTCTCTGACGCAGAGCTGGACTGACCTTTAATAAAAGAGAGTATCCATCAGTAAATGCAAATTGGTTAACTCTGAACTACTATCTGAAATAAATCACCCTCTATTTCATTTCCCCATGGTACAAACTTAAGATACTGCTACACTCAAATGCTGATGAAAAAACAAAGTGAACTTTTTGGTAGTGACATTTAGTGTAATGCAAACACTATAAATTGGTGTTCACTCGTCATTCAAAGACAGAGATTTTAGAGACACATCAGTTCTCTCTGCCTGTGTATGCGTGTATGTGTCTTTCATCATTAAAAGTGACCGTTTCTATGAAGCAAGGAAGAATGTTGGAAAGAAAAACTCCATTCAGCCACAAATAGTTTGGTCACTGATTTTTCCATCAGTGAGTGGGTTATACTGTTATCTTGCTCTATTCTGTACAGTAACTAGAAGGCAGAAAAAAATGTTTAATATATAGTGAATGTTAACAATGTAGCCCCTATGCTGTGAATATTTATTTTCTTATGGACACTAACAGAAATGAAAGTAAAGGAATATAATTTTATATCGACTTTAAATACAAATGGACCTGGAATATTTGTGAAAAGAAATCATTTCAGCAAAATGTACATAAATTTATGGAAAAGGACAAGTAAAAGCTACTTAATGAAGTTTAAACGCTGACTAAGATCAGCACTTCTGGTTTACAGGTCAGATTTATCACAGAAAGCAGGGGAATCACAGGTGGCCACTTAACTTCTCTAACTTTCAATTTACTGGCCTAAGTGGTGAAAGTGCAATTTGAAAGACTTAACTGATTTCAACTATTCCATTCTTCTTTCAAAAACCATTTTGCAACATGCATGGCCAGCTACACATGTGCTCACATCCAGCCCAAGGAAAAGTCCAAAATATAGAAAAATCCATAGACAGGGATGCATTTTCTGAAATGTTATGTATAAAATCACTTTCCCCACAAACCTGAAAACACTAAATGTAGGAAGAAAACTATTCTCTAAATCACTGGATAAACTACTAAAACCACTAAACTGGTGATAAAGGCTACATAATACAAAATCCAAGCGTACAGGACACAATGTTAAGTAAAGAAGTCAGAGACAAAATTGGAGGTCCAATATGATGACTACTATGTTGTTGTTGTTCAGTTGCCCCATCGCGTCCAACTCTTTGCGACCCCATGGGCTGCAGCAGGCCAGGCCTCCCTGTCCCTCAGCGTTTCCCGGAGTTTGCCCAAGTTCATGTCCATTGCATCAATGATGCCAATCCAGCCATCTCAGCCTCTGACGCCCTCTTCTCCTTCTGCCCTTGATCTTTCCCAGCATCAGGAACTTTGCCAATAAGACAGGTGTTTGCACCAGATGACCAAAATACTGGAGCTTCAGCTTCAGCATCAGTCCTTCCAATGAGTATTCAGGGTTGATTTCCCTTAAGACTGACTGGTTTGATCTCCTTGCTGTCCAGGGGACTCTCAGGAGTCTTCTCCAGCACCACAGTTCAAAGGCAAAGATTCTTTGGCATGTTGCCTTCTTTACAGTCCAGCTCTCACAATCATACATGACCACTGGGAAGACCAATACTATAGAAGATTACTACTACAGTATTACTACCAAAAAATATATATACACAATATACACATACATAAACATATATATAAGACTTGAAAGAAATACATTAAAAAATGTAGTTATTATCTTAGCTGGGTTTTGTTGTTCAGTCGCTAAGTCATGTCCAACTCTTTGCAACCCCATGGACTGTAGTACATCAGGTTCCCCTGTCCTTCACTGTCTCTCGGAGTTTGGTCAAACTCATGTCCATTGAGTTGGTGATGCTATCTCACCATCTTGTCCTCTGTCACCTCCTTCTCCTGCTGTCAATCTTTCCCAGTATCAGGGTCTTTTCCAAAGAGTTGCCTCCTCACATCAGGTGGTCAAAATATTGGAGCTTCAGCATTACTACTTATAATGAATATTCTGGGTTGATTTCCTTTAGGATTGACTGGTTTGATCTCCTTGCAGTCCAAGGGACTCTCAAGAGTCTTCTCTAGCACCACAATTTGAAGGCATCAATTCTTCGGTTCTCAGCCTTCTTTATGGTCCCACTCTCACATCGGTACATGACTACTACTAGCGGGTTTTTAGTAAAGGACTAATACTGCTTTCAAATGGAAAAATGTATATAAATAAAATCAGAATGAGGGGTTTGGTTCAATGACCTTCAAGGTCTCCTCCAGCCTGAATCTGACATAAGCCTATGGTCCTAGTGGATTTGTTTCTTCTTGGACCAGTCACTTTAGGTGATACAAAACTCCGGGGGCACAGAAAGGCCTGAACGGACTAGCATGAGGAGAGTGTTTCAGAGATTCTGCAGGATATGAAGAGTGAAAATGCAGAATACTGTCTGTATAAGAAGTAACATTGACAGGCATGTGCCTGTGGCCTGGCCCCTCTCTGATCTAATCCGGGCTGATTTAATCATTCTTTGTGACATTCAGCCAGAGCAACTCTAAGCAGTTTAACCATGGCTCATGGCTACTTTTTCCTTCTCTCCTTCCCTCCCTACTAATCAGGAAAAAAATTCTGAAAGCACTAACAAACACCTTGATGCTGACATATGAGCAAGGAGGGCTGTGTCCTATTTTGGGCCCCTTTTCCTTTGACTTTTGACATCAATCCCAGTAACCCCATTTGTTCATGTGGTCTCCATTATGTCCCACAATATGCACACGACCTCAATGACAGTGTCACATCTTTGCTATCACTACTAGTATTCGCTGAAAACTCAGATGACAGCTAGCATTTTAAACCAATGAAACTTTTTAAAATTAAGGCCTGCATATGACTTTTTTAGACGTATGCTATCATGTACTTAACAGACTATGGTATGGTGTAAACATAATTTTTATGTGCACTGAGAAACCAAACAATGTGTGACTCTATTGCAAAGCTCATTTTATTGCAGTGGCCTAGAAGAGAACTCAAAATATATCCGCGGTCTGCCTATACACTCTTAGCATTGAAGTAACATGAATACTTCCCTTGCTTTAGATTCTACTCACATAATACACACAGTCAGCAGTGTGCTCGTCATCTGTGAGCAAGATGAACTTTCTGGTGATGACAGTCAATTTTCAGCCCACCCTCTGGGATAACACTATTCAAATGCCTGTGGCCAGCTGTGTCCTCAGAGAAGGTGATGGCACCCCACTCCAGTACTCTTGTCTGGAAAATCCCATGGACGGAGGAGCCTGGTAGGCTGTGGTCCATGGGGTTGTGAAGAGTCGGACACGACTGAGTGAGTTCCCTTTCACTTTTCACTTTCATGCATTGGAGAAGGAAATGGCAACCCACTCGTGTTCCTGCCTGGAGAATCCCAGGGACGGCGGAGCCTGGTGGGCTGTCGTCTATGGGGTCACACAGAGTCAGACACGACTGTAGTGACTTAGCAGCAGCAGCTGTGTCCTTCCAGCGGACAGCACCAGAGGACCCAGGGTGCAATCCTCCAGCCATGGCTCATCCCTTGGTTATGGCAGTGGCTGCACAGGAGCCCCTGCTGAGCAGGACACGCACCAAAGCCCACATATACTACAGCCACAGAGCAGCGGGCAGAGCTCACCTCTCACAGCTTCCTCCAAGGCGTCCTCGGAGGTAGGAGCAGAGTATACATTCAAGCATCAGTAGTCAGGGCTCTGATGCCTGATGCAGGTGAGTGAGTGCATCTCAGCGCACTGTTTTCCCTTAGAAGACAAAAAACATTCCTTAGACATTTCTCCAAGAAGAGGATATGAACATTGTTGAGCTGAACTGCTCTTCTGTCATTTGAGTTCTAAAAGGCACAGAGATAAACTCTGTATTAAACATTCGAGCAAAGCATAGACTAGGACTAAGGATGGTTATTTAGGACATGAAGGAAAGGTTTACTTTTCCTTGTTAAGAGTTCTTCTTGGTTTACATATTCTAATCAATTTAAATAAGGAAGCATTCATTTGGCACACCACCTTTTACACTAGAAACTTCTTTAAGGACTAGTAACTGAAAAAAATGAGGCTGGATTGCCCTGGTCACAGAGGCATGCTAGAATCCATCATGCCACGAATACATTGTCAGTCACCACAGGCACTACTTGTGAAGTCTGGTTTAAAGAAACGACAAAAGAAGTTAAGAGTGAGTCAAGTCATGAAGGGATCCCAGGCCTGAGACTATTATATATTTTATCCACTATAATTCAATAATGCACATCAGCAATGGGAAAAGTTCACTGGTTCTTAGTAGATGCCTGAGTTCTCAGTATGGGTGGGTTCAGTGCCTGTGTTATTTCTAGCATTAATATCAGAGAAAAATAGCAAGGCAACTTTGGATTCACAAGATTCAGACTGTCATACCTTTGTGCCATGATCGTGCCTGGGACGGATAGCTGGATGGGCATTTGTTGTTTCTTACAAAACCTCCCATTGCTCTGAAGTACTTCTGTAATCTAAGAAACAGACAGACAGACAGAGACCTACTTTATCAATAGATAGCTATAGATGTTTTTCAAAATATACAAGCAGACATACATTTCCAATTATAAAACAGAAAGAAAGGAAACTGCAGCGTTAAAGCATTGTCTATGAGGATAAAATTCAAGGCCTTGAGAGTTGTATACCTGGCCCATGATGGCTGGAGGGATTTTCTCCCGGATAAACTTCACGTAATCACTGTGGCCTCGAGGACAGAAGCTGCATCATTCTTTCTCCCCTTCATATATGGCAGCAGGGTGCGCAGCTGCTCACAGCAATACTTGATTCGTTCTCTGAGCAGAGAAGTGTGACAAGTAAGGAATAATTATTCTACTTTCTTCCTGTCACAAGGACAAACAGTCTTCCTCCTGGGTATGTTTATAAAGGAACCAGCCTCTCCCTTTTTGGTGTCCGATTCAGAGGAAGACCATGTCCCCACAAGCCAGCAGCCTCTGGAATCTCAGCTTACTGGGGCACCGGCTCACATGCTGCCAAGTACAGTGTCTGTGCTGATGGCAACCCAGCTCACTCATCCCTGTGGGTGTGCAGGATGCCCGGACACTGAGGACACCAGAGAACACCCCCTCTGCCTATGGAAACCCACAGGTGACGCAACCCTCAGAGGAGAGAATCACACACCACATAGGTAAATCCTTTTGTGACCACACGAGAGACAACTGGAAGACAAGAGTCCATGGGATGGTCCCGTCACTCTGATCTGGACCACATTTCCAACAACACACAACTAGCATCTTGAGATACATGGGCTTTAACTATGTTCTGAAAGGAAAATCAAAAGCCTGCTTCCTTTACACAAGGCGGGCACATGAGCAAAACAAATAAACCAATATGCAAATGAGAACAACATCCAGGCTCATACCAGAAAGAAACCAACCTAAGTATTTCATAGTTCTGAAGGGAAATACATAGGAAATGTAACACCAAACTGACCAAAGTCTTTGGAACCTTCAGTTATCCATGTTTTCATTTAATAAACATTCTTAAGCATATTTTGTGCTGAATACTGCCATACTGACATAAATGGAATCAAAGGGTAGCTTTGCCAATTTCTAGCTGGGATCTTAGGCAAGTTACTAAGCCTTTCTGAACTTCAGAATGACAAAAATAAATGGATTAAAAAATCCACTTTGACCTATAGCCAGTGAATAACTCAAATATTCCAGACCAGCGGGTGGTATTTTAATTGGGCTTTAAGCTTGGGGGTTCCATGGAAATGTATCAGGGACGATTCTATAAAAGGGTTGGAAGTGTCAACAATTTGACACATGGATGAAGGGCTTTGAAAGGTCATACACCCTTCCATAGGGTACTTTCACTTATAAGGATCACAAACACAGAATAAACTTTCTGTAGAATGATATCCATTATGGTAGCCTTTCAGTAAAATGACTTCCCTGTGGCTCAGACGGTAAAGCGTCTGCCTACAATGCAGGAGACCTGGGTTCAATCCCTGGGTCAGGAAGATCTCCTGGAGAAGGAAATGGCAACCCACTCCAATATTCTTGTCTGGAAAATCCCATGGACGGAGGAGCCTGGTAGGGTTACACTCCATGGGGTCGCAAAGAGTTGGACACGACTGAGCAACTTCACTTTCCTTTTCAGTAAAATAGGTAAACCAATCTAAAGACACAAAATAAGTGGATGCTTAAGTAAGCTAGAGGATATTAGTTCAGCAGAATATTATCTGGATGTGGAAAGGATATAAAGCTTACTGGGGAAAAATAGGGCATTTCTATAGGATATAAGTAGAAGAAGCATATAAAATATGATTACAGCCATTAAGGCCAAAAGAGACAACAGTGTCAATTAGCCATTATTTCTAGATAGTTGGACTATAGAACATATTATTTCTTCCTTTTGTTTTCTACATTTCCCAAGTATCTGTGGGGCATATATCATTTTTACAGTGAAAAATCATATTAAACATTTCTTCCATTAGGAAAATGTTCAAATATACAGGGAGACTGAGAGAATTAAAAATTTTTATTCCTTAAAAGCTGAAAGAACTAAGAATCTGTACAGGGAGCACTTAAATACCTATAACCTGGAGTCCACAGTGAACAGTTACTGTCCATGCTTTGTCATATATGAATCATCCCACTGGCCAGACATCAATCCATTTCATTACACTGAAGTATTTCAAAGTAAATTACAGACTTCAGTACACTAAACCCCTAAACATATTATGAGCTACAGTTAGAATTATTTTATTTTCAGGTAAAGTTACATAAAATAAAATGCACCAATCTAAGGGTGCCACTCTATGAGTTTCGATAATGCACAAAGCTGTGTAACACAAAGCACCTCATCAACATTCTCATGACTCCAGAAAGTTCCTTCTGTCCCTTCTTAGTCAGTCTCATCCCCCATAAAAGGCAACCACATTTATGATATTTTCCCCTCTCACATTAATTTTTGCCTCTCTTTTAATTTCAAATGTGTATTTTTGTGTAAGGTTTCTCTCACTTACATAATGTTTTTGAGATTTATCCACGATAATCTGTTATGTCAATAACTTGTTGCGTTTTATTAATAGCATTCCAAAGTATAAATATGCCACAATTTCTTTATTCAGGCTTTTATTAATCAGCACTTCCACTATTTTCAATTTTTGATCATTAGGAATAAAACTACTAGATCTTCTATACATCTTTTTGTGAAAGCACATTTTTATTTCTCTTAGTAAATGTATAGGAATTGAATCAATGGGCTATTTTATAAATTTAGAAGAAACTGGCAGAACTTTCCCCCAAATTCTACCATTTTACACTCCTACCATCAGTGTATGAGAATCCCTGTTGTTCTACATCTATGACAACACTTAACATTGTCAGTTTTAGTTTTAAAATATTGGACTTTCTGAGGTATATGTGGTAGTATCTCATGCTTTATAATGTGCATTTCCATGATGACAAATTACATTCAGCATTTTTTTCCACTGCTTATTAGGCACTTTATCTTCCTTTGTGAAGTGTCTGTTCAAATACTTTACCTATGCAGGTCTTTTTATTATTGAACTTTAGGAGTTTTCCATATATTCTATTGTCAGTATTTTATCAATATGATTGTTTTGCAAATCTTTTCTCCCTGTCTGTAGTCTGCCTATTTATTTTCTGAGTGAGGTCTTACGAAATCAAAAGTTGTAAATTTTGAGGAGTCCTCATTCTGTTTCTTTTGTGGTTATTGCTTTCTGTGTCATAAGGAACAATCGCCTACCCTCAGCTAGTGAAAACACTAACCTTATTTTCTTCTAGAACTGTAGCTTTCAGTTCATTACCTATGAACCACATGAATCTATTTAAATATAAATTCATAAAAAATTAATAAAAGTTTGAATTCATTTCCTAAGTTGCAATACCCATATTCCCACATTTCAAATACTCAATAATATGACTTGCAGCTTACCTTCCTGGACAGCAGATATAGGCCATTTCTAACACTGCAGAAAGTTCTACTGAACAGCCCTATTCTAGAAGCTTTACAGCTCTAGCTTTATACAGTAGCCCTGTCTATACTCCATGCTGAATTAATTTTTACATGATATGAGTAAGCGGTCAAGTTTCATCATTTGTTTCATATGGATGTCCAGTTGTTCCAGCAACATTTACAGAAAAGACTTTTGTTGCCCAAGTTGTTTGCTCTGGTAATTTGCTGAAAATCAAAAGACCAAAATATGTGGGTCTAATACTGGGCTATTGTGTTATATTATCTATCAGTCCATCTTCACTTTAGTAAAATAATTGATAAATGTAGCTGTATACTATGTCTTAAAGCCAGGTAGCTTACACACTCCAATTTTGTTAGGTGTTTTCAAGATTGCTTTATTCTAAGTTGGTGATAGACAGGGAGGCCTGGCGTGCTGCGATTCATGGGGTCGCAAAGAGTCGGACACAACTGAGCGACTGAACTGAACTGAAGGCCTTTTATATTCAGAGCTCTTTCCATACAGTTTTGAATTAGACTGTCAACTTTTTCCAAACAAAAACAAAAAACTACTCAAATTATCTAGATTTGAATTGTATTTCAGTTTAGTGAGGACTGACATCTTAATAACATAGTTTAATTCATAATTATATATAATGCATGACTTAGGTTTTTAGTTTATCACAGTAATATCTTGAGTGACACTGTACAGATATTACATGTCTTTTATGCATTTTTGTCCCTAAATATTTTTGTTAGAAGTCTGTCTGAGCACTAGGCTAAGACCTTCTTGAAGGCAACAATTTATTTCTTATCTCAATCCTCCAATCATATTCTGGCAATTACACTCACACCTACTTGCTGAATGGCTAAATGAGTAGAATGAGTGAGTAGCATACATTCAGTTGCCAGATAAACTAGTTTCTTTTTTTTTTTTTGGCCATGCTGCATCTTTGTTGCTGCCTGCAGGCTTTTCTGTAGTTACAGCGAGTGGGGGCTACTCTCTCGTTTCTGGTGCCCGGGCTTCTCCTGTTATGGAGCATGGGCTCTAGGCATGTGGGCTTCAGTAGTTGTGATGCATGGATTTAGTAGCTCCGAAGCATGTAGAATCTTCCCAGACTGGGATCGAATCCATGTACCCTGCATTGGCAGGTGGATTGTTAATCACTGGACCATAAGAGAAGTCTTCACACTAACTTTTAACAATGCTATAAAAAACCATGAAATTCATGAAAGTAATTTCTTCCTACAAAGGAATAATGCTAAAAAAAAAGGGGGGAGGCTGTATAAAAATTTACCTTCTCAGCTTTTCCTTGCTTGAATGAAGAAGAGAAATCTTTTTTCTTTTCTCAAAATTTGAAAATGGAGCCTTTAAATCAAATCCAATGTCATTTCTTAGAGATTCAGAGCTAGAAACAAGGGAAAAATTGTACCATATATTTAAAAGGAAAATTATGAGGCAATTTTAAAATAATCACCAATACACTAGTCAAAGACGCTTCTCTAAATCCCTAGCTTTATAAAAAAAAGTGCAGTAATTATCAAAGCATTTTACCTTATGTAACTGGTACAGAATATTTTTATTTCAAAAGAATTTATTATTAAGATTATCATAAATTCAATCCAAAATTCTAAAAGATACCGATTAATAACAGACACAACCAGTACTAAAATATTCTAACCTCACTGATTATGAGTATTCCAAACTACATGACTGTATCTAAAGGTGCACTGCAGGAAAATAGCACATAGGAGGAGAAGGCCAAGATACACTATTCCAGCTTGATCAGCAACTGGTGCAGTTTCCCTCCATGTAAAACTGCGTCATTTAATGGATATTTTCTGGCTCTACCATTTTTCTTGTTTGATTTTAATAATATGTTTCCCTAGGAAACTTACAAATTAATATTATCTTCTTCATTTGAAGATAAATAAATGACTTTCAAATGACTTCATTTGAAAATTTACTTTTATTTATACTAGTAGGCTTGTGAGGAAAAACAAAGATACAAGATGAGGAGGGCTCAAAAAGCAGTTTTAAGTAACACAAGCCTTCCAAAACCCTTCCCAACCTCAACTCTCAGAAAAAAGTTTAACACAGAAAATTTCTTTGAGGTTAAAATCTTAAGATAAAGAAAGCTGCTGTTAACTCTGCACTACTGAAGTAAGTGTGTCCCTGGTTTAACCACATTTACTGGTTGCCAAGTCTCCTCCTTGTACAAAATAGTAGATGGTCACATTCTACAAATTCTGGAAGTGACTCAAACTTCTTACTGCCATCACCCAAATCCTCAGCCCTTTTGTCCATTCTTTATAGTCAAATGCTCTTATTTTAAAAATTGCCTTGGAAATCAGCTTCAAGTGAAACAAAGAAATTCACGCATATTGAATTTTTACAAGCATTCAATGTTAGAACTGAAAGGGTTTTAAATGGCCCTCAGTTCAATGGCCTATCCTCTGCAGGTTTGAAGGCTAGTTCTAATATCCCAGAGGGACACAGACAGTCTTTAAAGGGTCATTTTCAATAAACAAGGTGATAGTTCAGGAAAAGACACTGGGGAAAAGATTAGCAGTAGATGGATAACAGCTCAGGATTCCACTGTTTTAAAAGTCTGAACATCACTGCTTTTATTTAACGCAGTCTCTAGTTGAACATGGCCAGTGATGGGAGTGGGTAGTCTGTCCCTTCTCCAGTGGATCTTCCCAACCCAGGATCTCCTGCATTGCAGGCAGATTCTTTACCAACTGAGCTATCAGGAAAGCCCGATGGGTAAGTTACTACCTGACAATTCAACCTGCTCCCCTGTGGTGGTGGAATGCTTCCTATACTGAGATGGATACTTCTTTAACAGGCACCCTCAGTGCCAGCTCAGTATTCTGAAATAAGAACAAGCTGTATCCTTCTTCCACAAAACAGATACATTCTTTTGCATCACCCCCAGCACTGGAGCTGCTGTTCCACAATCATAGTCCTCCAGAAATGTTTTTAAATGAAACGTACACAGTAAAAATTGCTATTAGGAAAAAGTGAAGAAGAAAAAAAAAAAAACTAACCAAGTAAATACATCAGTAAAAAAATATCCCAGGTGTTCACTGCAGGACTTGTACAGAGGCAACTCAGGTTCTTCAGGCTTCACAGAAATTTCATTCTTAACTGCAAATTTAAAAACAGAACCATTTTAATTATAAAATCACTGGTGGGGATATGTTAATCACACATGCAAGCTCTAATCAAAAACAGTTGTCATGTTTCACTCAATAGATTTTACAAAGCAGTGCTTTTAAAATAAAAAGTAATTTATAGATTTCAGCCTGGTAAGCATGGAACAACTCGGGTGAGAAAGCAAAATTACAACACTACATAAAATTTACTGCACAGCAGCCTCCTTTAACCAGATTTTACTAATTAGTGATAGATGTGCTTAAAATGCATTCAATTGAGCTTATTTATTATTTACAGGTAACTGTCAGAGGCAGAAAATGCATATGAGTCTTCAGTAAGCAGCTGCATTGTCAAAATAAAGCATCTGATGGTTGTGTTGTTTTTTGGTTTGGGGGTTATTCTTTTTTGGCTGTCTTGCAGCTGCTCATCCTCAGAGCAGAGATGAGATGACTGGTGAGATGTGGTTATGACCAATAGGAATGTGCTGGACAAGTGGAGATGAGCAGCTGTTCTATTTCCAAGAGAACCAACAAGAGAAAAGATTACCAAAGGACCCTGGTCCAGAAGGGTTACCATTTCTCTCCCAGGAAGAACTCTGACACTTGCAGTGGCTGGGAGCCATTAGAATGTTACAAAACAAACTCACTCATCTTCCCTCCATAATGAAGAACATTAAAAAAAAATGAGAGGTGTACTGAATCTTGTATCATCTGGAGTATGAACTTATCTATCACAATCCCAAAATGTCTTCCAGGTCCATTTGAAGAAAAATACCTTAATTTAAATAGATTCCTGCTTGTAACCAAAGCTTTGAAAAACCATAAATAGTCACTGATCAACAATGATTCCAGTAGAATTTAATTTCAGAAATTGGAGTCTGCCCTTTTATAAGCCATATTAAAACTAATTTAATTATCTTAAGTGTTCAGATGCTGGCAATACACATAATATAGTATAGATGAAGAATTTAGAAATGTAACGTCTCACTGAAGCACTGACACCAATTATCTGTATATAAAAATCTAAAAAAAAAAAAACAAAAAAGAAAGTAATACACAATAAAAATCTAAAACAGAAAGGATACCACTCTATTAACTTAAAGAAGTAAAATAATTTATATACAAGTGTTTGCCGAAGCACAAGACTCCAGGTTAATGGCACTGGCTTTTACATAATCATACAATGACAAAGCATGAATAAGTCCATTTAAATGACTAAGGACTAAGTCCATTTAAATGACTAAGGAATGATTTAGCAGCTACTAAAACAAACAATAAACAAACAAAAAAAATACCCTCTGCTTAACTACAACATTGCATTTGTCCTTCTGTAACACACTTTAAACCTTTGAAGACAAACTTTCTCCACAGGTGGAGAATATATGTTTCCCTTTATTTTATTCACACTTGTTTTCTTCAACTCTGTTCAGTTTAGTTCAGTGGTATCTGACTCTTTGTGAGCCCATGGACTGCAGCACACCAGGCTTTCCTGTCCATTACCAACTCCCAGACCTTGCTCAAACTCATGTCCATTGAGGTCAGTGATGCCATCCTCTGTCGTTCCCTTCTCCTCCTGCCTTCAATCTTTCTCAGCATCTTTTCTAGTGAGTGAGTTCTTCACATCAGGTGGCCAAAGTACTGGAGCTTCAGCTTCAGCATCAGTCCTTCCAATGAATACTCAGGACTGATTCCCTTTAGGATTGACTAGTTGGATCTCCTTGCGGTCCAAGGGACTTTCAAGAGTCTTCTCCAACACCACCATTTAAATCATCAGTTCTTTGGTGCTGAGCCTTTTTTATGGTCCAACTCTCACATCCATACATGACTACTGAAAAAACCATAGCTTTGACCAGATGGACCTTTGTTGGCAAAGTAATGTCTCTGCTTTTCAATATGTTATCTAGGGTTGGTCATAGCTTTTCTTCCAAGAAGCAAGTGTTTTAATTTCATGGCTGCATTCACCATCTGCAGTGATTTTGGAGCCCCAAAAAATAAAGTCTCTGTTTCCATCGCTTCCCCATTTATCGGCCATAAAGTGATGGCACTAGATGCCATGGTCTTCGTTTTCTGAATGTTGAGTTTTAAACCAACTTTTTCACTCTCCTCTTTCACTTTCATCAAGAGGCTCTTTAGTTCTTCTTTGCTTTCTGCCATAAGGGTGGTGTCACCTGCATATCTGAGGTTATTGATATTTCTCCCAGCAATCTTGATTCCAGCTTTTGCTTCATCCAGCCTAGCATCTTGCATGATATACTCTGCATAGAAGTTAAATGAGCAGGGTAACAATATACAGCCTTGATGTACTCCTTTCCCAATTTGGAACCAGTCTGTTGTTCCATGTCCAGTTCTAATTGTTGCTTCTTGACCTGCTTACAGGTTTTTCAGGAGGCAGGTAAGGTGGTCTGGTATTCCCATCTCTTTCAGAATTTTCCACAGTTTGTTGTGATCCACACAGTCAAAGGTTTTGGCGTAGTCAATGAAGCAGACGTTTTTCTGGAATCGTCTTGCTTTTTCTATGATCCAACAGATGCTGGCAATTTGATCTCTGGTTCTTCTGCCTTTTCTAAATACAGCTTGAACATCTGGAAGTTCTTGGTTCACATACTACTGAAGCCTCACTTGGGGGATTTTGAGCATTACTTTGCTAGCATGTGAGATGAGGGCATTTGTGTGGTAGTTTGAATATTCTTTGGCAGTGCCCTTCTTTGGGACTGGAATGAAAACTGACCTTTTCCTAACCTGTGGCCACTGCTGAGTTTTCCAAATCTGCTGTCATATTGAGTGTGGCATTTCACAGCATCATCTTTTAGGATTTAATATAGCTCAGCTGGAATTTTATCACCTCCACTAGATTTGTTCTTAAGTGATGCTTCCTAAGGCCCACTTGACTTTGCATTTCAGGATGTCTGGCTCTAGGTGAGCGATCACACCATTGTGGTTATCTGGGTCATGAAGGTCTTTTTTTGTATAGTTTTCTGTGTATTCTTGCCATTTCTTCTTAATATTTTCTGCTTCTGTTAAGCCCACACCATTTCTGTCCTTTACTGTGCCTATCTTTACATGAAATGTTCCCTTGGAATCTCTAATTTTCTTGAAGAGATCTCTAGTCTTTCTCATTCTATCGTTTTCCTCTATTTCTTTGCATTGATCACTTAGGAAGGCTTTCTTATCTCTCCTTGCTATTCTTTGGAACTCTGCATTCAGATGGGTGTATCTTTCCTTTTATCCTTTGCCTTTCACTTCTCTTCTTTTTCAGCTTTTTGTAAGGCCTCCTCAGACAACCATTTTGCTTTTTTGCATTTCTTTTTCTTAGGGATGATCTTGATTACTGCCTCCTGTACAATGTTACCAACCTCCATCCGTAGTTCTTCCGGCACTCTGTTTATCAGATCTAATCCTTTGAAACTATTTGTCACTTCCACTGTATAATCATAAGGGATTTTATTTGGGTCATACCTGAATGGTCTAGTAGTTTTCCCTACTTTCTTCAATTTAAGTCTGAACTTTGCAATAAGAACATGATCTGAGCCACAGTCAGCTCCTGGTCTTGTTTTTGCTGACTGTATAGAGCTTCTCCATCTTCAGCTGCAAAGGATATAATCAATCTGATTTTGGTGCTGACCATCTGTGATGCCCATGTGTAGTGTTGTCTCTTATGTGTTGTTTTGTTCAGACTATGATAAACAAGGATTATATGTCCTTATACTATAGAGAATGCAGTTAATCTTCAACATATAAAAGGCATCAGTGGAAAACCAAATATATAAAAACAGTTCTCATAGAATTTTAATAATAATTTTTCAAACCTTTGAAACTTGTTTTCTACTCACCAGTATGTGAGAAATATGTTTTCCAGTATTTCAACACAACATTCATTTTTTCCATTGTTAGTGGTTCGGTTAAAGCAATATCAGCTCCGTGCCCTGAAACACAACCTAAGAATCTTTGTATTAAATATTGACCTTATGATTTCTACTTGGAGGAAAAACAAATAATATATCCAACAGGCACATACCTTTAAAATTCTCAGGGATTATAAAAACAAACAGCAAATGTGTATTTTTTTCCTCACCAAATCTGAAAGGGAAAAAAATAAGTTTAAAATGAAGCAAAATCAACATTAAAAAACTTGGGATTCATACATTTAGCTTATTAGGAAATAACTACACTAGGGTGATTTTATTTCATTAGAATTTAAAATGGTGATGTTAATATGGAAATTTACTGACAGGAACATCTTAAATCAGTGAGGGAAAAGACTGCTGTTGTTCAGTTGCAAAGTCATGTCTGACTCTTTGCTACCCCATGGGCTGTAGCTCGCCAAGCTCCTCTGTCCATGGGATCTTCCAGGCAAGAATACTGGAGTGGGTTGCCATTTTCTTCTCCAAGGGATCTCTCTGACCCAGGGATCAAACTCAAGTCTCCTGCATCTCCTGTACTGCAGATGGATTCTTACCCCTCAGCTACCAGGGAAGCCCTAGTGATAAGAAGGATTTTTTTTTCAATTTACAAGAGAAGATGTTGCATTTTGATTTCACGCAATTGTACGAGGAGGGTTCTGCAATGTGTGGCTGAGGTGGGCAGTACAGTTACAGATTACTTGAAAAATACAAGGGAAGGGGATATTCTGAAACTCACGCTTGCTCTGTTTAAAGTTTTATATATAATAGATGCTTTAGCTTCTCTGTTTCCTTTTAATGGGCAAGAAAATCCAAATTCTGAGTCATTAGTCAAAATCCTGGCTTCTCTGAGCAGGAGCTCACTCTGTTAATAAGAATAGTCTTTTTACAGTTCATTTCTATAGCAACCACTAATGCCAGGCTGTTTAAAACTGGCAAGGGGTAAGTGAGAGAGAGGTGGCTTTTTAAAAATAAACCTTTAACTTTAGAATAATGTTACATTTACAGAAAAAAAATATGAAAACAGTAGATTTTCCATATACCCCAAACCCAATTTCCCATACTGCAAACACCTTACATTAGTTTAGCAAATTTCTTACAATTAATGAGCCAACGTCAATACATTATTATTAATTTAAGCTCATTCTTTATTCCAATTTCCTTAGTTTTTCCTAATGTACTTATTTTTCCTATGCCAGGATCCTATCCAGGATCCTACACTACATTTAGTGATCAGGCTACTTAGGCTACTCTGCACTGTGACATTTTTGCTGACTTTTGTTTTTGATGATCTGGATAGTTTTGGGAATACGACTCAGGTATTTGAAAATACCACTCATGTATTAGGTAGAATGTAAGATGGACCACTTTTATTCTCACTTAAAAAATAAAAAGAGCCAAAACCTTATCCAGATTCTTGACCTAACTACAAGTTTACAAGACATTTTAAAAAAAAAGAGGAATATTTTTTAAGATGCTATGGGGATGGAATCAGAATGTGGGAAGTTTATAAGACAAATGGCCCCTTTATAAAACACATAGAAGATAAAAAGAAAAAATCAAAAGGAAGGAAAATTGAATCTTCATTTGTATAAAACTCACAGTTTAAAAAAGAAATCATAAGATAAACAAGAGAAATTTGAACACCAGCTGGATTTTTGACAATACTAAGGAACTGTTATAAATTTTTTAGGTGTGATTATTGGTATTGCTTTTTAAAGATACCTTATCTTAGACGGGTACTTATTCAAGTTCTTATGGATAAAAGGAAATGATGTCTTAGGTTTGCTTTAAAATTATCCACCTTGCCTTTAAAATAACCTACCAGTGAGCAGGGATGGGAGGCTGGAGAAGGAGGTGTAGGAGAGGGTAGGTATGAAACAAGATTGGCTGTATATTGATAATTCTTACCCCTCAGCTACCAGGGAAGCCCTAGTGATAAGAAGGATTTTTTTTTCAATTTACAAGAGAAGATGTTGCATTTTGATTTCACGCAATTGTACGAGGAGGGTTCTGCAATGTGTGGCTGAGGTGGGCAGTACAGTTACAGATTACTTGAAAAATACAAGGGAAGGGGATATTCTGAAACTCACGCTTGCTCTGTTTAAAGTTTTATATATAATAGATGCTTTAGCTTCTCTGTTTCCTTTTAATGGGCAAGAAAATCCAAATTCTGAGTCATTAGTCAAAATCCTGGCTTCTCTGAGCAGGAGCTCACTCTGTTAATAAGAATAGTCTTTTTACAGTTCATTTCTATAGCAACCACTAATGCCAGGCTGTTTAAAACTGGGCAAGGGGTAAGTGAGAGAGAGGTGGCTTTTTAAAAATAAACCTTTAACTTTAGAATAATGTTACATTTACAGAAAAAAAATATGAAAACAGTAGATTTTCCATATACCCCAAACCCAATTTCCCATACTGCAAACACCTTACATTAGTTTAGCAAATTTCTTACAATTAATGAGCCAACGTCAATACATTATTATTAATTTAAGCTCATTCTTTATTCCAATTTCCTTAGTTTTTCCTAATGTACTTATTTTTCCTATGCCAGGATCCTATCCAGGATCCTACACTACATTTAGTGATCAGGCTACTTAGGCTACTCTGCACTGTGACATTTTTGCTGACTTTTGTTTTTGATGATCTGGATAGTTTTGGGAATACGACTCAGGTATTTGAAAATACCACTCATGTATTAGGTAGAATGTAAGATGGACCACTTTTATTCTCACTTAAAAAATAAAAAGAGCCAAAACCTTATCCAGATTCTTGACCTAACTACAAGTTTACAAGACATTTTAAAAAAAAAGAGGAATATTTTTTAAGATGCTATGGGGATGGAATCAGAATGTGGGAAGTTTATAAGACAAATGGCCCCTTTATAAAACACATAGAAGATAAAAAGAAAAAATCAAAAGGAAGGAAATTGAATCTTCATTTGTATAAAACTCACAGTTTAAAAAAGAAATCATAAGATAAACAAGAGAAATTTGAACACCAGCTGGATTTTTGACAATACTAAGGAACTGTTATTAATTTTTTAGGTGTGATTATTGGTATTGCTTTTTAAAGATACCTTATCTTAGACGGGTACTTATTCAAGTTCTTATGGATAAAAGGAAATGATGTCTTAGGTTTGCTTTAAAATTATCCACCTTGCCTTTAAAATAACCTACCAGTGAGCAGGGATGGGAGGCTGGAGAAGGAGGTGTAGGAGAGGGTAGGTATGAAACAAGATTGGCTGTATATTGATAATTATTAATATTATGGGCACTTGGAAGTTCATTGCACTATTCTCTCCAATACACTTGAAGATTTCCAACATGATTTTTTTTTTAATTGTGGCATTATTGTTAACCATACCTAGGAATTCAGTAAGGTGGAATTCTGATAGTTTGGTGGATACTTAGCATTGACATTAGCTAAAAGAAAATGATTTCCCATGGAGAATAATACTGTGAACCTGACTTTAAAGAGAACAGCTAAAACTGTTGAAGACAAACTATTCTTAAATATGTAAAGCATCATTTATTAGTATATGGCCATATATATGGTTATTATTATTCCTTAAAACAAGATCTGGAAGAACCCCCACTGAATAATATTTGGTCATCTTATATCTGCTTTTGAAAGGATACATACTCTATTCTACATTCCAAATTACATTACACACAGTATATAGATCTGAGCCATACATACTAAGAACCTACTGTGTGCCAGATTCTGTGCTGGCTCTGGGGGATACCATGAATAGACAGAAAGACCAGTCCCTGTCCTCGTGGAGTCAACACTTTTTTGGGGAGGACAGACACTAAGCAAATGCCTGTAGCTGAGCAATTCAGTGGCAACTCTGTGCCCAGTGCTGCAAAGGAAAGCCGTGGGGTCTGAGGGGAGCATGGCCTGGGCACCAACCTGCTCTGCAGCTTCAGGCAGAGGTACCCCAGCTGCTAGGAGGAACCAGATGAAAGGCAGTGGCTGCGGGAGGGTGGGAAGCAGACAAGCAGCAAAGTACATTCTGAAAAGGGAACAGCAGATGTACAGGCCTGGGAGTGCAATGAGCAAGTGAATTCCAGAAAGTAAAAGAAGTCCAGGATGGCTCTAGTACAGTGCTTCTGAAGGACAAACACTTAAGACAAGACTAGACAGGAAGGCAGGGCTGGAGTCTGATTATAGTAGGCCTTCTAGGCCAGGTTGAAGATGCAGTATTTCATTAAAATGAGCAAAAAATAAAATAAGATGGACAATGGAAACTGTTAAGCTTGGGAGTTAACATGATTATCTTTGCATTTTTGGGAGACCACTTTGCCTACAACGGGGTGAACTGACAGAGGTGGCACAGAATACATCTGAGAGACCACAGTGTAAGCTATCCAGGCAAGAGTTGATAGAGAAAAAATTATTGAGACATACTAAGAACTTTCTTTAAATGATTCAGAATATTTACTAAGTCAATTACATCAAACAAGTAGGATATTGCTAAAATATGACAATCACTCTACTGAGATCTATTCAGGGTTGATTCTTTGCTATGAATTCTGAAAGAGAATGTGGGCTGAAAGAGAACAGAGGAAAGAAAGGAAAGAAAAGAGGAAATCTAATATGGTTTCTATGAGGAAATGAAAAGCTCAGGAAGTTGTTCTACTGTCGAAACAGGCAAGTGTGGGAGGGAGGGTAGAATTTGACCACAGACTGATGTAACACTAAGAAAGGCCCATTAGCACACGGTGTGCTGTGGACGGGGGGGGAGCCATGTGGATGGCAGGGAGCAGTGTGGACAGTGGGGGTAAGGAGGAGAGAATAACCCTGCCATGATGTAAGTTTTTCGTATCTATTTTGTAAGTGATGAAAAAGTATAGAGTATACCAGGGGTATGGATAACAGGATGAGGTGGGAGGCACAAACGGACTGAACAGATAGAAACTTAGTGGGTAGTTTAGTCCAACTTTTGAAATAAAAAATACTTTCCAGATCATGAAAAAATACATTATGTAAATTAAAATATTCTAGAATTAGACAAATTTTAAAAAACAGATTCTCTTTTAGAAATAATCCTGTTTCTACTTTTCAATTGATTTTACTGACCAGAAAACAGGTCATATTCGGATACATGGATTTTTATACCCTGATGAATTTCAAGCTTTACAAACAGAGGTGGAATTCCTGGATTTTTGTCAAGAGAACAGAATCAATTACCAACCCAAACACTTCCCCTGCCAGTGGAGCCCTAATTGTACAGGAACTCCAGCAATCAATAGAGTTCCCAGAATCCAACACTGTGGTCCACAGATCAGCTTCTCAATCACAAATCAATAAGCTGAAAGAGTTTCTAGTATCCAGGGTCACCAAAAAAGGTCCTCTTTCCACTAAATGAATGTTCCTTAAAGCAAAACTAAGCAACACCAAAATACAACAAAAATCTCCTTCCTCCACCTCAACTGATACCACTTCTTTCACTTACCAGAGCCAAATTGCAGGTTCTGAGACCTTATGAACACTTTCTCAGTTGAGGTCTCCTGAGATTTTAAAAATCTGCAGCTTGCTGGGGGATAATTTATTTCCCCTTGTTTCACCACATACACTGCTGAAATGACATGATGCTTCCTCCATACACATGACTGGGTGTTGATGTTCTAGTGTCCATCCCTACACATCCATCTCCAGCAACCTCTGCAACTGGAGGCTGCTATAAGCTCACACTGAAGCAGTGCCCACCCCAGCCTGGTCCCCATCCCCAAGTCCAGTCCCTGGTAGCTGGAACAAAAAAATAGAAAGATCATACAAAGGTGTTTTGAGCTGAGTTGTATACTCTGATGATCGAAGAACCGCAGGAAAGCCCAGTTGGCCTCTGAAATCTATCATCTAATAGGAGAACCAAAAGGTTCTTTTAAGTCCATATGAAGCCAGGGGACATTTTAAAATGCACTTCCTTTATAGCACAAGGATTTCAAAAGACAAAAGCCAGTGTCATTTTTGAGGAGCAGCTTCCCTGAGACTGTTTCCATTATGCTGCCTGTGGGCCCAATGCAATCAAATTAACCTGGCATGGTCTAATTTGGTCTTTATAACAAGTAATATCCTTTATTAATTAATTAAAACCACCACCATTTTCGTGAGAAAATTAAAGAGTTTTTCTATAAATATGAAAACTGTGAGTTTACTTGCTACTAATAGGGCTCCTGTGATAAAATGCAATGATTTCTTCCAGTCGATAGTGAAGGCTGGTGTGCCCTGCTCACAGTGTGCTTTTTGTCAGAAGAATTTCTGCTCCAACCCTAAGTCAGGTTCACCAGATGATGTGATGCTAGAAACAATAAACATCTAGAATGTTCCTCAGTTCTTATAGAATAATGCTTTCATTTATTTTTTAAAATTTTTATTCCATGACTTTATGTTTATGAATAATGCTTTTAGAAAAACTACTTAGATGTTTTGTTGTTATAGTGTTTACTGTCAAGAATTCAGGTCATGCACACTGGCTAATCAGATTTTCTGAGCAGCACTGTCAAGTCAAGGATGTCCTGGAATTTGGGAACATAAAAGGACAACCTGTGGCTCACGAGATTGGGTTTCCTTGATGAAGTAATTAGTTAACTGATCAGAAAACTGGATCTATATGGGAAAAAATGAAACAGAATCAAACTTGATTTGCTGACTGAGCAGATGGAAGCACATTTTGTGTTCCCTCCCCGTCGCTGTACTGCTCTGAGCTCACGAGAATCACAAGAGTTTGAAGGACCTCAGAGAAAGTTCATGGACTGCAAAATCACAATGCCATACAGGATGCAAGCACAGTGGATGAGTCTGCAACATACTCTGATGTTCTGTCCTGGCCTTTGTAAGATAGAGTGTCTAGATGCATCTGAATTACCAAGTGTCTGCCTTTTGAATCTGGCTCAGTTTTGAGAACTGACCTGTGCCAAGGGTCAAACACTCCTGAAATTCTGGAACCAAGAATATGAATCTTGAGATCATCTTAAAATACTTTACCACTGGGTGGTATCTGAGTTCATCTGCTCAATAAGAATGTATTCATGAAATGACATCAAGATCAAAAAGAATAATTAAAGAGCCTCTTAATGAAAGAGGAGAGTGAAAAAGTTGGCTTAAAACTCAACATTCAGAAAACTAAGATTGTGGCATCCAGTCCCATCACTTCATGGCAAATTGATGGGGAAAAAGTGACAAACTTTATTTCTGGGGGGACTCCAAAATCACTGCAGATGGTGACTGCAGCCATGAAAGTAAACGATGCTTGCTCCTTGGAAGAAAAGCTATGACCAACCTAGACAGTATATGAAAAAGCAGAGACATTACTTTGCCAACAAAGGTCTGTCTAGTCAAAGCTATGGTTTTTCCAGTAGACATGTACAGACGTGAGAGTTGGACTATAAGCTGAGCGCCAAGGAATTGATGCTTTTGAACTGTGGTGTTGGAGAAGATTCTTTAGAGTCCCCTGGACTGCAAGGAGATCCAACCAGTCCATCCTAAAGGAAATAAGTCCTGAATATTCACTGGAAGGACTGATGCTAAAGCTGAAGCTCTCATAGTTTGGCCACATGATGTGAAGAGTCGATTCACTGGAAAAGACCCTGATGCTGGGAAAGATTAAAGGCAGGAGGAGAAGGGGATGACAGAGGATGAGATGGTTGGATGGCATCACCGACTCAATGAACATGAGTTTGAGCAAGCTCCAGGAGTTGGTGATGGACAGGGAAGACTGGCGTGCTGTAGTCCACAGGGTTGCAAAGAGTCGGACATGACTGACTGAACTGAACTCAACTAGGAATGTCAACCTATAATTGAGACATGCCATCATTCTTGAGGATGTCAGGGTATAAAGTACTATTATTTTTATTAATATTTAAAACTGTTTCATGATTAGTCCCCAGGCTAAAACCACAGTTCTTCTGTAAGAATAAATTTTAAAATCTTTTTAATGAGCTGGCTTGCATTTTATCCTAAAAGAAGTTTATATAGCTAACAGAGTACATTCATTCTTATTGTCAATAGACATTGATATGTATTATAGATATACTACATTTGTGATCATGTGCTCTCACACTGAAAATAAACATGGACCAGTTCTTTACTTACTGGCAGGGCACGTAAGTGCCCAAAGAGAGAAGAGTAAGGTAAATACTTCTATATTTTCCTGAACCTATCCAGATTTTGAGATATAACAGAAGAACAACAAAGCTCTAAGGGGAGAAATCCAAAATACAGCATATAAAAGCTAAGCTGAAACCCTTTATCTTGGCTTAGTCATTTAACGTTAGCCCAAAACTCATGAGATAAAGTGTTCTAGGAAAGATAAAGATTTAATGCCTTATAAATGGGGCAAGATGTTCATGAGACTCATTATCCTAAGAAAACGTATAGCCTCAAAATATAAACATGGTCCATAAGAGTATAAATAAGTCATAAAGTCATAACAGTTCTGAGGACAAGAAAGGGAATTTCAGAGACATTTCCAGCTGCTGAGGTCAGTATCAGGAAACACAAAGCTTCCATAAAGAAGGCTTTGTCCCTTTTTCAAAGAGGAACACAAAAGTTAGGACTCATGGTCCTTCTGAGGTATGCTCACCCACTCATACCTAGAGCAAAATATGGAATACCTAGTATTAGTCAAGTGATGGACAGGGAGGCCTGGCATGCTGCGATTCATGGGGTCGCAAAGAGTCGGACACAACTGAGCAACTGAACTGAACTGAAAACTGAATATTGAGAATAACATAATGAGACCAAACAAAAGAGAGAGATAAAACCAAATTCAAGTGTACTCGACAAATTATCTATTTTTTTCTTTTTCAAAAAATGATTTTACAGCAAAATAACTGAACTATCATATACATGTCTGTATATATAGTTCCTTTATCTGCCTTCTTCTCTCTGCTAACACATCTTAAGCTATGCTATTCAGAGCAGAGAAAGAATCCACAGAGGGAAGGATCACACAGAGGCTCTCTCCTCTGTCTCTGAAGCTTTTAACAACTGTGACTAGACGTAAAGCCTGTTCTTCAATGTAACTTTAATCTTATCCTGTTCAAAATGTAGCCTAATCATGCACATACATGAGGCCTTTACCACCTTTGGAAGAACACGGCTAGACTCTGGCCTCTGGAATGAAGCGGGGTCAGCCACCCAGCTGGTCCACTGCTCTTCCAGAATGATATGTTTAGTTTAGAGTAAGTTTGGCATTTACAGGATCTCAGAGGTGTAAACAGCCAGATCATTACAGACTTTTAGAAGAAAGAACGTGAAGGAAAGAATAAAGAATTCTAGTCTTGAGTTGCATGAACACAAGCCATGTGATCTCATGAAAGTCACTTCAGCCTCAGGTTTCTAATCTGCTGAGTAGGAAGGACGAAGCCCTGCCCTCATAAAGCTGTTGTAAATTCTTTAAAATGCTATGTAAGTGAGATATTACTATGCACCTTCAATGAGAGGTACTCTATGTTTAGGAGACTTTTTGAAAACATGTATTAGTAAAATAGGCATATCTTCAGAAAGAAGACTGTACACACTATGTTTTGGAAGTGAAATCCTATTTGAGGTAATTTGCCTGGTTTGTTTAGTTCATATTCTGAGTAGAAAGCCAATGAAATTCATAATACCAAAAGTTCCAAGACCCCAGGAGCAGGGTCTGTCTTCTGTCTTGTCTTTAACAAGTAACCAGTGACTCTGGCTTTTTCCCAGTCCCATATTTCTTTTCTCCTTATGTAATATTCTTGCCCCTTTTCATTCTGGGATTACAGTATTGCTCTGAAATTTCTTCTTTGGTCTAGAAAGACCTCTCCTATAATGATAAGTCTCTAAACATATATCAATATTATTTGCAATTACACTCCATCGAGTCTTCTCACAGAAGGGAAACACATTCAATCTCACCTAACCCTATTTAAAAACATCCTAAATGACTCAAAATCATATGTAATCAGGCAAGAAAGAACCTAACTCTTCACCTCTAGATTACAGATCTCCAGAATGAAGTGGGTCAAACAGAACATGTATGGACCTGCTGGATGAAACAAGAGTAATGGAATCAGTATTGACTTGGACTCAGTGGATACAGAGAGCTTATGGCTCTTTCACATCAGGACATTTCTTGAAAGAGACACCTTCAGCCCACAGCCATCATGACTCAGAGTGGTCATCTGCTTTAGTATCTGCTGTAACAATTAATGAACTCTGAAAAGATATGCCATGTTAATGACATCACTATTAAAAAGGAGTGCCTATCAAATTAAGGGAAGCATTATATACCAAATAAATTTCTATGACCAATTAATTCATATACCCTCACCTATTACTTTTTAAGTTAAAATGACAATTCTTATAATAGTATGCCAAACTAGCTGTAAAAACAAAGGCATATATAGAGATTTTGCCCTTGAAAATATCTCTCACCTTAAAAATTAAAGTAGAATAGTATCATCTTCTAAGGACTTTTATAGAAGCAAGTTTTAATGAAAACTATTCTAAAGATATAGAGTTAAGATTTTACCTAATTAATTTGACCACTTCCAGCTCCTCAGCAGTTGGTGGAGAAGTCAGCTTCAGGAAAACCATGTCAAATGTGCAGTCATCCACAAGTGCTGCTGCCTTCTTCGCATCACTAATGATGATGGTGACTTTTGCTATATTTGAAAACAATTTCTGTACAGTATCAGCCAGGTACTGAACTGTGACATCGCCCACTAATAAGAGGTCTATATTTGCCTGAAAGAGAAGGAAAAAAGCAGACACACAATGTCTAGGCATAGAGAACAAGTCATCATGTATGAGAAAATAAATAAAGGTTATAAGCAGCCAAAGACTGACTATTTAGCTGGACTGAATAGCCAACTATAAGCATACATAAAGGGCAGGAGCTATTCATCTCATGTCCTTAGAACCTAGGTATTGAACAGATTTGAAAGTCATGCTATTTTTAAAAGTTTTGCTTGCAAGTACCGTTCTACTATGGTTGTCCTACAAGTCTCTTTCTCATCCTATTAACAACAGATAAGATTCTTTTGGTCCAGTTCTCCAATTGTCCACCCTGCTGGAAAACCTGTTTATTTTTTTTTTTTTTGAAAACCTGTTTATTAATGAGAGAACCAGCTGGTGCCTCTCCCACATGATTTATGTGTGTGTGCACACATATATATACATATTTATATACATGTATATATGTACAAAATGTGCTTTTATTTAACAGTGATTACAATGTACACGTTTGATATTTGAGAAAGAACTTGCCACAAAATTTTTAATTGAAGATATTGAATGTCCTGGATGAAAGCATTTAATAGGTGCTTAGCAATTTTAAAGTTTGTTTCTCTCTTAGTACTTCTTGCTTGTTTATACAAGTTTATATGCTTATTTTAAATGATTACTATTTAGAGGACATCTAAATAAAAGATATTAGTAGAAAACAAAATGTTTTTAGATAGAAAATTAATACTTCATCAAAGGTCCAGAAAGATAGTTTAGCAAATAGCATGGCCTTTGCAGTCTTGCTGTTGAGAAAATACGATTTTTTTTTCATTTAAAACAGTTTAATTGGAATATATCATTGATTTTGATGAAACACACATTTCAAAGAACAGAGAAAGATCTAAATCCCCCAATTCTAAGAAATACTCAAACCAAATCCTTTCTTTGAATGGAATACACATGCTATTCAAATTCCAAGATTAGGAATAAAAAATGTTATTTTCATTTGGGGATATTTTCAAGCACATTTAGTTAGAAAAAATAGAATTTCCATCTTCACCTTTCATTTCTGTGCTTTATTCTATACAGACATTAAATACAACCCAGTTAAAATGTCAAAGAACAACATTAATAAATAAGCTAAACTCCTAATAGTTCAAATGCCATATATATGTATTATATAAGTATGTATGTATGTAAATTTTGGGGGACTTCATTCTGATGCATTGATCTATTTGCCTATTCCTGGTTAATAGCACACTAATTACTAGCTCTTTATGTTGTATATTTGCTAGAGCATATGGTTGCCTCTTTACTATTTTTCTATTTTGTCCTTAGATATTTTCTCACAATGTTTCTTCCTACAGAATTTTATCATCAGCTTGTCAAGTTCCATAAGGAGTCTTGTTAAAATTTTGATTAAGGTGGCATTTATTTTTAAGATTAATTAGGGACTATCATTATGGTATTACATCTCCCTATTTAGGAAGTATGACTCAGAGAAATCCTGTCTTATGTTGTTCATTTTTCTTGTTGTTATTGCTCAGTGGCTAAGTCATGTCTGACTCTGCAATCCCACGGACTGCAGCACGCCAAGATTTCCAGTCCTTCACCATCTCTCAGTTTGCTCAAACTCATGTTCATTGAGTTGGTGATGCCATCTAACCATCTCATCTTCTAGGACAGTCTTCTCCTGGATTCAGTCTCTTCCTGCATCAGGGTCTTTTCCAATGAGTTGGCTCATCACATCAGATGGTCAAAATACTGGAGCTTCAGTTTTCTAGTTACCTTCACATAGATTTTTCAAGTGTCTTCACACATTGTTTCCTAAATTTTTCAAGATTTCAGAATCAACGTGAAAGAGATATATTTCTCACTGTACTTCCTGATTGATTATAGCTGACAGAGAGAAGCACTATCGATTTCAGTATAAGGAATTTGCTTCAAGTACTTTAAGGTACTCTCCATTTAGTTCCAATATTTTTTAGCTGATTCTTCAATTTCTTTGATAGGTTATCATATAGTTTTTAAAAATGACATCTTTATCCCTGTCTCCAGAATTTATGTCTTTTACTTATTGATCTTAAAGCATGGCTAGGACATTCAAAGGGCTTCCCAGGTGGCTTTCCAGGTGGCAGTGGTAAAGAACCTGCCTGCCAATGCAGGAGACATAAAAGATGTGGGTTTGATCCCTGGGTTGGGAAGATCCCCTGGAGGGCATGGCAACCCACTCCAGTATTCTTGCCTGGAGAATCCCATGGACAGAGGAGCCAAGAGGGCTACAGTCCATAGGATTGCAAAGAGTTGGATACAACTGAAGCGACTTAACACTCACACATAGGACATTTAAAACAACAGTAAATAGCAGGAGTGAACTGAGCATGCTTGTCTTGTTCCTGACTTTCTATAATGGGAATATTTCAAATGTTTTTACCACTACTGAAGGTAATACCCTTTACCAAGTTAAATAGTTCTCTATTTGGAGGCTAAGAATTTTAAATCAGAAATGGGTGTTAAAATTTATCAACAGCTTTTTCAGAATCAACATGATTATATTTTTTTCTCCTGTCATCCATTAGTGAATTACATTAATAGATTTCCTAATGTCAAGTCATCATTGAATTACTGGGATAAATCTATGCTTAATGCAAACAGATTTCTTTATTTTATTTGAGATTTTTGCATCTATGTTCATAAGTAAAACTGGATATAATTTTGTTTTATGGTACTGACTTATCTGGCTTGGGTATCAAGGTTATGCCAGCCTTGAAGAAATAGAAAGCTTCAAAACTATTCCATGGTCTTGAATATTTTATAAAAGAAGAAATTATCAGCTCAAAGTTTGGGTAAAACTTGTTTGTGACATCTCGGCTTGAAGTCACTTTATAAAGTTAAGTTTTAGACTGCCTTTCTTGTTCCTTACTGCTTACTAGTAAAGTAAGTGTTATTTTAAACACCTATATAATGAAGTTATTGTCAAGCGGTTAGTGGTTTTTTCTTTTTTTAATTTTGGGGGCTATTGACTCATTTCTTGTTTCAGTGCATTGTCATCAGTGGATGTACCCAACATGACTTCTTTTTAGAACTGGTTGGTATTTTCTCTGTGACTTAGTATATGATGCTTAATGTTACATGGATACTTGGAAAAAAATGCATATTTCTGTTGGACATATAGTCTTTACATAGCTTTCAGATTTAACTTGTTCATTGCTGTCTCACTTACTTTGGGTCTACTTGATTTTTCAGTTTATGAAGCAGATGTATAAATTGTCCCTCTCTAAATATGGTTTGTCAATTCATCGATTTCTCTAACTATAAACTCTGTGTATAACTATGGACTCTGTGTATAACTATGGATTAGGTACATAAAGGTTCCTAATAATTTCATATATTCATACAAATATGTAACTGTAATACTTCATATATACTATATAGTGATCTATGTTTATTTAGTATATATTAACATATAATATCATATATTGCTAACTATATTGAGAATAAACTATATATAAAATATATCTATTTTTTTAATGCTTTTCATCTGAAATTTTATTTTTTTCTGATATTCAGCAGTTAGTTTTTTGCACGCCTTTAATTTGAGGCTTTATCATTTTGATTTTGTATGAATTTTGCAAGTAACATATATTTGAATTTTTGTTTTTTCCATCAGATTTCAGTTTTTTATATATAATTACTAAGTTTTTAATAAGTAATTACATTAATGGCACTAGCTAATGAACATTAAGTAATTAAGGTAATCAATATAATGTAATTAACTAACATTAATTAACTGTGAAACATTTATAACTTAACATGAAATGGTCTTATTCATTTGTTATCTCAGGTTTTCCATTCACTATAATTTCTCTTTCCCCAAGCTTTCTGTTAGGCTGAGCAAATTTTCCTGTTTCCTCCTGTTGCTCCTACAATGTTCAGAGTTAAAACTTCTTATTTATATTCTTTGGTGGCATTAGGGCTCACAATTCAATGCTAGTTTTCTAATCAAAATACTCCAAGTTAGGATCTCTTTATCTCTGAACTCTGAAGATACTGGGTCGTTGCCTTTTTGCATCCAGAGTTGCTGATGAAAAGAAAAGGCTGCCTTGTTTTTCTTTTGGTGCTTTTCTCTCATGCTATGGACTCTGATCATTTTCTAGGATGTGTCTGGGTATGGGCCTTATTCAGCTCACTTGGCACTCAATGGATCTTCAGCTCTAGAAAGTTCCTTCTATTATTTCTTTGGTCATTTTCTCCTGTTGTCTCTGTCCTTAGGAACAGTCTGTTAGATGCTGGGCATCCTAAATTGATCTTTCATGTCTCAACTTCTGAGAGACTTGAGTTTATTGTTCATATTAGTAGCTCAAGCTTTAGTCCTAAAGATTTTTACCAGATTTAATGTGAAGATTTAATGTGAATTGCTCATTTCTAATATTTTTTCCTTTGATAATTGATCATAGTCTGAAATTTTTAGGATATGATATCCCCTCTAAAATACAAATTAGAAATTTTAAAAGTTTTTCCTACCACCTTTATCATCTATACCTGGAACAGTTGTCTGCCATTCTTGGTTATCCAAACATAAATATGAATCAAGGACTCAGTTGAAATAGTGTGAGCAGTTTTCCCTGAAGGTGGGGTGGTCTGCTTCCCCAGTTACTATTTCTTTTAAAGGAACCGCCGACTGTGGGTTTGATGTGAGTGGGAGGGATGGTGGAAGAAAGGCTGGACAGCAATGAGACTGGGACTGGCTATTTGTCTAAATAAAAGCAGGCTTTACTCTAAAAACCAAGCACTTTTTTATTTTTTCCCCTCTGGGGTAGAGAGAGCTGGCTTTCCTTCCATTCTTATCAGCTGTAGACATCTGGAAACTACCAATACCAGGAGCCCATGACTCAAATAGAGTTCATTTTCTTTAGAAAAAGCAGTGCCTGGGTTTGGATCTTGGCTTGTAAGCCCCATGCTCTGGCTGTAGTAGGAATGAAGGGGGAGAGTCCCGAGTAAAGAACTCTAGGGCCCCAGTTTGCTCAGGGTTCTGCAGACAGCTAATTCTTTACCAGGGAAGCGCCCTTGGGTCCATTTCATGTTCCTTTCTGCAAACATTCGGCCTGGACTGTCACTAGAATTGTTTTACCTGGGCATTATTTCTCTTCTCCATGTCTTTTAAGGTGTGGGGTTTTTTTCTACTTTTGTTTTAGTGGCAATTTGATTCCATCTGCTTTCTAAATTTCAAGCTTTCCTGCAGATTTTTTTAATGTTCAGATCTTCTTCAAATCAAGATCCCATTAAGAACTAAGCATTGCATTTGGTTGTTATTAATATATGTCTGAGCCACAGACAGCTCCCAGTCTTGTTTTTGCTGACTATATGGAGCTTCTCCACCTTTGGGTACAAAGAATATAATTAATCTGATTTTGGTATTAACCATCTGGTGATGTCCATGTGTAGAGTCTTATCTTGTGTTGTTGGAAGAGGGTGTTTGCTATGACCAGTGAGTTCTCTTGGCAAAACTCTGTAGCCTTTTCCCTGCTTCATTCTGTACTCTAAGGCCAAATTTGCCCATTACTCCAGGTATTTCTTGACTTCCTACTTTTGCATTCCAGTACCCCACAATGAAAAGGACATCTTTTTTGGGTGTTAGTTCTAGAAGGTCTTGTAGGTCTTCACAGAACTGTCCAACTTCAGCTTATTCAGCATTATTACTGTGATATTGAATGGTTTGCCTTGGAAATGAACAAAGATCATTCTGTCGTTTTTGAGACTGTATCCAAGTACTGCATTTTGGACTCTTTTGTTGACTATGAGGGCTACTCCATTTCTTCTAAGGGAATCTTGGCCACAGTAGCAGATATAATGCTCATCTGAGTTAAATTCATCTATTCCAGTCCATTTTAGTTTGCTGATTCCTAAAATGTCAACATTCACTCTTGCCATCTCCTGTTCGACCACTTTCAATTAGCCTTGATTGATGTATTTTACTTGTCCTGGTGGCTCAGATGGTAAAGCGTCTACCTACAATGTGGGAGACCCGGGTTTCGATCCCTGGGTAGGGAAGATCCCTGCAGAAGGAAATGGCAACCCATTCCAGTATTCTTGCCTGGAAAATCCCATAGACAGAGGAGCCTGATAGGCTACAGTCCATAGGGCCGCAAAGAGTCGGACACAACTGAGCGAATTCACTTCACTTCACTTCACTTCATGTACCTTACGTTCCAGGTTCCCATGCAATACTGTTCTTTACAGCATCGGACTTTACTTCCATCACCAGTCACATCCATAACTGGGTATTGTTTTTGCTTTGGTTCCATCTCTTCCTTATTTCTGGAGTTCTCCACTGATCTCCAATAGTATATTGGGCACCTACTGACCTGAGGACTTCATTTTTCAGTGTCATATCTTTTTGCCTTTTCATACCGCTCATGGGGTTCTCAAGGCAAGAATACTGAAGGGGTTTGCCATTCCCTTCTCCAGTGGACTACATTTTGTCAGAACTCTCCACCATGACCCATCTGTCCTGGGTGGCCCTACATGGCATGGCCATAGTTTCACTGAGTTAGACAAGGCTGTGGTCCATGTGATCAGATTGATTAGTTTTCTGTGATTGTGGTTTTCAGTGTGTCTGCCCTCTGATGGAGAAGGATAAGAGGCTTATGGAAGCTTCTTGATGGGAGAGACTGACCAAGGGGGAAACTGGGTCTTGTTCTGATGGGTAGGGTCACCCACAGTAAATCTTTAATCCAATTTTCAGCTGAAGGGTGAGGCTGTGTTTCCTCCCAGTTATTTGAAGTGAAGAAGTGAAGTCACTCAGTCCTGTCTCTTTGAGACCCCATGGACTGTAGCCCACCAAGCTCCATGGGATTTTTCAGGCAAGGATACTGGAGTGGGGTTGCCATTTCCTTCTCCAGGGGATCTTCCAAACCCTGGGATTGAACCTGGGTCTCCTGTGTTATTTGACCTGAAGCCAAACTATGGTGGAGGTAATGAAGATAATGGCGACCTCTTGCAAAAGGTCCCATGTAGGCAGTGCTATATACTCAGTGCCCCCAACCCTGCAGCAGGCCACCACCCTCCCACGCTTCCACCAGAGACTCCTGGACACTCACGGGCAAGCCTGCATCAAAATTCTCCAAGCCAGGCTTTAACAGTACATGAACTGCGAACTTCCAGATGTTCAAGCTGGATTTAGAAAAGCCAGAGGAACCAGAGATCAAATTGCCAACATCCGGTAGATCATCAAAAAAGCAAGAGAATACCAGAAAAACGTATACCTCTGCTTTATTGACTACGCCAAAACCTTTGTGTAGATCACAACAAAATGTGGAAAACTCTTCAAGAGATAGAAATACCAGACCACCTGACCTGCCTCCTGAGAAATCTGCATGCAGGTCAAGAAGCAACAGTTAGAACTGGACATGGAACAACAGACTGGTTCCAAATCAGGAAAGGAGTACATGAGGATGCATATTGTCACTCTGCTTATTTAACTTATATGCAGGGTACATCATGAGAAATGCCAGGCTGCATGAAGCACAGCTGGAATCAAGATTTCCAGGAGAAATACAATAATCTCAGATATGCAGATGACACCACACTTATGGCAGAAAGCAAAGAACTAAAGAGCGTCTTGATGAAAGAAAGTGAAAAAGTTGACTTAAAACTCAACATTCAGAAAACTAAGATCATGACATCCAGCCCCATCACTTCATGGGAAATAGATGGGGAAACAGTGGAAACAGTGACAGACTTTTTGTGGGGGGCCTCCAAAATCACTGCAGATGGTGACTGCAGCCATGAAATTAGAAGATGCTTGCTCCTTGGAAGAAAAGTTATGACCAATCTAGACAGCTTATTAAAAAGCAGAGACATTACTTTGCTGACAAAGGTCCATCTCGTCAAAGCTATGGTTTTTCCAGCAGTCATGTATGGATGTGAGAGTTGAACTATAAAGAAAGCGGAGTGCTAAAGAATTGATGCTTTTAAACTGTGGTGTTGGAGAAGACTCTTGAGAGTCCCTTGGACTTCAAGGAGATCGAACCAGTCAATCCTAAAGGAAATCAGTCCTGAATATTCATTGGAAGGACTGATGCTGAAGGTAAAGCTCCAATCCTTTGGCCACCTGATACAAAGAACTGACTCCTTGGAAAAGACCCTGATGCTGGGAAAGACTGAAGGCTGGAAGAGAATGGGACAACAGAGGATGAGACGGTTGGATGGCATCACTGACTCGACGGACATGAGTTTGAGCAAGCTCTGGGAGTTGGTGATGGACAGGGAAGATTGGCGTGCTGCAGTTCATGGGGTCACAAAGAGTCAGACGCTACTGAGCGACTGAACTGAAATGAATTGAATATATGTCTCCATGGACTTGTAATTTAGAATACCACCTCTGCTTTTTTTCTGTCTTTTCAATATTTACTTGCTAAAGGTATCAGCACACTGTTAAGCCGGAGAAGGCAATGGCACCCCACTCCAGTACTCTTGCCTGGAAAATCCCATGGATGGAGGAGCCTGGTAGGCTTCAGTCCATGGGGTCGCTAAGTCGGACCTGACTGAGCGACTTCACTTTCACCTTTCGCTTTCATCATTGGAGAAGGAAATGGCAACCCACTCCAGTGTTCTTGCCTGGAGAATCCCAGGGACGGGGGAGCCTGGTTGCCTGCCGTCTATGGGGTCACACAGAGTCGGACACGACTGAAGTGACTTAGCAATAGCAATAGCAAACACTGTTAAGCAACTCTTGCCAGGTAGACTGGGGAGGCTGGAATGTCGATAGGTGTGCTCAATTGATCATCATGAGCCAATCCCACTCTCCTGCCCCACTCTATTTTAAACAGAATAATAATTCAATATTATTATGATATTAGGCCTTTCATAGCCTAATATCAACTCATGTCACCAGCTTCATGTCCTCCTACATTCTAAGAAGACAGCATAACACTCTTAAGTGAATTTTGAAATCTGGAATTTCTAGAGTAGAGAGTATCAGGACCCTTTTAGAGTGTTTCCTTTTAATTTTGTAAACATTTTTCATTTCCATTAATACTTGGAGGAAGTGGGACTCTAAGCCACCATGATGCTTTTGAGTGAAGAGTGTTTGTGAATCTCCACTGGGATACAGGGTTTCTTTTATACCATTACAATACCTTGTGAACCAAATGCCAAGCAGTAAAACAATCATTAACAAGGGATCCTAAAATGAGTATCTAGATTTTTGTTTTTCAATTAACCAGGTTAACTGAAGCAACCTATGAATGTTCAAAAGTAACGTGCCTGCTACAGATGGGGTGACCATTTAATTTACCTCCCAAACTGAGACTCATGAGAACAAAGGGGGTGCTATTAATTATTATACTAAAAAACACATATCAACTTGGATGTCCTGGGCTATGAACCATTTGCAAACCTTTCTAGTAGTAAAGTTTCTTTTTTCCTTTAAGACCTCCTGCCACTTTTATTGCATCTGCTTAAATATACTTGATGTCTAAGTACTCTCACCATTGGTATTTACTGAGTCCCTACTCCAGGGCAGATGCTGTGCTGGGAATTCAAGGTGAACAGACAGACCAGCTCTCTTACATCCTAGGAATCTTTTTTTTTTTTCTTTCACTATTAAGAAAGAATGGCTTTCAATCCTTGCAACACAGGGAAAATAGTGGAAGATCAGTTCTACTAAAGCTGTTATTGATCCTTTAAAAAAAAATTAAGCTTTACAATGTTGTGTTAGTTTCTACTGTACAACAATGTGAGTCAGCTGTATGCACACATATATCCTCTGCCTCTTGGTCCTCCCTCCCACCCCCCACCACACCCCACTGGAGCACTGAGCTCAGTTCCCTATGCTGTACAGCAGCTTCCCACTAGCTATCTATTTCACACATGATAGTGTAAACAAGTCAATGCTACTCTCTCAATTCATCCCATGTTCTGCTTCCCTCAATGTGTCCACAAATCGGGTCTCTGCAATTGCATCTCTATTCCAGCCCTGCAAATAGGTTCATCAATACCATTTTCCTAGATTTCATATATATGTGTTAATATACAACATATCTTTTTAACACCTTGACAGTTTGCAGCAAAGGCTTTCACGGTAGGTATAACAGCATCCATTGCCTTGTTCAGTCATTAACTAGCATCTCTGAGTAATATACCTATGCAGTCCTCATCTGGCCGGGAGGGTAATAATACTTAAATCACAGGACTGTTGTTAAGGAGAAATGTTTGTACAATGCCCTGCAGGTGGTAGTACTGCCCTATGATCCCAAGTAACACCAAATTTGAGCACATGGAACACACAAATCAAGGAGATGGGAAGGGGAGAGTAGAATTAGAAGGAAAATGTACCCACATCAGGCAGTGAAAATAGCCCTAAACCAAACGTCTGTCTTCATTACTTGAGCCACAGGTAATGCAAGTTAAGTTTTGAACAATGTGCATCAGTTACTAATGTGAACTCATTGGAAAAGACCCTGATGCTGGGAGGGATTGGGGGCAGGAGGAGAAAGGGACGACCGAGGATGAGATGGCTGGATGGCATCATGGACTCAATGGACGTGAGTCTGAGTGAACTCTGGGAGTTGGTGATGGACAGGGAGGCCTGGTGTACTGCGATTCATGGGGTCGCAAAGATCGGACACGACTGCGCAACTGAACTGAACTTTCCTGGCTAGCTCTAATGCTTCTCACTGCAATATTCTGCTCAAAGGCCCCGTTCTAAGTTCTCTAGAATTCCTCAGCTAGTCTTGTGGAGAAAAGTCAAGAGCGAGCTTTGATGGGCAGAACCCAGGTACTGGGGCAAAACTGACGAGACGTGGAAAGAGATTCTGAAAGAGATGAGGAAGCATGGCCCTTCTGCAACTTGTAACAGGACACAGAGGGGCAGAAAATAAAGCCGTTCTGAGAAGAACTGATTCGCTCTCCTGCCAAAAGCTTCTGTCTCTGCCCCACAAAATCAGCACGCGAGGAATGTTCCTAAATCAGATCAGAATACTGCCCCACTGTCCCCAAGTAACTCAAATTAACTGAAGAGCTTCTAATCAACTTAAATTTGAATATTTATACAGTTAAAAATATCTTGTTGATGGTGTAATATGAGCACAGGTGATGAGAAGAATCCACTGATAAGAATAAAAGGAAAATGAATAAAACATTCTAGTATATTCAGCTCTGGAAAACTGCCTTTAGTACCTCTAAGATTTTCACCTGTGAGCATCACAACCTGAACTGATGCTGGGCTTCATTTGGTGAGATTTTTTTTTCCTATCTGAATTGTTTACTGCACTCCTTTAACAAAAGCAATACATATTCATTGCGGGAGGTTGGAAAATTCAAAGCAGTCCGAAGAGAAAATAAAAAGCATTTAATTCCAGCACTCAGGGATAAAAACCTTGGTGTAGCTCCCTTAAGTGTGGGCAGTTTCTTACAATGCCACACCATTTCATCCATTCTGATTACTGAGATCAGGGTAACAGGCAGGGCAGGCCAGTCTCTACCATTTTTAAAACACTGGATTTCCATTGGCAATCTGTGGCAGGCTAAACCCTTAATTAGTAACAGCAGGTGCTGAAGTGCTTAAAGCAAATGGCTCCTGCATTTTAGTGAACTGTTATTTATGTCATTCTTATCACCGGGGAGCGGGGGCTGACAATCAGCAGCAGCTGGGCAGGCTGGTGCCCTGACTAGGGCGATTGCTGGCCACCAGTTTCCCCAGGAGTCAGGGCTTTAAGCAGCTCTAGCTGGAGAAATTGGAGAAGGCAATGGCAACCCACTCCAGTACTCCTGCCTGGAAAATCCCATGGACGGAGGAGCCTGGTAGGCTGCAGTCCATGGGGTCGCTAAGAGTGGGGCACAACTGAGCAACTTCACTTTCACTTTTCATTTTCATGCGTTGGAGAAGGAAACGGCAATATTTTAGTGAACTGTTATTTATGTCATTCTTATCACCGGGGAGCGGGGGCTGACAATCAGCAGCAGCTGGGCAGGCTGGTGCCCTGACTAGGGCGATTGCTGGCCACCAGTTTCCCCAGGAGTCAGGGCTTTAAGCAGCTCTAGCTGGAGAAATTGGAGAAGGCAATGGCAACCCACTCCAGTACTCCTGCCTGGAAAATCCCATGGACGGAGGAGCCTGGTAGGCTGCAGTCCATGGGGTCGCTAAGAGTGGGGCACAACTGAGCAACTTCACTTTCACTTTTCATTTTCATGCGTTGGAGAAGGAAACGGCAACCCACTACAGTATTCTTGCCAGGAGAATCCCAGGGACAGAGGAGCCTAGTGGGCTGCCGTCTATGGCGTCGCACAGAGTTGGACACGACTGAAGCGACTTAGCAGCAGCTGGAGAAATGAGCAAGCTGCTCAAAGGGTGCAGTTGGGGCTTCGGGGTCTCTTAAAGGTGGAAAGCCACAATTATCTATGTACTAACTACTCGGGCATCAGATATTTTATTCAGAATTCCACTGTGTGCAGCTCTGCCGAATCACACACTCCCAAAATACTGTTATTCCTGAGTTTAAATCTTTTGCCAGGAGAATCCCAGGGACAGAGGAGCCTAGTGGGCTGCCGTCTATGGCGTCGCACAGAGTTGGACACGACTGAAGCGACTTAGCAGCAGCTGGAGAAATGAGCAAGCTGCTCAAAGGGTGCAGTTGGGGCTTCGGGGTCTCTTAAAGGTGGAAAGCCACAATTATCTATGTACTAACTACTCGGGCATCAGATATTTTATTCAGAATTCCACTGTGTGCAGCTCTGCCGAATCACACACTCCCAAAATACTGTTATTCCTGAGTTTAAATCTCTCTCTCTAGTCGTTAAGTTGTATCCGACTCTGCAACACCATGGACCGTAGCCTGCCAGACAAGAATACTGGAGTGGGTTGCCGTTTCCTTCCCCAAGAGATCTTCCCCAAAAATCGAAAGCCGGTCTTCTGTATTGCAGGCAGATTCTTTACGAGGGAAGCCGGATAGGTGCTTCCATTTTGAAAGAATTACAAAAACCTCTTATCTGATTCAATGGACATGAGTTTGGGTAACCTCCAGGAGTTGGTGATGGACAGGGAGGCCTGGTGTGCTGCGGTTCATGGGGTTGCAAAGAGTCAGACATGACTGAGCTTTGAACTGACCTGAACTGAAAATAATAAATATAAATATTTTATTTACATATTATTTAGACATATTTATAAGCATTATATATACAAATACTTAGTTATAATCTATTACTTTAACTTATTTCATTCATTTCTTTTTGTATAGATATTTGGACCTGTGCAGCAAATCATGAAGTTTAAGTCTTTAGATGATGTAACAAGAGAGCAAACAATACTTTCTATGGGTTATCAGCAGGAATTTTTACCAATGATATTGATAAAGCCATCACAGTCTCCTCTGCTTTGCAGTCTGGAACCGTGTGGTAAGTCAAACCTATGTAATGTCACCTTTTCCATGTTAACCACATTAACAGGTTACTTTGAACTTTCTCTGACTCTCACACTGATCCTTGCCTAGCCTCTAGTCTCTGGACTGCTTTGTTAGTTAGTTTTGTTCCATCAAATTGTACTTTGTCCACTCAGTCCCAGTAACAGCCCAAGATTATTTTTATTGCTGTTAATGTCACACCCAAATCCATGAAAAGTATTTATCCTTGAGATGTTGAAAAGTTTGGGAGGCAGCCAAAAATCCTTGTCCTTCTCAATAGCTCTAGAATCTTTTTTTCTGAAGCAATGGGACATTCACTATTTCATTACCATATATTCTGTGCTAAGCCTCACACTGTGACATAAAGTGAAGTGGCTCAGTCATGTCCGACTCTTTGCAAACCCATGGGCTGTAGATTACCAGGATCCTCTGTCCGTGGGATATTCCAGGCAATAGTCCTGGAGCGGATTGCCATTTCCTTCTCCAGGGGATCTTCCCAACCCAGGGGTCGAACCCGGGTCTCCCACATTGTAGACAGATGCTTTACCATCTGAACCACCAGGGAAGTACACTGTAGTCCTCACATTTTATCTCATTTTACCTTACTGCAACTGTTAATTGGTATGGTAAATTTATCAACAAAACAACAGTAGTTTAGTGGGTTTATGTAATTGATCAAGATCACACAATAAATGACTGCTGAAGTTCAGACTATTTCAGACTCTAAAGCAGTGATTCTCAACACTGGCTGTGCATTAAAATTGTCTGAGGAGCTTTAGAAATATCTACACTGATGTCAGTGGAGGTGGATATGCATCAAATTCACCAATTATATCAGTGATTGTTATGAATCTGGATGTAGTTTTGTAAAATTCTAATTATTCATGTTTTTATAATTATACTTGTTCATATGACATTTTGAAACTTTTTAAAAATGTGGCAAAGGACAAAAAGAATTATATAATGAAATTCAACTCCTGCCACAGCCTCTGTTTAAGTAATTTTTTTAAAGTAATTGATGAAAAAAAGTGAACTAAGTAATATGAGATATATTACAATTACAAAAGAAAATTGATTCTAGCCTAAGGAGACAACCCACAAGAGAACCACAAAGCTTATTGAATATAGGCAGTAAAGAATACTCATCCAACAAACTCTAATCTCTCACAAATGGTATCCGTCCACTTATGGTATGTTGGGTATTCTATCTTTTATAATTCAAGCTATAACTTCTCACGGACATGGTGTACTGCCAACACGGCTATCCACACATAGCATCAGGTCATTGCTTTTATTTCTAGTCAGTATATATACATATACTTACACTCCTGCATTCTAATTTATAGTGCTATTTTTTAAAGTGACTGTGTAACATAAAAATTAATAGAATTGTTAAAGAACTCTCTGAATTTCAAAAATTCCAAATTTAGGAGTTCTAAATAGGCTAAGTGTGATCTATAATGTACTTCTTTCATTTTCAGGGTGAACTGCTATAGTGTGGTATCTGCCCAGTGCCCCTTTGGTGGATTCAAGATGTCTGGAAATGGACGAGAACTGTAAGAATAACTTTCATTAAGATAAATGTTTATCTTGATAAAAATGGTTATCACTCTGAAGAAATTATGATAATCCTTGAAAGTGAAAGAGTTAGTCACTCAATCGTGTCCCACTCTTTGTGACCCCATAGACTATAGCCCGCCAGTCTCCTCTGTCCATGGAATTCTTCAGGCAAGAATGCTAGAGTGGGTCGCTATTTCCTTCTGCAGGGTCTTTTCCCCAAACAGGGATTGAACCCCGTGTCTCCTACATTGCAGGTGGATTCTTTACCATCTGAGCCACCAGGGAAGTTACTATTCAAATTAAAACCTGCTTCAGTGATTTCCTGGAGATTTATACTGTCAAATAGTTTTAAATGCTGGATTTACTCTCAAAAGGCAAAAATGTGATGGCAGAGGGAAATATTATTTATTAAACTTTTTGTAAGGGATCATACTAAGCACTTTACATTGGTTCTTGAAATATTGCCAACTTTTTGTTTGCTGGATACACGAATGTAATTTGGGAAACATTTCCAGAAAGGAGGTGGAAACTACCAATTGGTGATTGTAAAAAGTGTGCAAATATAAGAATGCTTTAGCTATTTGAATATATGAACAAATTAGGTGTCTTTATCTCAAAATACTTTTCAGTGTAGGAGGAATGATTTTCATTGTTAATATTTTTAGAGATGTGACTCTAAAAATTTAAATAACCTGAATGAGTTGTTTTTGGTTCTAAAATTTAAACTGAAAGGAAAATTTATTCAAGGAAAACATGTTTTACAATCATGACTACATTGAGGATATATATATTATATAAATGAATTTATGAGCCTTCAGTTTTTTTTCAAACTGGGACATACTGATTTTTTAAAATATACACATACATATTTATGCATAGCAAGTAGTGGTAATGTTTGATCAATTTTGCTCAAGCAATTTTAATCATTTTATTTCTTAAAATTTTCTTGCATTTATCAATAAATTTTAAAAATCATAAAGAAAAGTCACATCATATTCAAACCTTATGAAATCAAACAGTGAAACTGCTCATTTTGTAAATGGCAAGTAAAAATTAGCCTCTGTCTGAGAGTATTAAATAGCTAGGTACTTGTCATTTAAATAAAACAATATCACAATGAAACAACTGTCTTTGGGGAGTCAGTGAAAGGGGGCTGTGTTAAAATGATCCATCCTCTTTCTCAATATACTTTCATTAAGTAGTTACTCTATATATGAGGTCCTTGGAGCCCTAAAAACACAATACCATGTCCCATCTTCCATATAATTGTAGTGACATGAGGAACATGTAACAAATATATATATGTGTGTGTGTATATATATATATATATATATAGTGAAAAATAAATGCATACTATGAGATAAATAGTAACAGACTGAATCCATAGGTCATGGAGGTAGAGAAGCAATTAAAATGCAGAGTGCAGTATTAGAGCACAGAAAATCTGTGCACCTCTAGACTATAACATTTTCAGCATCTAAGTCACTATTTCCATCTGTTAAAGTCAGCATTTGTGGTGGCGATAGGAGTCAGGGAAGAAAGTAAAAGGTCTATGAGTTCTTTTCCATGCCTAAGAATTTGTGGTTCTAACCCTCCTGTGGAAATTCAGTTGATAAAGACAGTTGATAGAATAAAAGAAGATGTAACAGAAAAGATAGGACTTGATCTTTATATATATATATATATAGTGAAAAATAAATGCATACTATGAGATAAATAGTAACAGACTGAATCCATAGGTCATGGAGGTAGAGAAGCAATTAAAATGCAGAGTGCAGTATTAGAGCACAGAAAATCTGTGCACCTCTAGACTATAACATTTTCAGCATCTAAGTCACTATTTCCATCTGTTAAAGTCAGCATTTGTGGTGGCGATAGGAGTCAGGGAAGAAAGTAAAAGGTCTATGAGTTCTTTTCCATGCCTAAGAATTTGTGGTTCTAACCCTCCTGTGGAAATTCAGTTGATAAAGACAGTTGATAGAATAAAAGAAGATGTAACAGAAAAGATAGGACTTGATCTAGGGCAGGAAACAAGTGTCAGGTGTTAGGAAGTAGAGAAGAGGACATTTGTGAAGGAACAATCCAGGTGGAATATTGAGGGGTGAGTGAATTTGCCTGGCTGGTAGGGAATTATGGGGGAAGTATGATTTCAGAGTTAATAGGATACAGATTAAGGAGGCTTGAATTTGAGAAAATCAGCTTACATTTATTAGTGGAGCACTGAAAAGCCATGGATAGCTTTAGAATATTGTTGGAGATGCAGAGTAGCAAGTACACAACATAACTGAGAAAGCATAATTGGAAACTAACCAGCCTGCATTTGAATCCTGACTCCACCACTTGCTAGCCTTGTAACCCAGTTCAAGTTATCTAACTTCTGAGCCTCTATTTTCTTCTACTTAAAAAGGAAATACTAATATTCCTTTTAAGATGGTTTTGAGAGTTAGAGAACATACTTCCTATTCATTCCTTAGTACTGTAACTGTCACAAAGTGGGGACTCAACAAATAGTTCATCCTCCCCAAGTTCTTTTTCCTTATAATATCCATTATTGGGGAGTCCCTTGGGGCACTAAGTACTTTGTACAAAGAACTATAATGAAACTCAGATTATTTTGAAGATTAGTTGATTGCTGGCCCAGATATCCAATACAATTCCTTAGGAATGTTGAAAATAAAATAATCAGAAGGGATGAAATGATTAAAGCAGACTAGACATAAATTTTGTTAGATTGTTAGATACAATTTAGTCAAACTTTATGTTCAAGACATAACAAATCAAATAAGAGAAGGATGAAGAGAATCGACCATAAATTATTCCCCAAAAATGTGGAATACGGGTATAGATAACTTCCTTATTGAAAATATAAAGGAAAACATTATACTGTAATTTTTATGTCAAAAATCCCGGCTGAGGGTTCTAGTGTTAATGTCTATCTGAAACCAGAGTTGGCAAAGTTAGTAAGTCATCCACTGCCAGATGTTTAAAGAGCATGGCTGAAGCGAGAATCTCGAATGACTCCCAACAGTTCAGGTACAGTTTATCCTCAAAGATAGAAAGGTAGAATTGATCATCTGGTTGATCATTGATCAACGGAGTCCTTAAAAAGCTAAAAATAATAGTATACAGACCCCACTGAGGTACGGATGCTGGGTGTCCAAAACAGAATTGGCACTCCCATCATGACATTAGCCCTGAAATAAGTTAAATGGCAGAAATCCCTCTCTGTATAATCGGACTCATTTTTACTTAGATTAACATAGGTCACTTGAGATTTTACTAGCATACCATTCCAAACTTAATTGGCTCTCAACGCCTCACAAGATGTTTCTTTCTTCCTATCCCTTTCAGAAATGGGGAGAAATAAAGTATCATAAACTGGTGGGCTAACATGAATAGATTCTGGTTGACTACATTTGCCAAACCAGTTCAGCAAACATTTCCTCTGTGCTTACTTAATTAATTAGTGCCAAGCTAACTTCTGGATACAGGGTGAAAAACAGGCACAATATGTTACTGCATCTTATTACCCCAGGGTGCACCCTGGAATAAGCATGGGTAGCATCTAAAAGTGTGTTGGAAGTGCAAAGCTCAGGCCTCTCTCCAGACCTGCTGAAATAGAATCACCGTTTGAATCAAGTGCCAGGTGACTGGTACCTTGACAATTTTAGAAGCACAGAACCAATAACTCATAGACTAGCGATATAAAGAGAAATGTAAACAAGTATTTTGTGTTATATCAAGACATAAGAATGTCTATACATCAGAATACTAAGAAGCAAGGTTTATTTCAGCTTAAGTAAGACAATTATCACACTTTGTACTTTCCTGAGAGTTTCAAGTGTCCATGTAACCCAAAATACAATGGAAAGTCTATTGGCAAAAATCATGGGTTAATATGTCTAACTCTGTGAGATAAAAATACTTACTAAAATATTATCCTTTAATGGGTTTCAGACAACTGGGGCTAAACCCTTTAATTACTTTGAAGAACATGCTCACTGAAGCTTTTAGAAGGTATTTTCAGAAGCTTAATGGTCCAAGAAAATAATCAGTGTAAGAGGATTAGGTTACCCAGGAGAAAAAGATGTCTTCTACATACCTGCCTACATCACCAAAGGGGAGGGGTAGAAAAGGATCAAGATCTTTTCCTCTGTAAGTCTACATGTGCATGAGTGTTATGATTTTAAGAGTACTCTTATGTTCATGTAATTTAATCCTTTTATCAAAACAATATAGAGAATAAGTTAACCTAATTTTTTAGTTACCTCTTTAAGAAAGGGTAAATCACAGTTTCTAAAACGGTAGGAGGTCTCAATAAAACTGATAGCAAGATATCAGAGTTTTGACTGACTCAGGTTTAGTTACTGATCATTTGGGTTGGATTTAAGAGTTATATAGCAAATGACAGGAGTTTCATGAATCAAAAAATCCACAAAAAGTCCCACATTTTAGCCCAATGAACCCTCTACCCCTCTCAAATCAAAACAAAACAATCAACCCTACACTCAAATACAAATCTATAACAATAAGGTCAAGCTTTTTGTTTTGCTTTATTCTGGGGTGTTTTTGCCTTTGTCAAGGATCAAAAGATACTACTACAACTACAACTGAAAATATTCTATTCTGTTTTAAACTAAGCTAAGCTAAGCCTGCAATGCAAGAGACTCAGGTTTGATCCCTGAGTGGGGAAGATCCTCTGGAGAAGGGAATGGCAATCCACTCCAGTATTCTTGCCTGGAGAATCCCATGGACAGAGGAGCCTGGCGGGCCACAGTCCATGGGTTCACAAAAAGTTGGACACGACTAAGCAAATAATACTACTACTACTAGGATAAGTTAGAATGAAAATAGAAGCCTGGTCATTTTTAGCCACTTCCTCATTTCTAGACCAACAGGAAATGGTGAATACACTAAACTGAACTTGAATTTACAATTTTTCCTTACTACCCAAGTGATTATATTTTGAATATAACTACATTTCCTCTAGTAATATACCCATCTTATATATTAGAACCTAAACTAGAAATGATAAAATTCCTCTTGGGCTTGTGTTTGTGTGTGGTGAGCACTTTTATAGTCAAGCAGAAAAAACTGTCAAAAATGAACAATTTCCTTAAAAGTCAACTGAGTGTACATGATCATTTAAAGCGTGCAAAAAAAAAAAAAGTAAAAAGTTTTCCCAAAGGGGATTTATATAAGACCAGATATCTTATGGTAGGCTAGCTACCTTTTGAAATGCTTCTGTACACAGACCACAGAAAATATTTTCCATTGTCCCTAGCCAGATAAGCAGGAACAAACTTATACAAAATCATTGACCATAGTGTATTTGTACAGCTCTGCTAAATTCTGTGCATTTTTTTCCTCTACTCTCTAGCGGAGAATATGGTTTCCATGAATACACAGAAGTCAAGACGGTCACAATCAAAATTTCTCAGAAGAACTCATAAGCTATGAGAGTACAGAGATGACTCCTCAATGGCTAAGCATCTCCTGCAGTGGCTAATGTATCTTAGTGGTTTTAAATGCAAAATTGTTCTTTCCTTGATTCTTTAAACATAAGCTAATCATATTAGCATTAATACTACACATAGAAAACTTGACATGTATGTTATTCTGAAAGAATCATCACCTTCTGGTATGACACCCAAGCCCTCCCTGAAGTAAAAATGATGGACTTGGATGCAATCTCTCTAGCTCTGTAATAGTCATGTGCTTCTCTTCGTAGCTACTTGCCTAGGATAATCACTTTATAGAAGAGGACAAGTTGTCATTTAGCATCTTTCTCTTGATGACCCCTTGAAGTACTTACCATACCTGTTAACTTCAGACTAGGTATGTTCTGTTCTCCATAGTGGTTCAGCCCTTGGAATTTGTTGAAATGTTTCCTGGAATGTCATGTCTGCTTGTCAAATGAAGTAATGCCTGAAATACTTAGATGTAACCTAAACATAAGCTTAATAAAAGCAATATTGCATGATTCTTGTTCAGTGTGAATTTTTTAAGTAGAGTTTTTGGCTATAGTGATTTACTCTCCCTGTCACTCAAAAGCAGTGTTAAATTGAGCATAAAGGTGTATTTAAAAATTAAGTTTAATCTACTCATTCTCAAATAAGTAAAGAAATAAATTTTATTTTCTGGAAGAATTTTTAAAATCAATAGCAAACATTTGAGATAGGTGGCAAACATTTACTGAGTTCCTATAGAGTTCTGGGCACTATGTTAGGTGTTGTAGAAAATAGGTTAATAGTGGATGGTCCATTATCCAAAATGCTTTAATATGTAGAGAACAAAGATACTTTCTGAAAAAAAAAAAAAAAAAAGATCGGTCATGTAATGTAAATGAGAATTAAAGACCATAAGATTATAGTAAGATGCCAAAGGGTAGTGGCAATACTGATGAACTTAGGAACGGCATGAAGGAAATTTGACTGAATATGAACCTTAATGATGAGCAAATTTGCAATGAATAAAGAGGAAAGAAGTCCTACAAAATAGTACCTCTGGACATATTCCATCAAAAAATTATAATATTTTCCCCTCTTGGAGTTGCTGATTGCACATTGGCATAGTCTAAGTTCTGAGAGAAGTCATAAACTTGTTTAGTTTTGTTTAATAGGTTTTTTCCCCAAATTTATTTAACCAAAGGCTTTCTTTCACTTCACTCATTTAATACCAATGAACATTAAGAACCCCGTGTTGGAACGTACTGTTTTATGCAACAAGGTAGTGCTGAGTGTTCTGATCAGGGATCTAGGGGTCAAAGGGAAGCAGCAGGGAAAATATCATCTGTAAAACTAACTGGACCATATTTATGTATTTTTGCCCTCGAAGAGCCTCTTTTTATGCTCCCACATGGGAAGTGACTTAAGCTCAAGTATAATGTTTTTTGTATATTTCTGGGCTGGGAAGATCCTCTGGAGCAGGGATAGCTACCCACTCCAGTATTCTTGGGCTTCCTTTGTGGCTCAAGCTGGTAAAGAATCCACCTGCAATACAGGAGATGTTCGATCCCTGGGTTGGGAAGATCCCCCAGAGAAGGGAAAGGCTACCCACTCCAGTATTCTGGCCTAGAGAATTCCATGGACTATAGAGTTCATAGTGCCAGAAAGAGTTGGACATATCTGAGTGACTTACTTTCACTTTCATACATATTATAAAACTCTTAGTTCAGCAGCTTAAAATTTAAGCCTAGTAATCTTAAGGATAATGCTTTTTTCCAGATTCAAATTTTATACAAATGGTTAAGCTTGTCATTTTACATTAACAGATTCCTCAGTGGCACTGTTACTAGAACATTGTAATAGCTGCCATGGTCAAGTGCAACAGTGTGTGAATGAATGAAATTTACTAGCTTCTTAGATCTGAAATAATTTCATTTCTAATTGCCAGAGTTTCTTTAATTTGTATGGGCCAGTAAGATTTGCAGTCTGGACTGTTTTACATAATTTGGGACATAATAACCATTTTGAAAACAGGAGGAATTAAAGCCTAGGGAGAATCGAAAGATGTTAGGACACAGAGAAGGGAAAAAAGCCAAATACAGAGGAAGGTTGTGTTTTCCAAAAACCAGACAGTGTCTACATCATGAAAAGATGTTTAAAGTCAGACACAAATAAATTAATAGATAGACAAGTTAATATTGGAATGGTGTTCCACCAGAACATTTTTAAATTTGAACAAACAGGGATGAACATAGAACAAGACAAAAGCCAGAAGCAAGTTTAAATATTTGAAAATTAAATCTTCCTTGTATAAATAAGACATTACAGGATTAAACAAAAAAAAAAATCTGTTTAATATTGGCTCATTCTGACCCTGTAGACATTATTTGTGTTCCTTCTCCTCTGATTTCTAAAGCTATACTGGCAATAATTCTTAAAACATTGAAAAGTTAAAGGATATCTTATTAACCCATAACTACAGGATGTACAATAGGAATTTTATCATAAAGAATTCAGTTCTGCAGTCACAAATGTGACCTCATGGTCTTCAATATCCACATGGCAGAAGTATTTTCATCTCTAAGAATGCCAAAGTAACTCATAGGAGTGAGAGGTAACTGTTTAGGAAAAGGCAGTAGCAGGGGTCAAGAATGGATTCTCAAATATCTAGTATCTTTTTTTTTGTTTACTTTCATTTTTTAGGATGCATGTTTCTGGGTTTATTTTGAAATAGTCAATGAGAAATAGAAAATATTTTTCTTAAATTCTTGTAGCCAACTAAAAATAGAGTTAACTCAAAGTAAGAAATTTTAGTTACTTCTTCACATAATTCAGGGAGGAGTAATGGACCCAAAGACACCTTTCTCTGGGCTCAATGAATATTTTGAGTATATAATTTCACTCAGACTTTTAGAAGTGTGCATGAGTCATCAAGTAAACTTATCTTTTGGTGACTTTTAAAGGGTATATCAAACAGCCAGATTATATTTTCACATGAAGCATTAAGTTCCTAATTACAATTTCATTGTTGATTCACCTTGGGGTTTTTCAGTGCTCTCTGGAGGTATATTTGAGTCTTCCCTTTTTTATAGTGATAAAATATAGAGGAAGGAGAATTGGAGAGGACAGCTAAATTACATGGATACCAAAATTCAGTGACTACCAGAAAGGCATGGAAGCTCACTCTTGTAACCTGGTGAGACTGTAGGAGTCTGGAAGATATCCAGACACAAATGAGGGAGAAATAGCTCAGTATCCTTTTGACATTCTGTGAGACAGGGTGGGTGGAGAGATGGCATCTCCTTCTGAAGGCAAGGCCACAAAATTTCCAGGGGAGTTTGAGGTTTTTCTAGACCATATCTCTAAAACATTCTTTGGATTCTAGGTGGTAGTTTTATTCCAAGAGAAAATAGTCACATCCATTAACTTAATTTAGGATCCATAATTTAATTATCTATATCTTAATTTAGGATTATGCATTTATATTGATTAACAATATAAACGCTTAGGATAATTTTTAAGTCCCTAGAAAGTCAACTTTATTGCCTACTAAAATATCTATGCCAAGGGTATTGCAATGTTTTTTGAACAATTACTTCAGTGTAATATGCTAACTAGCTTCACAAACATTTAGCTTAGTTTTCTTTCATTTTGTTTAATTTAGTTGTGTTTTAATAGACATCTCTGAGTTTTATAGAAATGTTTATGGGAGGCTGACAAGGCATGATTCTGAAGTGATTTCACCAGAGTTTCATGATTTTAAATTTTTTTTATTTTTGTCAACTCACTTAAAGATTCATCAGATATTGAGAAATATAACAAATATAAAAATGCAAATCTGATTAGGTTGACAAATAATTTTTAACGTCATTTTAAAATAATTTAAACTTTTGGAGGAACTGCTATAGCAACACTAAGAACTCTCATATCTTTTATTCACTAATATTTAATATTTTTCCTCATTGACTTTTTCATTCTTATTCTCTATATAGATTCTTTTCTTTTTTTGTCTTGAGACAAAATTTTAAGAGTAACTCTTATGCATCATGTCCCTTTACCCAAAAATACTTCAATATTTTTTCTAGAAATAATGAAATCTTAGCTACAGTATAACTGTCTAATTCAGGAAAGAATGAAGGGATGGAGCCAAAGCAAAAAGAATACCCAGTTGTGGATGTGCCTGGTGATAGAAGCAAGGTCCAATGCTGTAAAGAGCAATATTGCATAGGATCCTGGAATGTCAGGTCCATGAATCAAGGCAAAGTGGAAGTGGTCAACAGATGGCAAGAGTGAATGTCAACATGCTAGGAATCAGTGAACCGAAATGGACTGGAATGGGTGAATTTCACTCAGATGACCATTATATCTACTACTGCAGGCAGGAATCCCTCAGAAGAAATGGACTAGTCATCATGGTCAACAAAAGAGTCCGAAATGCAGTACTTGGATGCAATCTCAAAAATGACAGAATGATCTCTGTTAGCCTCCAAGGCAAACCATTCCATATCACAGTTATCCAAGTCTATGCCTTGACCAGTAATGCTGAAGAAGCTAAAGTTGAACGCTTCTATGAAGACCTACAAGATCTTTTAGAACCAACACCCCCAAAAAGATGTCCTTTTCATTATAGGGGACTGGAATGCAAAAGTAGGAAGTCAAGAAACACCTGGAGTAACAGGCAAATTTGGCCTTGGAATGCGGAATGAAGCAGGGCAAAGACTAATAGAGTTTTGCCAAGAAAATGCACTGGTCATAGCAAACACTCTCTTCCAACAACACAAGAGAAGACTCTACACACAGACATCACCTGATGGTCAACACTGAAATCAGATTGAATTTAATCTTTGCAGCCAAAGATAGAGAAGCTCTATACAGTCAACAAAAACAAGACCAGGAGCTGACTGTGGCTCAGATCATGAACTCCTTACTGCCAAATTCAGACTTAAATTGAAGAAAGTGGGCAAAACCACTACACCATTCAGGTATGACTTAAATCAAATCCTTTATGATTATACAGTGGAAGTGAGAAATAGATTTAAGAGCCTAGATCTGATAGATAGAGTGCCTGATGAACTATGGACTGAGGTTCATGACACTGTACAGGAGTATAAAGGAACTGATCAAGAACATCCTCATGGAAAAGAAATGAAAAAAAGTAAAATGGCTGCCTGGGGAAGCCTTACAAATAGCTGTGAAAAGAAGAGAAGTGAAAAGCAAAGGAGAAAAGGAAAGATATAAGCATCTGAATGCAGAGTTCTAAAGAATAGCAAGAAGAGATAAGAAAGCCTTCTTCAGGAANCATGGACATCACCAGATGGTCAACACCGAAATCAGATTGATTATATTCTTTGCAGCCAAAGATGGAGAAGCTCTATACAGTCAACAAAGACAAGACCGGGAGCTGACTGTGGCTCAGATCATGAACTCCTGATTGCCAAATTCAGACTTAAATTGAAGAAAGTAGGGGACACCACTAGACCATTCAGGTATGACCTAAATCAAATCCCTTATGATTATACAGTGGAAGTGAGAAATAGATTTAAGGGCCTAGATCTGATAGGTAGAGTGCCTGATGAACTATGGAATGAGGTTCGTGACATTGTACAGGAGACAGGGATCAAGACCATCCACATGGCAAAGAAATGCAAAAAAGCAAAATGGCTGTCTGAGGAGGCCTTACAAATAGCTGTGAAAAGAAGAGAGGCGAAAAGCAAAGGAGAAAAGGAAAGATATAAGCATCTGAATGCAGAGTTCCAAAGAATGGCAAGAGATAAGAAAGCCTTCTTCAGCGATCACTGCAAAGAAATAGAGGAAAAGAACAGAATGGGAAAGATTAAAGATCTCTTCAAGAAAATTAGAAATACCAAGGGAACATTTCATGCAAAGATGGGCTCGATAAAGGACAAAAATGGTCTGGACCTAACAGAAGCAGAAGATATTAAGAAGAGATGGCAAGAATACAGAGAAGAACTGTACAAAAAAGATCTTCACGACCCAGATAATCATGATGGTGTGATCACTAATCTACAGCCAGACAGCTTGGAATGTGAAGATAAGTGGGCCTTAGAAAGCATCACTATGAACAAAGCTAGTGGAGGTGATGGAATTCCAGTTGAGCTATTTCAGTCCTGAAAGATGATGGTGTGAAAGTGCTGCACTCAATATGCCAGGAAATTTGGAAAACTCAGCAGTGGCCACAGGACTGGAAAAGGTCAGTTTTCATTCCAATCCCAAAGAAAGGCAATACCAAAGAATGCTCAAACTACCGCACAATTGCACTCATCTCACATGCTAGTAAAGTAATGCTCAAAATTCTCCAAGCCAGACTTCAGCCATACATGAACTGTGAACTCCATGATGTTCAAGCTGGTTTTAGAAAAGGCAGAGGAACCAGAGACCAAATTGCCAACATCCGCTGGATCATTGCAAAAGCAAGAGAGTTCCAGAAAAACATCTATTTCTGCTTTATTGGCTATGCCAAAGCCTTTGACTGTGTGGATCACAATAAACTGTGGAAAACTGCAAGAAGCAAGCAATTTTAATTTCAGGGCTGCAGTTGCCATCTGCAGTGATTTTGGAGCCCAAAATAATAACGTCTGTCACTGTTTGCATTACTTCCCCACCTTTTTGTCATGAAGTGATGGGACTGGATGCCATGATCTTAGATTTCTGAATTTTGAGTTTTAAGCCAAGTTTTTCACCCTCCTTGTTCACTTTCAAGAGGCTCTTCAGTTCCTCTTTGCTTTCTGCCTTAAGGGTGGTGTCATCTGCATATCTGAGGTTATTGATATTTCTCCCGGCAATCTTGATTCCAGCTTGTGCTTCTTCCAGCCCAGCATTTCTCATCATGTCCTCTGCACAGAAGTTAAATAAGCAGGGTGACAATATACAGCCTTGACGTACTCCTTTCCCAATTTGGAATCAGTCTATTGTTTCATTTCCAGTTCTAACTGTTGCTTCTTGACCTGCATACAGATGTCTCAGGAGGCAGGTAAGATGGTCTGGTATTCCCAGCTCTTGAAGAATTTTCCAGTGTGTTGTGATCCACACAGTCAAAGGCTTTGGCATAGTCAATAAAGCAGAAGTAGCTGTTTCTCTGGAACTCTCTTGTTTTTTTGATGATCCAATGGATGTTGGCAATTTGATCTCTGGTTCCTCTGCCTTTTCTAATCTGGAAGTTCATAGTTCATGAGCTGTTGAAGCCTGGCTTGGAGAATTTTGAGCATTACTTTGCTAGCGTGTGAGATGAGTGCAATTGTGCAGTAGTTTGAACATTCTTTGGCGTTGCCTTTTTTTGAAATTGGAATGCAAACGGACCTTTTCCAGTCCTGTGGCCACTGCTGAGTTTTCCAAATTTGCTGGCATATTGAGTGCAGCACTTTCTCAGCATCATTTTTTAGGATTTGAAATAGTTCAACTGGAATTCCATAACCTCCACTAGCTTTGTTCGTAGTGATGCTTCCTAAGGCCCACTTGACTTCGAATTCCAGATGTCTGGCTCTAGGTGAGTGATCACACCACTGTGGTTATCTGGGTCATGAAGATCTTTTTGCATAGTTCTTCTGTGTATTCTTGCCACCTCTTCTTAATATCTTCTGCTTCTGATAGGTCCATACCATTTCTGTCCTTTATCGAGCCCATCTTTGCGTGAAGTGTTCCCTTGGTATCTCTAATTTTCTTAAAAAGCTGTCTAGTCTTTCCCATTCTATTGTTTGCCTCTATTTCTTTGCACTGATCTCTAAGGAAGGCTTTCTTATCTCTCCTTGCAATTCTTTGGAATTCTGCATTCAAATGGGTATATCTTTTCTTTTCTCCTTTGCCTTTCATGTCTTTTCTTTTCTCAGCTATTTGTAAGGCTTCCTCAGACAATCATTTTGCCTTTTTGCATTTCTTTTTCTTGGGGATGGTCTTGATCATTGCTTCCTGTACAATGTCATGAACCTCCATCCATAGTTCTCCAGGCACTCTGTCTGTCAGATCTAATCCCTTGAATCTATTTGTCACTTCCACTGTATAATCATAAGGGATTTGATTTAGGTCATATCTGAATGGTCCAGTGGTTTTCCTTACTTTCTTCAATTTAAGTCTGAATTTGGCAATAAGGAGTTCATGATCTGAGCCACAGTCTGCTCTCTGTTTTGTTTTTGTTGACTGTATAGAGCTTCTCCATCTTTGGCTGCAAAGAATAAAATCAATCTGAGTCTGGTGTCAACCATCTGGTGATGACCATGAGAGTGTTTGTTATGACCAGTGCTTTCTCTTGGCAAAACTCTGTTAGCCTTTGACCTGCTTCGTTTTGTACTCCAAGGCCCAATTTGCATATTACTCCAGGTATCTCTTGACTTCTTACTTTTGTATTCCAGTCCCCTATAATGAAAAGGACATCATTTTTGAGTTTTAAATCTAGAAGGTCTTGTAGGTCTTCATAGAACTGTTCAATTTCAGCTTCTTCAGCATTATAGGTCAGGGCACAGACTTGGATTACTGTGATACTGAATGGTTTGCCTTGGAACAAACAGAGATCATTCTGTCATTTTTGAGATTGCATCCAAGTACTGCATTTCAGACTGTTTCGTTGACTATGACTACTCCATTTCTCCGAAGGGATTCTTGCCCACAGCAGTAGATATAATGGTCATCTGAGTTAAATTCACCCACTGCTGTCCATTTTAGTTTGCTGATTCCTAAAATGTCGATGTTCACTCTTGCCATCTCCTGTTTGACCACTTCCAATTTGCCTTGATTCATGGATCTAACATTCCAGGTTCTTATGCAATACTGCTCTTTGCATCAGACTTTTTCCATCACTAGTCATGTGACTAGTGACCCATAACCGGGTGTTGTTTTTGCTTAGGCTCCATCTCTTCATTCTTTCTGGAATCATTTCTCCACTGATATCCAGTAGCATATTGGACACCTACTGACCTGGGGAGTTCATCTTTCAGTGTCCTATCTTTTTGCCTTTTCATGCTGTTTATGGGGTTCTCAAGGCAAGAATATTGAAGTGGTTTGCCATTCCCTTCTCCAGTGGACCATGTTTTGTCAGAACTCTCCACAATTTCTCAATTGTAATTATTCTTTCAATTTATTGTAATATTTACTTGCTTGTCTTTTTATTTAAAATTTGAAGTCTGTATTTATAGACAAGACTTATTTTTAGTATTTGGTATTAATCTTACTAGTTTTATTTTCCAATGGATAATTTTATTTTCAGACTGAGAGGGCATCTTTTAGATATTTTAAAAAGATGAACCAAAATGTTGGTAGTCACTTACAATTATAAAAGAACAATAAGCAAATGTCTCACCTTTAAGATTATAACAACATGGAACTTCCCTGTGGTCCACATGGTTCAGACTCCATGCTGCCATTGCATGGGCTGAATCTCTGGTCTGGGTACTAAGATCCCACATGCTGAGTAGCCAAAAAAGAAGAAAAAAAAAAAACACAGAGTATATAACAATTCAGTGTATCCAAAAGTGAGGTGAAAATAAAGTGAAGTCGCTCAGTCATGTCTGACTCTTTGCAACCCCTGGACTGTAGCCTACCAGGCTCCTCTGTCCATGAGATTTTCCAGGCAATAGTACTGGAGTGGATTGCCATTTCCTTCTCCAGGGGATCTTCCCAACCTAGGGATCCAACCCAGTTCTCCCGCATTGTAGACAGATGCTTTACCATCTAAGCCACCAGGGAAGTCCCTGAGGTGAAAATAAACCTACTTGCAAATATCTGCTTTAATTAAATAGAAAAACATTCTTTTAAGCATTGTCTTTATTTGAAAATTCTCAACTATAGAGAAACCATAGCACTAAAGCTAGAGAGAGAGAATTCTATTGATAATAGAGACAAAATTGAGGCTTTTGAGAAAAATGAACAATAAATATACATAATAATGCTTTCTTTTAATGCTAATTTGTTCCTGTATTAAATGACAGTATATGTTTTACATATCAAATTCATATATGTTTAAAATCTGACTTCATGAATTTTAATATTCTGATGTGAATGATATTAATATTTTAAAATAATTAGATATCAGTAAAATATTACACATAAGAATTTAATATATGATAAAAAGGAGATATCAAAAATCATCGGCAAAGGGAGAGATGTGTTCATAATAAATAGTTCTAGAAAAACTAACAATTTACAAGCAGAGAGACCAAAAAGAGTGTCCAAAAAATGGGCCCAAGGGCTCTCCCAGGGTGATTGATAATGAGCTGACTGGTATCTGGAGGAGCCTCATCTCATCTTCCCCCAAAGTCTCCAAGTGCTGGACAGATAGTGTTTCCAGCAGCTCTCGGAAGAACTGGAACCCCAGGTCAGGTTATATGACACCTAAATTCAGCTCCACTCTCAGGCCACTCCCATGTTTGACCACAGAACACTTGGCGCACTCAAGCTAGTACACTACTCTCCTGGATGGTAAGTGCATGGCCCTTGCCGCCTGCTGACCCTTCTGTTCGTGAATTCCTGCTTGAACCAAATAATGCTGGCTGATGACCGCCTGAGCCCTTTGCGGAAATGGGTTTAAACCCTGACCTCACATGATGCATAAAACAAACTCCAGAAAGTAAATAAAATAAGATCAATAAAATGAAATTAGCAAGAAATTAAAAGGTCAATAAAAATAAACCAAGACAATGAAAAACTAGAATCAAGTAGAATTAAATGATCTTCAGATCTCTGAGGGGTGAGACAAATTTCTAGGTTTCATAAGAAGGTAAATCAAAAACACTAATCAATTTATTATTTAACTATATAGTTTAAACATTTATGTAACAACAAAAAGGCAAAGAAGAGGAGAAATATTTTTGTCTAGTATGACAAAAGTTTAAAATCCCTATTACATAAAAATTGATACAATTGATTTTTTAAAATCAAATTACTGAAGCCTAATTGATAAAAGTTAGAAACCATCTACACAAGAACATGCAACCAGAACCGAAGAAATGCAAACGAAAGCAACAACAAAGTACCATTTTACCTACTTTCCCCCCCTACTTTGCTGGCAACTCCTTCTTAACCTCTTTTGCTCTTCATCGTCTCAATCTCTGTGTGTTGAAGTACTCTAGGAATTCAATAGTATTTAGACTCATTGCCTAATGATCTCAACCAGTGTCATGGCTTTAAATAGAATCCATTTATCAATTTAAAACAATGGGTTTTTGAGGGGCTGAGCTGGGTCTCCGTTGCTGCACAGGCTTTTCTCTAGTTGCCATGAGGGGGCATTCCTCTCTAGCTGTGGTGCACAGGCTTCTCACTGCGATGGCTTCTCTTGTGGAGCATGGGCTCTACGCCACAGGCTTCAGTACATGCAGCTCCTGGGTTCTAGAACACCGGCTTATTAGTCATGGCACATGAGTTTGGTTGCAATGCAGTATGTGGGATTTTCCCAGACCAGGGATTGAATCAGGGATTCTTTATCACTGAGCCACCAGGGAAGCCCCCCAAAATTTGTATCTCCAACCCAAATTGGGATATCTAGCTGCCTACTTGCCATCTCCACTTGAATTTTTTAACAACAGACTCAAACTTAATGCAAATTCCTCTCTCCCCCAAACCAGCTCCTCCTGTGCCTTCTTCTCAGTTGATGACACCATTCTTTCTGTTGCTAAGGCCAAAACTCTTGGTACCATCCTGACTCCTCTCTCTCATATACCACATTTCATCAGTCAACAATTTCTGTCAGCCCCACCTCCAAAATACACCCAGAATTCACTTTACTTTCCCCACCACCATCAGAGGGCTTCCCTGGTGGCTCAGATGGTAAAGAAGAATCCATCTGCAGTGCAGGAGACCCAGGTTCGATCCCTGGGTCAGGAAGATCCCCTACCCACTGGCTACCCACTCCCAGTATCCTTGCCTGGAGAATTCCATGGACAGAGGAGCCTGGCAGTCTGCAGTCCATGGGGTCGCAAAGAGCCAGACATGACTGAGCAACACACACACCCATTATCACCACCACGATCTAAGCCACCATCACCTTCTACCTGGGTTACTACGTTAACCTCCAGCTGATGTCCTGGCTTCTGTCCTTGTCCCTCTTCCTCTATTCTCACAAGAGTAGCCAGAGTGAAACTGCTGAAACCTAAGGCACATGCTCTCACTCCTTTGCTCATCTCTCCAACAGCTGCCCATTCCCATTGTAAGTAAAATCCAATTCCCATGCAAAATTTAAAAATGTAGGCATGATCTACTCTCTTCTTACCCTACCTCACTCCCTATCTCCATGACTTCATCTAATATTGATACCCCTCTTGTTTACTTGGTTCTACTCACTCGAGCCATGCTCCTACCACAGAGCCTTTGCATGCGCTATTCCTTACCTGAAATACTCTTATGAAGACATCAAATAGCTAACTTTCTAATTTCCTTCTGGTCTTTACTAAAAATTTGCCTTTCTTTTCCTCCTCCCTTTCCTTCCTTTCATGGCAATTCAGTCTTAAAAGATATTCAGGGTCAGGGCAAAATAAGGTACGCTGGCCCACAGGGGTGTGCTGAAGCCAAGCAGAACCAAGAGGGCACCCATGCAGAGGGGTGGCCTGGAATAGGGTGTCAGACCTGAGCGGGGCGAAGAGGTGCTTACATGCAGTGGCGAGCCCATATCGAGCCTATATTTAGTCAGAGGGCATCGAAGCAGGGGAAACGGTGACAGCAGAGGCAGAGATTATTTACACACAGAGGGTTTGACCAAATAAGTAAATACACTGACAATGCTGCTGCTGCTAAGTCACTTCAGTTGTGTCCGACTCTGTGCGACCCCATAGACGGCAGCCCACCAGGCTCCCCCGTCCCTGGGATTCTCCAGGCAAGAATACTGGAGTGGGTTGCCATTTCCTTCTCCAATGCATGAAAGTGAAAAGTGAAAGTGAAGTCGTTCTGTTGTGTCTAAATCTTCACAGTCCCATGGACTGCAGCCCACCGCGCTCCTCCGTCCATGGGATTTTCCAGGCAAGACTACTGGAGTAGGGTGCCATTGAGAACTTTACTAGCTACTCTGAAATGCTCACCCGTATGAAACTTCATATTCTCCTTCTTGCTTTATTTCCTTTAGCACATATATTTCATTTATTTATCCAGCTGATTGTTTCACCCAGGAGGACCTATGATGCCAGGAATTTTTTTCTGTTTTATTCACTGTTGTGTCATGAGTGCTTAGAACATTGCTGGTACATAGCAAGCGCTTAAATGGATAAGCCTATTAAGTAAGCGTATGAAGAAAATATATAACCATTACAAGCACAGGTAAAGTAAAACTGTTAGTCTCATGATACTATGTAAAAATCCTTTCAGAACTGAAAAGTCATAAAAATATGAATAATCCTTTAACCTATAAATTCCACTCTTGGGAATTCATTCTAAGTAACTATTCTAAAATATGGGAAGTAATCACAATGTCAAGCTTTTCACTAGAGTGCTATTTATACAAAAAATAATAATGATAAAAGAGAGAGAAATAGATATTCAAAAACATTGGATAAATTATGCCATGCCTGCACACATGCATGCTCAGTTGTGTCAAACTCTTTGCGACCTGATGCACTGTAGCCCACCAGACAACTCTCTCTGCAGAAGATTCCAAGCAAGAATACTGGAGTGGGTTGCCTACTCACAGATTAAATTAGATTTCATTTGAAATTTCATTTGAAATTCTAATAATGTGGGAAAATGCTTTTATATGTATTATTACATGAAGGGAAAATACAATGTAAATTTACAGGCTATGAGTCAAACCAAATAAAAATATGTATTATAATAAGCAACTATTGCATTGTGGCAAATTTTTTTCTCTTTTCCAAATTGTCAGTAATATGGTTTTAATTTATATTCTTAAAATATACCTATAATAAATTTATTATTTATTAAAAAAACACATCATGAATGAAATTAGCTCAATGTAGAGAGTATTAGGGCTTCGCAGGTGGTGCTACTGGCAAAGAACCTGCCTGCCAACGCAGGAGATACAGGAGATGCGGGTTTGATCCCTAAGTGAGGAAGGGCATGGGAATCCACTCCAGCATTCCTGCCTGGAGAATCCCATGGTCAGAGGAACCTGGCAGGCCACAATCCATAGGGTCACAAAGAGCTGTACATGACTGAAGCAACTTAGCATGTATGCACAGACCGTATTAACCCCATGAAAGAAAGTAACTGCTTAAGTGAAGAAATTAGGGACATACAAATCAAATATGCACTAGTCTCACACACAGTCTACACACATATTCAAATATGACTAAATATAAAAGAGGTAAAAAAAATTAACTTTTTTGAATAAAGTATGCTCATATTAATAGAAAAAAAGTGATCAAAAGATTAATTTGGCAACATCAGTCTATTACTGCTAATGCAAAACTGTTTAATACAACAAACTGTAAAACCACGAAAAAAGTATACTCTACTGGATCAGGGTAGGTTCATCATACTTGTCAGGTCAATAAAATATCCCCCAAGACCAACCAGCAGCCCCTGTTCTGCTTCTTTGCTCATCAGAGAGACTTCTGATTATTAACTTGGCCTCCCAGTTAACCTCTTCTAGGAAAGGCATATCCTAGACTTTCACATAGCCACATGAAATGTGGCTAATGCAAATTGATATGTGCTGTTAAGTATAAAATCCATCTGAAACTTTGAAGACTCTGTTGAAAAAAAAAAGTAAAATAATCTCAGTAACAATTTTATATTGACTACCTATTAAAATTAAATAGTATTTTGGATAAATTGGGTTAAATAAAATATGTTGTAAAAATTAATTTTACTTGTTTATTTTTATTTTTTTAATATGGCTAAAAAGAACATTTTAAATAACTTCCTGGCTCACACTTGCAGATATGATTATATTTTTATTGAACAGAATATTGCAGTCAGGGCCTTCCCTAGTGGTTAAGAATTCACCTAACAATAGGATAGGAATTCATCTATCCCCTGAAATAGCCCAGTCAGGGGATATGGGTCTGATCCCTGGTTGGGGAAGATCCCACATGTTGTAGAGTAACTAAGCCCTCGAGCCATAACTAGAGAAAGCTTGCATACAGCAAGACCCAGTGCAGCCCAAAATAAAAATAAATAAATATGAAATATTGCAGTGGACTTCCTGATGTTACAGTGAATAAGAATCCACCTGCCAGTGCAGGGGGGATGGGTTCAATCCCTGGCGCAGGAGGAGTCCACATGCTGATGAGCAACCAACCTGTGTACAACTACTGGAGCCCACGCCTAGAGGCTGTAGTCCACGAGAAGTCACTGCAGTGAGAAAGCCGTGCACCACGAAGAGGAGACCCCACTCACCACAACTAGAGAAAGCCCGCATGCAGCAATGAAGACCCAGCACAACCAAAAATAAATACATAAATAAGAATGCTGCAGTCAGCATAATTATACAATCTCCATATAAAGCAATAAGCTGACTTCTGATATAGAGGGCTTCCCTTGTGGCTCATCTGGTAAAGAATCCACCTGCAATGCAGGGGACCTGGGTTCGATCCCTGGGTTGGGAAGATCCCTAGAGAAGGGAAAGGCTACCCACTCCAGTATCCTGGCCTGGAGAATTCCATGGACTGTATAGTCCATGGGGTCGCAAAGAATCGGGCACAACTGAGTGACTTTCACTTTCACTCTGATTTAGAACATTAGCCTCTTGTGAGCTTTCATGGCACAAGTCTGTCCTCACTAGCTGGCTGACTTTGACAAAATGAAGCCCTGCTAAAGAGAAGATGAGACCTTCACTGAAGGGAGCAAATCTAGGTTCCAGCATCCTCTGAGCTTCCTGGGCACAAGTTGGCAGCTCCATCATTTCTCTACCTTCCATCATTTCTCTCCTGTTTCATAAGGTTGTGTTTAGACTGTGTGTATTATTTATCTTTGTTTTCCTAGCAGTTAGGTGCCTTAAACAAAGATATTAAAAAGTTTGTTAAATGAACATTCTTCCACAGCTTATGCCTTTGATCATAGCTACAGGCCTCCTTGCCTTAAAAAGAATTTGTAGATAATCTCCTCACTTCTTCAGCTGTTAATTGTAACTAATAAAGTTTGAACACAGAAACCTGAAAGAAAGTGGTTACATTACAGCCATGAGAACTAATATCAAATATGGAGTGAAAGCTTTACAACAATCACAGCACACTATATTATCAAGGACAGAGCCTTAGAGACTGAGTACGGAATTGATATTTCATCATTATGCAATGACCTACATTATATGACCTCTTATTTGTCCCTGAACTCCAGCAGGCTGATATAAAACAATGGTGGAAGGGAAAACAGATGACACAAAAAGGAAAGGAGGTTTTTTATGGGATCAGTGTAAAGATTTGGCTTCATAACATAGACCAGATGGCAATAGCCCCTTTCTCAGCAGGTGGCTACTCAATGTCCTATGGGTTGTTAAAAAAAAAAAAAAAAACACTATCAACTTTCTCTGATAATTGTTTCTAAGTATTGTAGCAGCATCAAAACAATGCTGAAAATAGACAACATTCCTCAACATAAGGAGAAATAAACTATCTAAAAACTTCTCCTGCTGCTACTGCTAAGTCACCTCAGTCGTGTCCGACTCTGTGCAACCCCAGAGACGGCAGCCCACCAGGCTCCCCCGTCCCTGGGATTCTCCAGGCAAGAACACTGGAGTGGGTTGCCATTTCCTTCTCCAATGCATGGAAGTGAAAAGTGAAAGGGAAGTCGCTCAGTCTGTCAGACCCTCAGCGACCCCATGGACTGCAGCCTATGAGGCTCCTCCCTCCATGGGATTTTCCAGGCAAGAGTACTGGAGTAGGGTGCCATTGCCTTCTCCAAAACTTGTAAAACTTCTCTTACATATTAATTTCTGACAAAAGGAAAATCCTTTTCTGAGAAATGCTGCTACCCATCAGAAAATCCTGGCTTCTAAAAACCCAAGTATATTCTCATCTTTTATTTCAAATGAAGATGGCCTTTGTTTTACCCAATTTTGTGGTTGTTTTGTAAAAGCCATTGAAAATGCCTGAGAAACTATTGGCATTAGTTTTACTGAAGTTAATTATTTATAGTTGCTACTTTTATATAAGACAAGAACCCATCCTTTAACATTTTTATAAAAATTGTGTACCCAAGAATTCGTTTGCTGACACCTTCTATAGCTCAAAAAAAACAAACAAACAAAAAAAAAAAAAACAAACCTTTCTGGTGTACAAGACAAACTGAAGGAAACAGTCTCTGAAAGGTGACTTACTGATTCCAATAAAAATATTAAAAGTATAAATTTGGTGACAATTTCTCTCCAGAAGTTTGAGACACTTCTAACAAACTACAGTTCCGTTGCTGCTAAGTTACTTCAGTCGTGTCCGACTCTGTGTGACCCCATAGACGGCAGCCCACCAGGCTCCCCTGTCCCTGGGATTCTCCAGGCAAGAGTACTGGAGTGGGTTGCCATTTCCTTCCGTTACTTTAACTAAAAGCCTGCAAACTGACCTTCACAAAAGTTCCTCAATATTTCCCTTCCCTTCTAGGAGAGAAGAAACAGATCGTATGTTAGTTACAGTTCTTTATTATTTTACACGTGGGTTCCGCATCATTTTTTCAGTGATTTCCCTCCGGCTAGTTGGTTGCTCTAATATTCTCCAGAACTGATTCGACCTTAGGTACCTACTTGAACTATTAAAGCTCAGATCAATCCAGCAATTCTGGCTTCAAGATAAAGAAAATGGGAATAGGAACTGCAGGCAGGCTAGTTAGCTACTGAGGAGAAGCAAAGGCTACCACTGAACAAAGGTTATTCAAGTGCAAACTTGAAGCAGAAAGGCACGAACGAGACAGAGAAGCAAAATGGCCTCAGCCCGAATCGCACCTCACACACCTGTTTTTAGTCATTAAATTGGATTATATTCGCAAATATGGGGCTAAGAGCATTCAATATTTGAAGATTAGAAAGGAAACAGAAGCTCTGTTGGCCAGGTGGCGCTAGTGGTAAAGAACCCGCCTGCCATTGCGGGAGACCTAAGACACGCGGGTTCAATCCCTGGGTTGGGAAGATTCCCTAAAGGAGGGCATGGCAAGCTGGTCCATAGGGTTGCACAGAATCGGACACGGCTGAAGCGACTTAGAACGCACAGAAGCTCTGTAAACTATTAAGCGAGAGCTGTAAGATACGAGTGACTAAATAGGAAGGTCCTAAGGGCCGACGGACGAGCTTCTCTAATCAGAGGGCGGAGGCAGAGGGACCCATTCGCAGGAGACCGCCGTCGCCACGCCCCACGCATGCGCAACTCGCTGACTTAAAGCTGAGGGCATGAAGTAGCCCCGCTTACTTAGAGGCGCGGGGAGGAGGGCGGGGCGAGGGCACGTGACCGGAATGCGGCATTTCTGGCCCAATCGGCGGCGCTTCGGAAAGCGCCCTTGCGGAGCAATGTGGGTAGCCCCGGTTGGTCCGGAGTCTTGACCTCTTTTTAAATTCCTGGGCTTTCGACTTCGCTCTTGAATTTAAGAAACTAGTTTGTCACAACGTTTTACCATGGGTTTCTTAAATCAAGTCAGGGGCACACTCGAAAGTGATTAGCGCTTTTTATTTCGTTTCCCCTGTAACCAGAGTGTTATTTCTGTAGTTTCAAGTCCTGGTGCTCTCGCCAACACGCTCTACTCCCGTTAACGACCGCGCGAGATTCCAGAATCGCTGGAGGGCGTCTTGCTGTAAAAAGTCCCCTAGGAAGAGAAAGTCCATGGGCTGCAGTCTGCTGCTGCTGCTGCTGCTAAGTCGCTTCAGTCTATAGGGTCGCAAAAAGTCGGAGACGACTGGACAACTGAACTGAGGAAAGAAAAACTGCTTTATAGCACAGTGGTAGAGATTAGAGAAAGGTAAAAATTAAGGCAAAGACTACAACAGATAACCTCAAAGATATACCCTGAGGTTATCTTATTTCAGTAGAAACATTGAAGTAAAATCTCCTGCTGTTTATTCCAGACTGCTATCAAGAATCCAAGAGTACTGATACTGGTATAAAATAATTTGCATGGTGTGGTTAGTTCGCCCCAGAGGAGTGTGGCGGGAGACAGGCTTTACAGAAACTCAGCCTTAAAGCTGGAGTCCGCAAAGAATGGCATGGGGTAAAAACAAGATGAATGGGGCTGAATTCTAGGGTTCTAATCCATCATGAATTGACTCCTACAGCCCAGGAACCTTCGCAGTGGGGAATCAAGCTGTACTGCAAGAGAATAAAATGCCAAATATGTCAAAACAATTTTAAATTTCCCTCCACATATCCCAATATGGACAGCATGGTAAGAAGAAGACACACATCCCGCCCCCGCCCTCAAATGTGGAATCCTATTCAGAGAGATTTCACTCATTTCCTACAAATAAATCCTCAATACTGCACAAGTGAGATTGTTCTTAACTCAGACTATTTTCAGAAAATGGGGGCGGGTGCACCGCTAAAAACTACCTGCACCGGTTTCTCAGCTTGAGTTGCTCTGTGATGGTACTTGTTGCTTCCCTTCCTCTGTTGCTGCTGTCATTAGTTTAAAAAAAAAAAAAAAAGTTGCTCCAACTCCAGTTCGTTCTATATTTATATTTTCTTCTACCAACCCCAGTATTCCTCAAACAGAGCTAGTCTTTATAAATGGCCTTGAGCTCCATTGAGCACAGTTACTGGCTTCGTAATTAGAAAAGAGGACTGGGGAAAATGCCTCCTAGTGGAGAAACCCTGTAGCCTCTTAATTCTGGAGCTGTGGGAGTGAGTCTATCCAGGAAAAGTTAACAACTAAAATGGAGGGCGCAGGTCATGTCCTTCACTGCGAGATGGTGCAGTCTGAGCATTGAATAGGGGACTGAGACATTAGGGAACTACTTACGGGGTCAAACTCACTTCTTGAACAGCTAGAATGAGTTTTCACCAACGTTGTATGCCTAATTTGGCCTGCTGATGTGTAATGTGGACATGTTCATTTTATAAATAACCAGGTACAAATGATGCTTTAACAAAAAAATAATTTGCAAATACTCATAAACTTGAAAGCCATTAACTTGGCTCGCTTCTTTCTCAAGCATAACTGCTGTCATGGGATAACCACACAGTCTTTCCACACAGAAAGGTGGCATGTGTGTCCTACTCTGCGACCCCATGGACTGTAGCCTGCCCAGATCCTGTCGTGGGGGGGTTTTCCAGGTAAGACTACTGGAGTGGGTTGCTATTTCCTCCTCCAGGGGATCTTCCTGACACAGGGATCCAATCTGTCTCCTACTTTTGTGGTAAAACCTGTTCTCCATGTTAGGGCTCTTCATTAGAATAGTTACACAAGTAGTTGCCTAAAACCAAATTATCCAAGCCAGGTTCTCAAATCTTAGGCTGATTAGTACATGAAAAAGGAATGCAGTAGTAGAATGCTATTATTAAGCAGCAGCTGTAAAATATCATTGCATCCAGTACTAGGAAGAACAGAGAGAAATTTTTCAGCCATGGGAAGAATAAATGTCACATGTTCCAAAGCCTCTTTTTAAAATATAGAACAAAGAATGAAGTTGTGTTTGTTAGTTGCTCAATGGTGCCCAACTCTTTGCAAGCCCACGGACTGCACCCCACCAGGCTCCTCTGTCCATGGGATTTTCCAGGCAAAGATACTGGAGTGGGTTGCCATTTCCTTCTCCAGGGGATCTTCCCTACCCAGGGATAGAACCCAGGTCTCCTACACTGCAGGCAGATTCTTTATTGACTGAACTATGAGGGAAGGAATAAACAATACTTAAAGGTGTTTTTGGGAGAAGGCAATGGCACCCCACTCCAGTGTTCTTGCCTGGAGAATCCCAGGGACGGGGGGCCTGGTGGGCTACCGTCTATGGGGTCGCACAGAGTCGGACACGACTGAAGCGACTTAGCAGCAGCAGCAGCAAAAGTGTTTTTGAATCCCATTCTCTCAAAGAATGGCTTCATTAACATCTCCACCAAAAACTAGTGTTATTACCACCATCATCTTTAACCTAGAAGGGATAAGTTTTGAATTGTATAAGCCATAAAACTAGAAAATACCATACTAATTTCAATAATCCCTGCAGTTGAAATGTAATTCAGTATTTTCCATCTCACAGGAGGCAGAGTTCCATAATTAAAATACATGAAAACATTATACTTGGGCCTTGACTTCATCAAATTCCAGAGTTGCCTACAAATGAAACTTTTAAAAAACCACTTATTACAGGAAAGCCAAAATGAGAGCAGATACAGTTTGTTTCAGGTTGGATTTACTCAAGATAAACATGCAAGAATTATTTGTATTTATATTATCTAAGGACTCTGAAGATAAACATACAGTATTAATGGAGACTTTAGACTGATTTTAGAAAACTATTTGCTGTACAAGAGGTTTATAATCACTTTGGGTAACAATAAACAATAGTTACTTCAACTGTAGATATTAAGTTATTACTTCAAATCAAAATACAAAAAGTACTGGCTCAGTTTGCAACCCCTTGGGAAAAGTTAATGAGTTAAAACTATTACACTGTATTATATCATATCACATTTGTATTTGAATGTTAACTTTCAAGCCGATTCTGTTCTAGGAAAGACCTTCAATCGTGATGTTCAAAAAATGTCATACAGTGAAACTAATCAGTAACAACTCTTCAATTTATTTGAAGCAATTCACTTTCAAAAACTTTAAATTACAGCAGTCACAGAAAAAAACAGGGGTCAGAAACAATAAAATAATAATCAGTACTGCCTTTTTTTGTTTTTAACACTGTCATGGCTTTATTCAAAACACAGTTGCACAAAAGTATTAACTTCAAAATTTTCAAGGAAGGTCTTGAGGAATTTAACACACTATATACATACCGCCATACAAAGAGCATTAAAATAGGACCAAAAACTTCTACAAAATATAAAACCCACCCTTACTTATTTGCATGAAAATATCCCCACAAAGCTAAATAACTCTTAAAAAGTTATTTGGAGGCTCTAAGTGTTGTTTTCAAACCAAAGAACTCTAATTTTGATCATTTTGATTGCACAATAAGATGATTGATAAGAAAGTCAATATATAGATTTAACTTTTAAAGTATCTTATAATCTGGCATATTATGCAATAAGAATTCTTAGGAATTAAAACAGGGTATTATAATTGTTAAAAAGGAGTAATGTTAGCCTTTTGGAGATTCCAACCCCCCAACTAAACTAATTCCAACAGTTTTATTTTAGTTATGCAGCTTTTTTAGTTTATCCAGAAATAACTTTGTAATTTTTTACTCTAAAACCCTGTCATACATTTTAAACTAAGAAAGAAGTAATACTATTCTCAGTAATTTAAATGTGTCCCGGTATGAAAGTGTAACCAACTAATTTGCTGATACTTTTTTAAAACTTACACATATTCAAAACAAAGGGGAAAAAATTTTTAGCTAGCCAAAATTAAGAAAGCAATTGCCTTGAACATGGAGCCTCCACAACAACAACAAAGATGTACTTGCCTACTCGTATTATATTTAGTAGTTGTATAAGGAAACACACACTCGGTTATCCCAAATGTTTCTATTTTTAATAGACATCTACCTGAAAACAAATCTTAATATTGATTTAGTTTCAAATATTTTCCCAGCTGTCCAGTGTATTCCAATTAAATGCTATAACTGGTAATAATGCTTTAAAACTATACAAAGAATAAAGATTCTGCTCAGAAAAATTAGAACTACTTTGCAGTGTGTGCATTCTTAAGTCGCTTCAGTGATATCTGACTCTTTGCAGTCCTATGGACTATAGACACTCAGACACCCTGGGATTCTCCAGGCAAGAATACTGGAGTGGGTTGCCATGCCCTCTTCCAGGGGATCTTCCCAACTCAGGGATCAAACATGCATCTCTTATGTCTCCTATACTGGCAAGTGAATTCTTTACCACTAGTGCCACCTGGGAAGCCCATGCTTTGCAGAGTGGTATCTAAATATTTGGAAAGCTAATCTGATTTGAATGTCTCATTATCACCAGGCAACTGTTCTGACTTTCAGAGAAGGCAATGGCACCCCACTCCAGTACTCTTGCCTGGAAAATCCCACAGATGGAGGAGCCTGGTAGGCTCCAGTCCATGGGGTCGCTAAGAGTCGGGTACGACTGAGCGACTTCACTTTCACTTTGAGGAACACAATGTGGCTTCCAAGAGTCTCCTCTTTTCTTTTCTTTCTCCATCTTCCTAATACGGTCTGTACATCCAGTCAAGAAAGATTTATAGTAAGCAGAGTCTGTTGCATAAAACTGTATTGATAATAATATCTGTATTTCAGAAAATACTCAGTTTCTTTCACTTAGCTTGTTGAAGACTGACACAGGTCTGAAAAGGTGGTTGAGGTATAAAACAGAGTCATCTTGGGTGTCCCTGTTTCCCAACTGTTTTCTGAGAAGAGGGGAAGGAGTGAAACAAGAAAGGAAGGTGATCATAAGAGAATCACTGAGAGGAAAACAAGAGTGCAGACTTAAAATAACCACCGTTGGCAGGCCATGATCTTTACCGGAACAAGAAAGGGCTCACCTACATGTCTCTCAACTCAGTAAAAGCAGTTTTTCCTTGAAAAAAAAAATCTTCTTAGTCATCTAGCTTAAAGGGTTTTAGAAGGCTCCACAAATGCCATGAACTATATTGTTTAACAGAACCTTTACTATTCTGCTCCTACTTTCCAAGCTACTCGTGTGACAAAAAAGCACTCAATTACCCTCAGCCAAAAAAAAGGCACTGCCTTCAAACTAAAGATCTCTGGGTTGCCTCTCAAAAAATAACCAACTTAGCATTCAAGAGACTATTTTCATTCCAGATTTCAGCCAACTGTGATTTCAGTGAATTTATAAATAACTTTAAAACCCTATGAATGAAATGCACCATACTATGCCTGTGTAAAAGCGATCATATTTTAATTATGCTAAAAATGACTAATACAATGAGCTTTAATTAGAAAATTTAAGATTCTAAATAAATTCTAGGGAATTTCACAATGGGGGGCGTCAATGAAAAGTTTTCTCTACATACAATATGATCATTAACAGACTAGTTATCTTATTTGGAATGATAAGGCAAAAATAGTAAAACCACACTTTTCCTATAAAAAGTTACACATTATATTCTGTAGGGATAGCTATCATACAAGAAGAAACAAAGATGTGATCACTCTATTGCACACCCAGGAACATTAGGGAATCTGGTCTTAGAATGATCTAGTCATCTTCTTCCTCTCCATCATCTTCAGCATCTCGTTTCCTCTTTTCCCCTCGAAGACCTTCTTCTTCTGAAAAAATAAAAGGAAAACTGTTCAAATTACTTAACAAATGATTATTTGTTAGGCTACAAAATTGTGAATCTGTCTTAAAGTTAACGGCACAAGAAAATTATAGATTAGGTTTCCCCTCTGCATTACTTTTAACTTCAGTATTGAAAGAACCTTAATAGACTTAGAAAGCCATAAATAATGACAGCTTGCTATGCACCCTTGTGGTCAAATCATGAAGTACAGATCAAGAAACACGAATGGAACTGTTACTAAATTTTTAAATTTCTTAAAAGACCTAGGTAAAGAGAGTGAAGTGAAGTGAAGTCACTCAGTCCTGTCCGACTCTTTGCGACCCCATGGACTGTAGCCCACCAGGCTCCTCCCTCCATGGGATTCTCCAGGCAAGAGTACTGGAGTGGGGCGCCAGTTCCTTCTCCAGGGGCTCTTCCAGACCCAGGGATCAAAGCCAGGTCTCCCGCATTCCAGGCAGACACTTTAACCTCTGAGCCACCAGGGAAGCCCAACGAGAGGGCAAATCTAAAATGGGCATTATCTGGAGTTCAACTGCTCTTCTCTCATAAATAATGTTTCACCCTCTTCAAAATGTAAGTCTATAAAAAAATATTAATTGAGCTTATGGCCCCATTATCTCTTCATTCCTGTTTTGAAACAAATGTTATAAGCTGTTTTTTTTTTTCCTTTTAAATGGAATGAATGAATGAATGAATGTCCTGAGGAAATTCCTCTTTAAAAAGGTTTTATACCTTTCAAGGAATTGTGTGATATATTACCAGTATCAAAGAGATCAGTGATACTTTGAATTATAGACACATTCTTTAAAACCCATGAATAAAGGCTTTTTAGGATTTTTGAATGCTAATGTAACTCACCCTCTTCTTCTTCTTCTTCTTCTTCCCCTTCTTCAACATAGTCATCATCATCTTCTTCATCCTTGAGATTCAAATATTCAGTTTGAATATGACACAAATAAACTTATTTACAAAACAGAAATAGACTCACAGACACAGAAAACTTATGGTTACCAAAGGGGATGAAGGAGGGATAAATTGGGAGTTTGGGATTAGGAGCTATAAACTACTATATACATAAAATAGATAAACAATAAGGTCCTACTGTATAGCACAGGGATCTAATATCCTGCAATAAACCAAAATGGAAAAGATTAAGTATATATATATATATATATATACACACACACATATATATATAACTCAATCACTTTGTTATATACCAGAAACTAACACAACACTGGAAATCAACTATACTTCAATTAAAAGAAAAAATTCAGTTTGAGAATAAACAACCCATGATGTGGGCTTTTCACTCTTTGATAACAATACATTCCAACAGGAAAAAAATACATGGTCATCCTGTGTTCTGACAACCTCTGCCTAACTTACAGAGAGGTCTTTTTAAAAGCTTAACTAAACCTAGTTTCTTCATGAAAATAAGTTATGGTTGAGAACAGCAATGTTCAAAAGAACTTTCTGCAACAATGGAAACATTCTGTATCTGTGCTGTTCAATGCAGTAACCACTAGCCACACATGGCAACTGAGCATCTGAAATGTGACCAGTGCAAATGAGGAACTGAATTTTATTTTATTTTAACTAAATAAGCAAATGTGCCCAGTGGCTAATAGAGTAATTATTGACTATTTCAAAGACACAGTCTTCTGTTTCATAGACCGAGGAAGGAATCACCTGAATCGTAGCTCCAACACAGTTATACATATGGAGTAAGTCACTTAATCTCTCTGGACCTCGGTTTTCCAATCAATGAAAGAAGTATTCATCTAGAAAGATCTCTAAGTTCTTTCTACGTCTAAAAATCTACACAGCAAAATAGCAAATATCAATAAAAATCACAATAAAATTTGATCTATAACTCTTGTGGGATGAGGTGTTTTAGATAACTAATGTTTAAACACAGCCTTCAAACATCATAACCTTTTTAAAGCAAATTGGGATAAAATCTCTAAAATGCATTGCACACTTCTACCATTTTATGCTAAACCTTCTCCTTGAATTATCATAGTTACCATTTTGATGATGAGCAGTATACTAATTAGTAATATGCCAATTTCCTCAAAGACTATTAATATATGTAAGATGGTTTTCTCCTTTTTAAAGTGACTCTTGGCCTCTACTTTGAGTTGTATCTTTTCCTAATGCCTGCTCTTTTACAGTCACCTACTATTTCAATTTTAATCTGCTATGGATTCAGAAACTACATCAAGAAGCTTACCAAAGAACTGAATATAAAAGAGAAAATAGGTTTAGAGTAACAGCTTGAATATTCTCCTACAAAGAAAACGTCTTTTGTTACTTAGACCTTTTACACTTTTACATTTTAAACATTACTGCCTTGTGCTTGGTTGTGTTCCAGATGGTTAAGTTCTAATATATATTTTAAAAAATGCAATCAATCTAGGGCCCCCCTCCAACTTCAGAACAGTGTACACTTCCTTAAAATAGTTTAAAATGGCAAATGTTAAAAACTGCTTGGTAGTTAAGAAAAACTTGGACCCACCTTTTTCAAAACAACCACAGCTCCATTTATATCTAGAAACATTAATCAGAACCTATTTTTCCCACATTTAGCTTGAAGCCCCTGAGAAACTAAACTGCATGACACACTATCAGAAACCATTCTTAGTCAATTCAAACCTTAAAACACTCCATACCAGGACATCCAAGCTACAAAAAGCATAAGCAATTGATGAAGTAGCAAATAAACTAAGCAACTATAGTAAAAAATTGGAAAATGTGTGGGCTTACCTTACATAAAAAAGGAAGACAAGGGGTTAGAGGAGAGAGGGGAGAGAAGAGTAGGGAAAAGGAGAGGAAAGGAGAAAGTTAAGAACATTTTTTTAAACACTGCAAATCTGCAAGGAATGACAAATGAGAGTATTTAAATATTTATAAATTAAAAAAAAAACTCAAACCATTTGAAATACTAATCACATGTATTCCATAGTAATTTAGAAAAGCTCAACTTTAAAAAGCAAATCATTTCTCTAGATTTTGTTTTATATAAAACATGATTAATCATGTTTTTATGCCTTTTTAAAAAATATATCATCTTTTTATGCCTTTAAAAATATATATATCATCTAGAGACTTCCCTGGTGATCCTTTGGCTACGACTCAGTGCTTACAAGGCAGGGAGCGTGGAGTTCAGGAAACTAAATCTTATGTGCTACAATGAAGACCCAGCACAGCTAAACACACACACACACACACACACACACACACACAAAATCTACACACACACACACACACACACACACACAATCTATTAGATTACCAGATATTTGCTCTGTAAAGATTATGGTCTTTTCCTAATTAGTGGTTTATAAAATGTTTTCTCATTTGTGTTAATACTGTGAATAGTGCAAAAACACAGTAATTCCCAATTCTCCTAAATCCTCCATCTCCATTTTTAATGAAGTATACTACATATAAGTCCTTTTTAATACATATTAATTTCTTACATCTGAAGAGCAGCTAAAATAGAAATAACTCAAACAAAAAAGTAGCTAATCAAATATCATTTCTATTTCCTTCTGATTTTTTTTTAATCTTACTTTCTGAAGGTTCTCTGGCTCTTAGCTTCTAAAAACAAGACTTCATTTTTAAAAACAGCCAAATTACCTCATCATGATTGAAAACTTCTGGACTCAGCTACCTGGGTACCACATTGACTTAATGTTGTATACGTTATCTTAGAGTTGTTTGCTCTATAATTCACCACATCATTTTTAGTTAATATTTCCCAATACTCAACAGAAGGATGAATAAAACATTCAAAGTTAGCTGAAGGTCATTTTTAAATGACTTAATACTATTTAAAGAAGAATTATTGGCACAGAAAATAAAAGTCAACTGCAAGGACTGGTTTAGTGGTTAGGACTCTGTACTTCCACTGTAGTAGGGCCATGGGTTTGATCCCTGATCAGGGAACTAAGGTCGCACAAATGGAACAGTGCAGCCAAAGGCAAAAAAAAGTCAAATTACAAATGAAGTATTATATGCAAATGTGAATAAATTAAAACTTATGGGGAAAATATTCAAGTTGTATGCTGATAAAAACTGAATAGGTTGCCTTTCTCCCTGAATACTTAAAAGTTCTATTCTTCATTATTGTAAAGATCCTAACTCACTAAGGCCCCAAGCAAATTTAAGTGCCATTTTTTTCTATACTAGTTTCATATTTAAAATGGTATCTAAGAAAAATCATCATTAATCAGTGATACTGTTTAAGTAATGTAAAAGTCATTAGGAAAAAAATAAAAATACAATTTCTAGTCTAAAGAGGTTATTTTAATAATAAATATTAAATTATGAATGATGAAAACAAAACTCAATAATTTTACATTAAGAGAAAATTTAATAACCTTTCTAAACTCCCAGCAACTACAGATCATTCGTTCTAGTCAACTGACATTTCCTGTGAACCTACTATGTCCCAATCAATGTATCAGATGCTGAGACACAAAGATGAATAGCCCTTCCCTAAAGGAGCCATCTAGTAGAAAGTGGCCAAATAAGTTTTTACAAAATGTCTATAGGTTCAAAGGTAAAAGAGGGAGTGGCTGTCCCTTTAAAATTACAGAAAGCTGAGTGTTTAAAGGATCATGAGGCACAATTTGAGTAGTAGTTACACAAGTGTGTACATATATAATACTTCATGGAGTTGTGCATAAAATCGGTCCACTTTACATGCTTTAGTATATTAATGTTTACCTGAGAAAAAAGAAAAGTTCATTAGAAGGCATGGCTAGCAAGTCATTTCGGATAAAGTAAACAATGTGTATACAGAAGAAAGGCAATAATAGCTTCTTGTGATGATTTAATTCGGTACTAAGGGAGATGAAGCTAGAGAAGGAAGCAGAGGCTAGATAATGGAGGGCCTTGTATATCGTGGTGGTAACAGGGAAACACTAAAGGGTTTCAAGCAGGCTAGTGATACAATCACATTTGCATGCAGACCACACAGGCAGGCATTGTGGAGGATACACCTAAGTAGTAACGCTGTTCTCAGAGAGACCATTTAGAAAACTACTAGAAAAGCATAAGCAAAAAATAATTAGGGGAAAGGAAAATTTCCATGAGTGCCTACAATGTGCCAGGAACTAGATACTTTACACATATTACTTTGTTAAATCCTTAACGACTCTATGAAGTTGGTATAAATCTCAGTTGTATAAATGCAGAAACTGGGGCTCAGAAACACTTGCAATGTTTCCACTATACCATGCTACTGAGGGAAAGATGGATTTGAAAGACATCTGGGAGGCAAAATCATAGGGTTTATGATTATCTGGATATAGTATAAACTGGGGGGTAGTGGGGAAAAAAAGCAGGTGGATACACACAGAATTGTGAAAAAAAAAAAACTCTCAAATTTCTACACAACTTACTTTTTATATTACTTAACGCTATGCCTAAGGAGTTAATTTTCACTGCACATAAGGTCTATTCACCTGAATTTCTTCTTTCATCAAGTACGAGAGGCCCACCTCCTCTTCCCCCTCTCCCAGTTCTGAGCCTGCTTCATCTTCATCCTCATCTTCATCCTCCTCTTCTTCTTCCTCCTCTTCCTCATATCCTTCAGGTGGACCAGCTTCATCTTCCTCTTCCTCTTCATCATCTTCATCTCCATCTTTTAGAATATTTTAAAAGATGAGCAAATGTCTGGGCAAATATTTTTGCCCTGGCCCCTCAGACTCTTAAGCCAATGGGTAGAAAGTATCTCAGGGTGATTTTTTTAAGATTTCTCTTTTATAACATCCCTATTTACTATTTGAGAAATACAGTATCTAAACATTAAAATTTTCCCAAGTATAGATTCTCTTAAAAACATTACATGTACTGAAGTTGATTTTGACAATCATTCCATCATTTTGTAACACTGTTTATCCATCAAATTTCTTACAAGTGAATAACTTTTCAACCAATAGCAAGTGTCCCATCACTAATAACAGCTGTTCTGTCATCTGATCTATTAGTCACTCATTTATCTGAAAATGTTCAACTCCTAGAACATTTCCATCACCCCTTACAAAAAAAAAAAAACCTATATCCATTAATAGTCACTCACTATTCTCCTCTCCCAGATCCCTAAGAATCATTACTCTACTTTCTGTCTCTATGAATTTGCCAATGAATGTGAGGCAAATGCCACACATATTGTATGACATTTCATATAAACAGTGTCATACAATATGTGGCTTTCTGAATATGGCTTCTTTCACTAGCAGGATGTTTTCAAGGCTCACACACATTGCAGCATGCATCAGTACTTCAATCATTTTTATGGCTGATTAAGATTCCATTGTATGGATGTATCACATTTTGTTTATCTGTTATATACTTATTTCTACTTTGCGACTTTTATGGATAATTATGTGATGAATGGCTTTTGGTTTGTTTTTAATACTATTTTAAAAGCTACCCAAAAAAAAGAAAGTTACCATTTTACTGAGTAGTGGTGAGGTTTACATAAATATAAAATTTCATGGAGCTTAATATTATAATAACCATTAAATTCCCCAAAGCAATCAGAAATCTGAACAAATACAGGACTAGGGCTGTGGGTTTTAAGTTTTTCTTGTCTTACATCTTTTATCCCCCACACTTAAATACCCAAGTTCAATCTAATTTACCAGCTAGGGTAGAGGCTATAATTGTGACACATTTATAGTATGAAGGATGATTACCCTCATCATCCTCCTCTTCTGAGTCTGGTGCTTCATTATCCTCCTGGTCAAATCCATCTAAGTATGTGATTTGCTGCAGCAGTTCAAAAATACTTTCTCTGTAATCTTCCAGGTTTGTGATCTCACAGTTAAACAAGTCAAGACCTTCAAATTTTTAAGATTTTGCTAGAAAGGTAAAAAGTAAAAAATTACACTCATGATTTAAAATCTGTTATTCCCTTTTAATTCATGAACCAGAGAATGTATAGAACTTGAAGACAAAAGAATTTCAGATGTTTAGAATTTTCTAATGAAGGGTTATTATATCGAGCACAGTTAATTCTCCTAATAGGCCCTGGCACTGAAACGCCAAAAGAGCAGGAACTCTGTTTTGTTCACTGCTATCTCGAGCACTTGGCTTAGTGCTTTGCCTGTAGTGGCACTCAACATACTTTGTTGACTGAATCTGTGCATAAAGAGGCAACAACAATAACATGGTTAGTTTAAATCCACAATCAAGTTTATTTTCAACAATTTCAACCTCCCCCAAGCTTTTTTTTTGGTAAGTTTTCAGAGTTTCACTTCATCTCCTTTCCTTCCCTCATACCAGGAAACTGAGGAGCAAATAATGAAATAACTCAAAAAATAATCAAGAAAGAAGGAACAGAATTTAAGAAAATACTGGAAATTTTACAACCAGATATTCAGCTCCTGAAGTTGATGATAAAATAAATTTCCTACTGATTTAAACATTTATCTGAATGTTTTACTCCAAAGGAAAATAAAGCAGTATCATCTGTATCACAACATATAAGAAAGTCAAAAGTTTCACAAGATTGAATTACAAGTCAATAGGATAAAACTCGAGCAAATCTCAGAAAATTCAACCAAAAAAAACCAGGTCCCAAGACAAACCTTTCCACTTACCAGAGCTTCTACTGTACTGAGATCCTTGATTTTGTTTCCACTCAAATTGAGGTAGGTAAGATTTGGGCATTTCTCTGCCAGGACTTCTAAGCCTCCAGAAATTATATTGTCACTAAGTTCCAACTATATATTCAACATGAGAAGGAAACAATGAATGGCAAAGGCTTAGGACACATTAAAGATTTCTAAAATTTATCAATTTAAAGAAGAAAACAATTGTCATTCTCTTTGCCTTCAAGAAAGACTTTCAGAAGTCTTTATTTCCAAATTCCCATCTATGACTACCAAATAAAATATTAGAATCTCTACAGACTTCTAACTAGGTTTGGTTCCAGTTGTATAATAGTGGGATTTTAGGCTTCAGAGAAAAACATTTGGTAGGTGTTAAAATTCATGTCATAAAGTGATTTCATTATTAAATTTCCACAACCAAAGCAATATTACAATGGATTTCAAAATGCTACACAACCCATTTTTTTACCTCTAGAAACATAAGAGGCTTCTAATTAAAAGGCAGAATCATCATTTCATGTGGGAAAAAATGTGCATAGTAGCCCTTGGCATCAAAAATCATGATACTCTCAGGCCTAATGCCAACTTACCTTCCGAAGTTTATTTAAGCTGGGTAGTCGGGCCAATGAACTTAGTTCCACATTAGCCATACTCAGAAACTCTAGTTTTTTGAAAGTATCATTCAGGCCCTCAATTTCCCCATTGACACAGAGGCAATTATCAAGGACCAATTCTGTTACCTAGAAGAGAGAATATGAATGATTCTTTAGTTTGTTTAGCAAAAAGACCTGGGTCCTGACACTCTGGAAACATGAATATTAAAACCACCAATCCATTTATATAGATCCTTTCCATTCTCCCCCAGAATCAAAATACAAAGTCTGATATCTTGAGTTAATTTTTTAAAATTTAAACTTGGGCTAAGACATTCAATGCCTGCTTCAAATCACTAGTAAAAAATTTTTTAAACATATATTTATTTAGCTGTACTGGGTCTTAGTTGCAGCATGTGGGATCTAGTTTTCTGACCAGGGATTGAACCTGGGTCTCTTGCATTGGGAGTACACAGTCTTACCCACTGGACCACCAGGGATGTCCCACTAATTAAAAAAAAAAATTTTTTTATTGCATAAGAAATAAACCTTTGAAAAACATTCCACGTGAAACTTGTTTCTGACACTTGTGAAAAGGACCCTCAACATCAGGGCATATATTTATGCAGTAAGGGGACACTGAGGTTACTGAGAAAGGATTTAAATAAGACCTAAAAAGTAGGGAGAAGAAAGGCAATTGTTTTATTCACTCTTTCACTTTAAAACCCCCTTATCTTTGGTTGATGTCATCATAACTCAAAAATACCTTGTTACCTTTCATGAAGAAACATTAGAAAGCTCCTTCTCAGACAGCCCAGCTTTCAGATATTCTTTGTTCTAGTATCAGTATCACCCAGAACAACACATCCTTGACTAAATGTTATTTTCCCCTGCCACCGTGGTAGAATTTCTGTAATTTCTCCCCAGTCGTGGAAGGGCAGATGCTGGATCCTCTATCCCGTCAGAGCTGGAGCACAAAACTTTCTGGTGTGGGCCTAAATGGACTTAAACCTAGAAGGGAGGCAGGAAACCTTGGCCCTCCACTCTCAATGCAAAAATATGTTTGAGGTATTTTGAGAAATAAATGTTAGCAACTAGGAATGCCACCTTCTCTATTTGAACATGACATGGTATTTCAGGAAGCAAAGGAAGGCAACATAATCTGTTTAGAGCGGAAGAAGTCAAGGCCTGGAAGGTTAGCATGACTGCCTGGAGTCGGTCACAGGTGGGGCAGAGCCATGCCTGCACTGTCAAGGCTCAGACTCCTCGTCTAGCTGAGTGGAGGAAAGGGCCACTAGATTTGGTGTCAGAAAACCAGTTTTTCCACTTGAGTAAGTAACTTCACTGCCCTGAGACTCCGTTTGCTAATTTGGATTCTAAAACAATACCATCCACCTTACAAGTTGGTCGGAAGTAGTAAAGTAAATAACAAACACGAAGAGTGCTTTGTAAACTGTAGAGGGCTGTTCAAATGTAAGAGACCGTTATTACACCACAGGGGAAGGAGGAGAGGCTGCAAAAGTGACATCCGGGACTCCCCAAAACTAGCGAGAAAATTACTAGGGATAGGACAGGTAAAAAATGGGGGAGGAGGGGCAAACCCACTTTTCCAACCAAGACATAAAAGCGCATTCGAAATGTGTGCTTCTGCGAGACAGCTTTTTAACTTTGGTTTTGTTTTTTCCTTAAGACCTTAAAGGCAGGCCCTAGGAAACTTCAAGTTATCTGTGGGATGATAGTAGTGACTCTTTTCCCTCCTCCCCGGCCCCCACCAATTTTCTAAAAAGTACTTAATTAAAGATCTCGGATTCCCACTCCTCACGCCGCTACAGCCTACCGAAAGGACCCTACGCTGGTACGCACAAGCACCACCTCTACCCCTCCCGAAAAAAATATACCCCTTATATTGCAGTTCTAGGGTCTATTACAAGGCTGCAATTAGCAAGACTCTAGACGTTTTCCACTGCGACCAGAAACGCGAGGTTCCTCGCTGGCCATGGGCCCCGCTTTCGCGACCTGCCGCTCCGACCGACGGGAAACCCCAGAAGGGGCGGGGACTCCCCAACGAAAAAAGGGGTCGCCTCCCAGCCCGCGTCCCCCCAGCGCCTCCGCCCCGGGCGGGGAGGACTGGGTGAAGTCGACAAGGCTCCCTCCAAAAGGAGGCGGAAACGCCTTCCGCCCGACCCCCGAAAAGTTGACCGCGACCCGCCTCACGTGGCCCCTCCCAAGCCTGTCTCTTTAACTAAGGCGACAGCAGCGAGAGCGCATCATTTAGTTTCGCCGAACCTATCTTTAAGACGCGAAACTTCTACGACCCATTTGTTTAGTTTTGTGAAACCGTCTCCCGGGATCAAAACTGGAGTTGCAGCCTCCACGACACGACACGCAGAGCCGAATTTTGGCACACCGCGGAAGGACGAAGGGGATAAATTCTCGTGTCCCCTCCCCACCTCGGGTCACTACGACGAGCCCCAAAACTTCCTCGCGGCCAGAGAACCAGCCGCTGACCCAGATTCCGCCTGGCGGCGGGCGGCGCGCGCCGCTTCCCGGGGGAGTGGGCGCCGCCGGCAGCCCGCGGTCCTTCCGACTACGCAAGCGACCCCAGCCAGCGCCAGGCGCGATGTCGTCGAACGCCCAGGGGCCTCGAGGCCGGGGACGCCCCCTGGCCCAAAAAAAGAGTTGGCAGCACTGCAGAAAAGTTGGACTAACTTCTCAGGCGACACGGCTGCGGCAGAGGCGAATGGGACTTGGGGGTCGCGCCCACGCCGCCGGCCCTAAGGAGCAGGAACGTGGGCAGCGAAGCCGCCGAACCATCCCCAACACCCCGCTTCCCGCCCCCACGAGGCCACGACGCCTGACTCGAGGGAAGAAGGGGCTAAGCCCCCAAGCACACACCAAAACGCCCCCTAGAAACTTAAACCCTTCGCCATTTTAAGATTTTAATGATTTAAAAGTTAAAATTGAATATTTCCCTCCAGCCCTACCCAGATGGGGGTTAATTCATTACCCCTCCCCACACACCCACCAGGACCCCCAGAAACCCGATCCTCCGAATACAGGGCTGGTGAGGAAGGGGAGGGGGCTGAGTCATCTCACCTCCTCCGGGGCTCTGTCCCTTAACTCCAGGTTAATCCTCTTCTTCATCTCCATGTCCTCCTCCTGCTCTTCTGCTACTACTCTCCTCCCTTACCTTTTCCTGCCTTTCCCACTACCCCCAACCCTAAATTTTTAAAAGATTTGGAAATGAATGAAAAGAAAGGCAAATATAAACGCCCACCACCACCAGATAGGTATGGGGAAGAAAGAAGAGAATCGCAAATGGAGTCCAAGGAGTTGGGACTCTAACTCGGCTGCCCCCACCTCCTTGTCCACACACTCGCGCGCGCACTCACACGCACACACATACACACACCCTCAGTTCCTTCCCCTTCAATGGCTGCTCGGAGACTGAGCCTCCATGACACGGCACCGCCAACCCCCTGGCCTACACTCCACCCACCACCCGTATGTATTGGTGGATTCTTCAGCATCTCACTACTCCACTGGGTTACATAAATGTCGATCAGTCTTTAGGGCGGACCTGAACCAGAAACAGCGTGTTTACTGGCTGCGGCCAAGCGCGCAGTTAACTCCGATAGGTCCAGGAAGGTGTTCGTCCCAGAGAAATGATTTTGAATCCCAGCAGCCCCCCTCCTTTTCTTTGTGTGATTGGCGCGCTTTCCCTAGGCGATCGGACGGTTCTGAGCTTGTTGGATTTCTTTTTGTTTTTGTTTTGTCTGTTTTTATTGTTAAAGGAAGAAGAAAACATCCTTCTTACGGGCGGAAGTTGTGAGACAGATAATTCAGCACACTGCACCCACCCGCTCCTGGCGGTTTTAAAACGCAGCTCTTGCTTTACAGCCAAGGTGAACAGCAACGTGCTCACCACGTAAAAGGCATGCCTTCGTGGCACTGCAGGAGACAGGCTTCTGGTGCAGAACCAGAACAGATATAAAGATGGTAGTTTTAACTTTCAGCATGAAGGACTAAACGATTTTGAAAGTAGTTGGGTGAAGTATGATAAATTAAGCACATTTAAACAAAACTACCCTAGAGGACTTGTTCTTGAGGTAATTGTTGTTGTAATACACACTAAGACCTTGGAGGGAAGACAATGCTGGACTAACGAAAATCAGACATCGATGCGCATAGAAATAGTACGGCAGTGCCTCTCCTTTCTAAAATCCCTTTGGTCGGTTTCCAGGGAAATCTGTAGTTTAAATGTGCTTTTAAAAGTCTGTCACTGTGGAATATAAAAGTGGTATAAGAATGATTTTTTAAACTTTTGTCTTGAGAGTTTAGCCGTTCTTGCTGCTAAGTCGCTTCAGTCGTGTCCGACTCTGTGCGACCCCATGGACGGCAGCCCACTAGCCTCCTCTGTCTCTGGGATTCTTCAGGCAAGAATACTGGAATGGGATGCCATTTCCTTCTCCAATGCATGAAAGTGAAAAGCGAAAGCCTTTCTTAGTTCTTGTTTGAATTCTGTTCTTTCCATTCCCTTACACCTTTCTCAGGATAAATACCCAAAGAAATTCCCGCTACTTTGGGGAAGGAAGTAGGTAACTTAGTCCAACTTCCAGAACTGTTTCTTTACTATTTTTCCAGCTTTTCAGGTTAGAGACCTTAGGATTTCCTATCAGATTTCTAAAGGCTCCACATTGCCCCACCCTCCATACTTCTCCCTAACAAGACACACAGCTCCTGAAACAGGCTTGCATTTAAAATGAAATATTTGGAATTTGTCATGTTAAATAAAAGAAAACAAAATAGTGATTGCCTTTTCCTTGCCAAGCGTTTCCTTTGAATTCCCTGAAAAGGAGGTTTTATGAAGATAAAAACAGCGGAAAAGGGAGAGATTTTGGTATAAAATGATATGACAGGGGCAGGTATTTGCAGTTAGTCTTTATTTGTTTGTTTGAACACAGGCCAAAGGAAGTCAAGATGATACAAGAATGAATCAAAATGAACTGAGGAACAATTCAAGAAGAGTTTTTTTTTTTAAAGCAAGACAAGGGAAAAGGGGACTATAAAGAAACACATTTTAGTACCAGCTTAGGAAGTTCTGTATTCTGATCCCACTAGCCATTGCAGTATGAAACTCTGAGTGGAATCCCAAAGACAGTTCAGGGAAAGAGTCAGATTAGGGAGTCATCCATATGAGTGATAGTGAGGGCATGAGAACAAAATAAGGTGTCCACAGAGAATGTATATAAGAAGACTTATCAGGCAAAGGAGAGCAAAACATGGTTGAGGAGACGGACGTTAAGTTGTCTACCAAAGCTGTCAGAGAAGCTAAGAAGCAAGTAGAAAAGAAGGAGGTGAATTTGTAGGGGGGAAATGTATGCAAGCCAAAGAGTTTCAGGGGATAGATGATTATTGGGGTTAAACAGTAGGGCTTTTTTTATCAGAACACAATAGAATGGAAGAGTGGGCTAGAAATAATGAACATGAGGAAAGGCCATGGTAAGCCTAGACAGGGATTCTGAATGTGGACCTTACCCCCATACCAGTTATCCCCTCCCTCATATCATCTTTTATCTTCATATCTCAATACCTTGAAACTTTCTAGTCTCAGTCAAGAAGCTAGGATAAACAAGATGCTGGAGAGGAAAGATTCCCCATAAGACTGGCACACAGAAAGAAAGGTGCCTAGGAAGGAGTTGAATGAAGAATACCACCAAGCTAGTGGATAAGTGCATGGAGCTTAAATGAAGGATAAAAGAATGAAATACAGTCAAACATGGAAACACCTAAATGTCCATCAAAAGATGAATGGATAAAGATGTATATTATATATAGAGAATATAATGGAATATTACTCAGCCGTAAAAAAAGAATGAAATAATGCCATTTGCAGCTACATGGGTGGACCTGGAGATCATCATACTAAGTGAAGTAAGTCAGACAGAGAAAGACAAATATCATATGATATCACTTATATGTGGACTGTAAAATATTACACAAATGAAATTATATAAAAACAAAAGCAGACTTAGATATAGAGAACAGATTTGTGGCTGCCAAGGGGTAGGCAGCGCAGAGGAAGAATGGATTGGGAGTTTGGGATTACGGGATGCAAACTATTATATACAGCATGAATAAACAACAAGGCCATATTGTATAACACAGGAAACTGTATACTCAATATCCTATAATAAATCACAATGGAAAAGAATATCAAAAAAGAATATATTTATGTATGTACAGTATAACAATCACTTTGCGGTATACCAGAAACTAACACAACATTGTAAATCAATCATAATTTATTTTTTTAACTTTAATTTGAAAAAAAAAACGAAGGAAAGGACTTCTCTGGTGGTCCATCGGTTAAAAATCCACCTACCAATGCAGGGGACATAAGTTCAATCCCTGGTCCAGGAAGATACCACATGTCGCAGGGCAACTAAGCTGGTGTGCCACAACTTCTGAGCCACAACTCTGGATCCATGCTGCACAGCAAGAGAAGCCACCACAGTGAGAAGCCTGCACATCTCAACAAAAAGTAGCCCTCCCTCACTGCAACTAGAGAAAGTCCATGCACAGCAACAAAGACCCAGTGCAGCCAAAAATATAATTAATTTTTTAAAAAAGGAATATAGTTAAGGAAAAAGCCAAATTCATGAACTGAAATACATTTTAACCTGCAATAATGAGGCAGACATCACCTAGAGCCAGACCTCCTGGAATTTGAAGTCAAGTGGGCCTTAGGAAGCATCACTACGAACAAAGCTAGTGGAGGTGATGGCATTCCAGTTGAGCTATTTCAAATCCTAAAAGATGATGCTGTGAAAGTGCTGCACTCAATATGCTAGCAAATTTGGAAAACTCAACAGTGGCCACAAGACTAGAAAGGGTCAGTTTTCATTCCAAAGAAAGGCAATGCCAAAGAATGTTCAGACTACCGCACAATTGCACTCATCTCACATGCTAGCAAAGTAATGCTCAAAATTCTCCAAGCCAGGCTTCAACAGTACATGAACCATGAACTTCCAGATGTTCAAGCTGGATTTAGAAAAGGCAGAGGAACCAGAGATCAAATTGCCAACATCCATTGGATCATTGAAAAAGGAAGAGAGTTCCAGAAAAACATCTATCTTTGGTTTATTGACTATGCCAAAGCCTTTGACTATGTGGATCACAATAAACTGTGGAAAATTCTGAAAGAGATGGGAATACCAGACCACCTTACCTACCTCTTAAGAAATCTGTATGCAGGTCAGGAAGCAACAGTTAGAACTGAATATGGAAAAACAGACTGGTTCCAATTTGGGAAAGGAATACATCAAGGTTGTATATTATCACGCTGTTTATTTAACTTATATGCAGAGTACATTATGCAAAATGCTGGGCTGGATGAAGCACAAGCTGGAATCAAGATTGCCGGGAGAAATATCAATAACCTCAAATATACAGATGACATCATCCTTGTGGCAGAAAGCAAAGAAGAACTAAAGAGCCTCATGGTGAAAGTGAAAGAGGAGAGTGAAAAAGCTGGATTAAAACTCAGCATTCAAAAAACTAACATCATGGCATCCAGTCCCATCACTTCATAGCAAATAGACGGGGAAACAATGGAAACAGGACAGATTTTATTTTCTTGTGCTCCAAAATTACTGCAGATGGTGACTGCAGCCCTAAAATTAAAAGATGCTTCCTCCTTGGAAGAAAAGTTATGACCAACCCAGGCAGCATATTAAAAAGCAGAGACATTACTTCACCGACAAAGGTCCTTCTAGTCAAAGCTATGGTTTTTCCAGTAGTCATGTAAGGATGTGAGAATTGCACCATAAAGAAAGATGAACGCCAAAGAATGGATGCCTTTAAACTGTGGTGTTGGGAAAGACTCTTGAGAGTCCCTTGGACTGCAAGGAGATCCAACTAGTCCATCCTAAAGGAAATCAGTCCTGAATGTTCATCAGAAAGACTGATGTTGAAGCTGAAACTCCAATAATTTGGCTACCTGATGTGAAGAACTGACTCACTGGAAAAGACTCTGGCGCTGGGAAAGATTGAAGGCAGGAGAAGGGGATGACAGAGGATGAGATGGTTGGGTGGCCTCACTGACTTGATGGACATGAGTTTGAGCAAGCTTCAGGAGTTGGTGATGGACAGGGAAGCTTGGTGTGTTGCAGTCCATGGGGTCTCAAAGAGTCAGACACAACTGAGCAACAACTGAACTTAAAGAGGTGGGGTTTAAGTGGCCAATGAAGAGTGAGACTAAGTATTTAGGAGAAAAGGAGTGGAATGAATGAGAGGGCGGTTCAGACACTCCTTTAATCCACCAATGAGAACCATACATCAGGATATTATTTAACTCAGTATGTCTTTAATGTTCAAAAACTAAAATTATCAGCTGCTGCATACTTTCTGTTGCCTCTCCAGATCCACTCTTCACCCTTCTCCACACTGCTCTGTGACCCAAAACCACATGAAGTGCATCAAGTCCTATGACTTCCTGTATTGGGTCCATGGGGGAGGGGTGCTGGCAGGAAATCAAAAGTCTGGAGGAGAGTAAGGTTGAAGTAATTTTTGGAAGTTGGGGCCTCTGAGGAAGCCCAAACTAATCCTTTGAGAGAAATCACATGGAGAAGCCTCCAGCCAACTGAAGAGGTGAAACGTACCCAGCCAGCCCTCAACTTTTCCAGGACCCTATGTTTCCAGCTCCAGCCACTGTCTGATTTGCAGTCACAAAAGAAATCCTGAGCCAGAACCACCCAGTTGAGCCCAACTCCAATTCCTGTCCCACAAAGCCATTAGAAATAATAAAATGATCATTACTGCTTTAACCCTCCCAGTTTGGAGTTGTCATACAGCAATAGTGGCTTGAATAAACCCCTCTCTAGCTCTAGCTCAATTGTATCCAACTCTTTGCGGCATCATGGTCTGTAACCCACCAGGTTCCTCTGTTCATGGGTTTTCCCAAGCAAGAATACTGGAGTGGTTTGCCATTTCCTACTCCAGGGGATCTTCCCGACCCAGGGATTGAACCCTCGTCTCCTGTGTCTCCTTGATCAGCAGCTGGTTCTTCACCACAGCGCCACCTGGGAATCCCTGAATAACCCCATAGATAACATTTTTCTGATCAAGTCTCACTAGTGTCCTTTTGTTCTGTACAGCTGATAGTCATTCTACTCTTTTTAGTTTTGCTTAGGCTGATCTTCTGGGCTTCCCTTATAGCTCAGTTGGAAAAGAATCTGCCTGCAATGCAGGAGACCGGGGTTTGATTCCTGGGTGGGGAAGATCCCCTGGAGAAGGAAATGGCAACCCAATCCAGTATTCTTGCCTGGAGAATCTCATGGACAGAGGAGCCTGGTGGGCTACAGTCCATGGGGTTGCAAGAGTCAGACACGACTTAGTGACTAAACCACCAGGCTTTTCTCCTACTTTAACCAAAAAGATTTTACCTCCCCTGAATCATTAGAACTTATTAAACTACTTATTCAGCATTTATCCTATGCTGCCTCGTAAGTCATGTCTGACTCTTTGCAGCCCCATGGACTGTAGCCTGCTGGCTCCTCTGTCCATGGGGATTCTCCAGGCAAGAATACTGGAGTGGGTTGCCATTTCTTACTCATAGGTGTTATTTAATTCTGGTTTGCCCAACCAAAGTGGAATTTCCCAGAGAAAAACAAGTCAGTAGCTCAGCTTCCTCTGGCATCACTCACAGGACTTAGCACAGGGCTGAGCACAAAGTGGGTCCTCAAGACGTGTTTAGTAATTGACTATGTCTCAACCCGCAGATGGTAGTTTAAATTCATACTTCCATTAGAAAATAGAGTTTGGTTAATGCCTGCTTGGGGCATAGGTGACAGCATAGAAAGGAGTTAAGGATGACTTCAAACTTTACTTTCTCTTAACTTTTTCCCTTTCCTTTTTCCAAACTAGTTTACTTGCAGCCTCAAGACAAAACTAAGCTGGTACAACCACTGCAAGCACATTTTCTCCAGAGTTCAGACTGATTTGGAACCACCAGAAAATTTTCCTGCCCATACCTTTGAAAATTTTCAGAAAACCATCCAATAGATTTACCATTTATCCTCTTCACAACAGCATAGATGATGAATACTGAGAGAACATAATTCTATAATGACCAGCGTTTTGATCTTTTATGGAAAGCTTCCAGGTCAACATGCTCCAAGGCAAAGTAAGTTGTTATATATATAAAGAAGTTCAACCATCCTGAAGGAGAGAGAGGCCACATATAGAGACAGGCCCTAGAGAAAGAGAGACTATAAAGAGAGAGAGCCCAGATATTCCCCAACTCTCCCAGCCCAATGGAAGCCCCAGCCATGTGAGTGAAGCCAACTTGATCCTTCAGTCCTTGTCAAGCCAACACCATATGGACTAGAGATGAGCCATTCTGCCATGCCCTGGCAGAATCTTGAGTAAATAAAACATGGCTATTGTTTTTTTTTCCAGCCACGGAATGTGGCTTGCAGGATCTTAGTTCCCCCACCAGGGATCAAACCCAGGCCCAACATTGAAAGCAGGGCATTCTAACCATTGGACCTCCAGGGAATTCCCAGCATGCTTGTTATTTTAAAATACTCAGTCTTAGGGTGATTTATTAGCAATAGATAACTAAACAATAGCAATAAATAACTAAAACTAGGAATATACCCAAGGTCTTAAAAAACTACAGGATGATAATAAGTATAGTTGATCATTTTATTAAAACTTAGTTGAAGATATTTATCAGACATTTTTGAGAAGAAGTTTTGATTGGCCCCATGAGTACTATATAATGTTTGAACTACCACACATTCTCTAGGTTTTTCTAATCACATTCTTTTTTAAATTTAGGTTCTTTTCTCTGTAGGGATTATCAGTGAGTAGAGAAGAGAGAAGCATACATGTCAATAAATTATTGACTACTGCTACGTGAATACCAAATTCTGTGAAATATCTGCAACAGATTAAAATTCTAGGTTGAGATTTCCCAGTTTGAGTCACCTCTTTACATGCTAAGAAACTACAAACCAGTTTTAACATTAGTCAAAGTCAAAGTTAGGAGAGTAAGTCTCTTAGAAATAAATCCATGTTGTAAATAGATTTGCAAATAGAAATGATTTAGGGATTTTGCACTCTAAGAATTATTGCATCACTGCATTTCTCCAGTAGCATAGATAATAAATATTTGCCTTAAAAGAAATATGTAACCTCAATAACAAGGTAACATTCAAAAAATATCTTTAAACTTATAGTTAAACATGCAGAATTTAATACAGTACCTGAACTCCATTCCTTCCCAAACCTATTAAAATGACTTTAGATGGATAAACCTAAACCCAAAAGAACAAAAAGACTGATCAAGGAGAAAAGAGTTGATGAGAGAGCACAACAACAATTTGGAATCTGTAAAGCTGATGGACTATGTAGTTCAGAAACGCATTTTCCTCACTTCTGAAGTTTTCCTTCTTAGGACAAAAAGAGCTCAGTTAGTGTAGCTGGGCCTCTCCCAGCCCTCTGTTCATCCACCCTCAGTGGACTGTTCACTTCTTTCAGCCTCTGTTCTCCTGGGAGACAGAGCCTGTTCATCAGCACACACACATTCTGCTGTGCTCCTCACACTGAGGTCTGCCCCAGTCCAGGCTGCCCAGCTCTGGGGAACAGTTAACAGGCCCTCAGACTCTCACACTAAGCTGCACCCTCCAAACTGGCCTCTGACAGTAATAAGGCCTCTAAAAGTAATAACTGACCTCCATGTTTACTTCTTGCTTCATTTCTCAACTTGTTCAGGAATGTTCAGGAATGCTATTATGGGGATCCCCCTTAGAAATCCCGTTAGACTAGAGGTAATTGCCCTAGCAGAGAGGAGAAAGTTGAAACTTTACTGTCTGCAGGAAAATGAAAAACAGTCTGATTTACACCATAGAACCCCACAAAGATGCTGAATTTGGAGACAATAAGAACCCTTGAAGATGAGGGTGAATGTAAGGGTAAAACAGAAGAAATGGCAAAAGGTCATGTTAGAAACAACTAAATTCCCTTCCCAACTCTGGCCCATAGAGGCCAAAATAAATACTCTAAACTCAGAGATACCAGGCGTAACTAAGGCAGGTTAGATGTAATAAAAACTGGCAAAAAAAAAGAAAAGAAAAATCTATATTTCAGTGAGAACTCTCCTCAAAAAAGCAACCCCTTTCTTTTCCCCATCTTACAATTGGATGCAACTTCAGGTTAAAAAGTTAGAGATTTCCTCTCTGGAGAAACTGATTAGCCTAAGACACAAGTCCAGATATCCTGACAAAATGGCAGGAAATGGCCAAATACCTGTTCCATCCCCTCACCGCCATGCAGTCTACCAACTTTCATACATGATTACACACACCTTTTAACTGTTTTTTAATGTGCCTCACTCTTAAGTGTGAATGGATAGGTAAAGATCACAAATATTTTAGAAAGCCCCTTTACATGAAAGAGAAGCCAAAAATAAACAAACAGGAAAAAGAACTCAAAGAAAACAGGAAAGGATACAGAAGAAACCAATTTTCAAAAGAAAGCTTAAGTTAATATCATAAAAGATAATGTATTCATGAAAATAAAAGAAAATACTGCTATAAGAAAAACACTCTTGGGACTCAACCTGGTGGTCCAGTAGTTAAGACTTTGCCTTCCAATGCAGAGGGTATGGGTTTGATCCCTAGTCAAGGAGCTAAGAGCCCATATGCTCATGACCAAAACACCAAAAGGCAAAACAGAAGCAATGTTGTAACAAATTCAGTGAAGACTTAAAACAAAAATAGTCCACATCCAGAAAACAAATCTTTAAAGAAAAAACAACGACATTCTTAGAAGAGCTTGTAAAAATCAAAAATATGAACACAGAATGTAATAATTCAAAAGAAAGGAAGAGATAAAGTTGAGGAAATCTCCCTGAAAGTAGAACAAAGAGCAAAGAAATGGTAAAATAGAAGAAAAAAGTTAAGGGTATTAGAGATCAGTCCAGAAGATTCAAGATACAATTGACAGGCATCTCAGATAGAGAACGTATAAAACAAAATTGTTAGACAAATAATATGAGAAACTGTCCCAGAGCTTAAGTATATAAGCTTTTAAACAAATGAGCCTATTGAGTGTCCTTCCAAAAAATAAAAAGGAACAAGATATGTTAACATGAAATTACAAAAAATCTAGGATAAAGGAAAGAAATTAAAAAGCTCCCAAGAAGAGAGAAGCTAATCTAATTCAGAACTGGAGAATGGAGGGTTCAAAGAGGAAAATTCTTTTTAAAACATTATGATAAATTACCTTATATGTTTGAGAATAATGAGAAAGGCGTTACACTTTCAACAGTGAGTTTCGAGTTGAATAAGCAACTAGGAAACTAAACTAAAAGGAAAAAAAATCATTATCAATTCAAGGGAAGATTAAAAGTTGTACAAGAAAGGAAATATAAAACACTCCTTGACACAACTGTAACTGTTGATGATAATTTAAACACTAAATGATGATTTAACTACAATTGTGGTTTAATAATTGGATCAGGAGGACAGGGTAAAAACAATGTATAGGGGAGAGCGTGTTGTGTAAAAGAGGTAAATTCTTATCTTTCATAGCTGAAAGTGCACAGATAATATAGAAAACTGAAAAATCAAGAAATAGCTCTATAAACGTATTTTTGGAAATTTGGAGTTGTGGACTAAAAGAAATAGTTTAAAAGTTGCAGTGATTATCTCCAGGAAGTAGGAATTGGACATGGGGAAACAATGTTTTATTGTGACTTTTACTGATCTATTTGACTTTTAAAACTGTGTATCTTAATATTTTGATAAAAATAAAACCTAAATTTACAAACAATACAAGGTAGCTAAGAAATGACTTCTGAAATATCTAGAAATTCAACAAAACTTATGGAGCGGATCAGTTCAGTTCAGTCGCTCAGTCGTGTCCCACTCTTTGCGACCCCATGAATTGCAGCACGCCAGGCCTCCTTGTCCATCACCAACTCCCGGAGTTCACTCAGACTCACGTCCACTGAGTCAGTGATGCCATCCAGCCATCTCATCCTCTGTCGTTCCCTTCTCCGCCTGCCCCTAATCCCTCCCAGCATCAGAGTCTTTTCCAATGAGTCAACTCTTCACATGAGGTGGCCAAAGTACTGGAGTTTCAGCTTTAGCATCATTCCCTCCAAAGAAATCCCAGGGCTTATCTCCTTCAGAATGGACTGGTTGGATCTCCTTGTAGTCCAAGGGACTCTCAAGAGTCTTTTCCAACACCACAGTTGAAAAGCATCAATTCTTCGGCACTCAGCCTTCTTCACGGTCCAACTCTCACATCCATACATGACCGCAGGAAAAACCATAGCCTTGACTAGACGGACCTTAGTCAGCAAAGTAATGTCTCTGCTTTTGAATATACTATCTAGATTGGTCATAACTTTTCTTCCAAGGAGTAAGTGTCTTTTAATTTCATGGCTGCAGTCACCATCTGCAGATTTTGGAGCCCCCCAAAATAAAGTCTGACACTGTTTCCACTGTTTCCCCATCTATTTCCCATGAAATGATGGCCTCAGGCTCGAGGTGGCTCCTCAAGGTCACCACCCCTGGCCTAGGGCACGGGGTGGCTTCTCCCGGCCACCCCTGATCTCAGACGCAGGGTGTCTCTTCCCGGCCACCACTGGCCTCGGACGCAGGATAGCTCCTCCCAGCCACCGCCCTGATCTCGGACACGGGGTGTCTCCTCCCAGCTGCCACTGACCTTGGACATGGGGTAGCTCCTCCCTGCTGCTGCCCTTTGGATGCAGGGTAGCTCCTCTCAAAATGTCTATTCCTTTTCAGATTCTTTTCTCATATAGGTTATTGCAGATTATTGAATCAAGTTCCCTGTAGGTCCTTGTTCATTATCAATTTTCTGTATAATATATATAGAAGTGTGTATGTGTTAATCCCAATATCCAATTTATACCTCCCCTCCCAGCTTTCCCTTTCAGTAACCACAAGTTTGTTTTCTAAGTCTCTACATTTATTGCTGTTTTGTAAAAGTTCATTTACATCATTTTTTAAATTCTTTATATAAGTGATATCATGTGATATTTGTCATTCTCCTTCTGACTTACTCAGTTTGATAATTGCTAGGTTCATCCCTGTATCTGCAAATGACATCTACTCTTTTTCATGCCTGAGTAATATTCCACTGTTAGAGGTATCACATCTTTATCCACTCATCTCTTAATGGACACTTAGCTTGTTTCCATTTTTTGGGGTATTGTAGATAGTGCTGCAGTGAACAATAGGGTGCATGTATATTTTTGGATTATGATTTTCTCCAGATGTGGGTCTGCTGGATCATATGGCAGCTCTGTTCTTAGTTTTTTAAAGAAACTCTGCACTGTTGTCCATAGTTGCCTTACCGGTTTACATTCCCACCAGTGGTGTAGGAGGCTTCCCTGTTCTTCAAACCCTCTCCAGCATTTATTATTTGTAGACATTTTGATGATGGCCATTCAGGCTAATGTGAAGTGAACTTCACTGTTGTTGTGATTTGCATTTCTCTACTAATTAAAGGTGTCGAGAACAAACTTTAAAAGTGTCCAGGCCTCCCCAGAGTGAGGTACACTCTTGCTACCCTCTGCAGCATTTACTGTTGGTATTTAGGGATTTCCTCACTCAGCAACTTCTTCAAATTCCCACCAGTGGTGTAGGAGGCTTCCCTGTTCTTCAAACCCTCTCCAGCATTTATTATTTGTAGACATTTTGATGATGGCCATTCAGGCTAATGTGAAGTGAACTTCACTGTTGTTGTGATTTGCATTTCTCTACTAATTAAAGGTGTCGAGAACAAACTTTAAAAGTGTCCAGGCCTCCCCAGAGTGAGGTACACTCTTGCTACCCTCTGCAGCATTTACTGTTGGTATTTAGGGATTTCCTCACTCAGCAACTTCTTCATATTTGCAGTATTTTCCAGGTCCACTACAATTACTGGAATCTCAGAAAAGGTGTGAAAAAAATTACATTGTTTCTATAGAATATAGGGAAAGAGAAAAACAGTGGAGGTATGTCACCTGACAACTGGTTTGTGAATAAAGGTGTCAGAAGAATGGAGGAGACAATAGCAGGTAGAAAAATAGAGATCTATCCCTGTCCCCAGGCAAGAAACAAAGGGAAAATATTTTCCAGGCAAGTGGCCTCAGATAAAGCCTGTTGGAAACATCAGTGAGAAGGGGTCTTGGATGTTCCTATGCTCGGTTCATGGCCCTCAAATTTCAGATTCATTCAGAATGAGAAATGGCACTTGGAAATGGGCTGCTGATATTTTATTGGTAAATTGAGGGTAAACTGACTTGCTACAGTGTCCTAGCTTTCTGAAGGACTGGTATCTTCGTATTAATTTTCTGAAAAACATAAAAGGAAGATCAGACAGGATTGGCAAGGGTTTTTTAATCCCTGCTATTCAGTGGAGGGAAGTAGGTGAGCTCAACATTTCTCCTTCTCTTATTCCTCATTTTCCTCTTTCATTCTTAATTTCTTTATGGTTTATATGTACCTACAGATAACAGGTTCTAAATTCTTTCCTGTAAGATAAATAAAAAGATTCTTCTGAGATTGGCTCTTGACTATAACATTCAAATATGTATTTACAAGAATGGTACCTACAAATATCCTATAATAACAGAAATGAAAAACCAGCTTATATATCCATTCATGGAGATTGGTTAATAATGGCATAGCCAGACAAAACAATACCACCAACAA
>SJXQ01008419.1:0-41214 GCA_006408695.1 Aepyceros melampus
GAGAGGGTGTGGGGCGGGAGGGTGGAGGTGGGGGTCGGGATTGGGAGTTCATGTACACTCATGGCTAATTCATGTCAATGTGTAACAAAATGAATACAGTATTGTAAAGCAAAACAAACTAAAAAATAAAAATTAATTAAAAAAAAAAAAAAGAAAATTTCTTCTTCCTTTAAGATTTTGAGACTTAAATCCTATCTGTATAGCAGCTTTAAACTCTCCAGTGTTTGAAGCAGTCATTCACTCTCATGGTCTTGCTGTCTTCCTCACTCTTAGTGCATCAGTATGTCAGTATAAATCCGGTCTGCCAAGGAGGATAAAGAGGGAAAATTTCGGCAACTTACTTGCAATTTTTTATGTACCAATTACTGGCATCCTATTTGGAAATAAATTAATATACTGCTGTCAAGACCAACCAGCTATCAAGCATGGATTCCACTCATCAGAGTGGTCTTACCAGTTACTTTGTAAGTTTCAGTGACAGAATCTACTCTAGATAGTTTAAAAAGAAATTTAACAGAGGGAATTAGGCACTTTAAGCTGTTAGATGATATAATATATAATCCAGGAATGACTATCAGAACAAAGTCTCTGAATTGATTTGCAAAGGAGCTATAAACTCTATCACTTCTGAAATTTGGGGAATAAAGAAACTATCATTGCAACTTCAGATTTCTGAATTATATAGTCACTGTTGTGACCTAAGTTAGAAAAGAAATATCTGCCTGAGGTTTTATAAGCCATCTGCAGTGTTTGTTTTATACCACTTTCCAAAAACAGGAAACTTAGAAAATCGGAGGAGTCAATTTGTGAGCATTTGCTACAGAAATTTGGGCATAGTATTATTAAGAACAAGAAGAAACAAAAAGGCTAATAAAAATGGCATTATTATAAAGCAAGTCTTTTATTTCAACAGGAAGATATTACAACTCACAAGGAAAAATAGACATACATACCATCAGAATGCATAATTTTACTCTCTCTCTCTCAGTAGTTGGTAGGTCAAGCAGACAAAAACATCTAGAGAACAACATAATCAATAAGCTTAATTGGATGTATATAATCCTGAAAAGTAATATAAGATATTTTAAGTTAATATAAGATATATGTCAGAGAGATATCTCTAACTTTCAACACTGCTTGCTATACAAAAATCCTTTAAAAAATCATTCTGGACAAAGAGAAGTAAGCGCCTTGCTTTTGTGATGTGAAGAAATCCAAAAGATGCCTAGAGGATTGTTTCCCAACAATAGCCCCTCTGAACGATGGCAAAAGTTTAAAACGATGTTTTAAAGTAAAAGCATCAGTTGTAATGTATGTTGCCTCTAAGATCCTAAAAGGTTTATCAGAAGAATTTTGACTGCTTCTTTGTCCTTGTCAGTATGGTCAATTGCATCAACACTTTGAGACCCCATGAATGGTAGCCCACCAGGCTCCCCTGTCCATGGGATTCTCCAGGCAAGAGTACCAGAGTGAATTGTCATGCTCTCCTCCAGGAGATCGTCCCAACCCAGGGATTGAACCCACATCTCTTGAGTCTTCTGCATTGGCAGGCGGTTTTTTACCATTATGCTATGGGGAAGCCCTTTTTTGTTCTTAGGAGTATAAAAGGGTGCTAATTTGTCCTTCACCTTTGAGGAGACAGTGGAACGAACGTAATGTTTAGCATTCTTTCTTTACCTTTCCCCTTGCCAAAATTCACAGCAGGAGCAGTATAATTGCCAGGTTCTCTGACTTTGGGTTTGGCTACATAACTTGTTTTGTCCAGCAGAAGGTAAGCGTCATGGTCTATGTGTGGGTTGGAAAAGAATACCCAGTAAAAAAGGAGAATAAAGTTTATTGGAGTGGGGTTCACTGCCAGAGAATGGGCCTGCATCCTGATAGTCAGGTAACACTTGTTGCCAAAATCTCAGCTTCCTGCCCACCAGTGCCAAATATAAATATGGAGACAGAGTTTGGAGGGAATAGAAAAGCACGACTTTATTATTTTTGCCAGGCAAAATGGAAACACAGAGCGTTAGTGCCTCAAGAACTGTGCCCCGCTTTCCAGGAATAGGGAGAGGTTTTTTTTATCCTTTTGAAGGTCTTGTTTTTTTTTTCCTCTTGCAAAGTTTCAAAATGGCCACAGTTGTCATCAGACAATTCAGCAACTGGGTCTTGTGTCCCTGAAGTTATCGTCCCATGACCTTTCTGAAATGTAGAATGTTACAAGAGAGTATAGGGGGAAAAGTATGCCAGGTGCAGAGTATAATCTGTATGGTTTCAGAGTGCTTCATGAAGGATAAATCTGGCTACAAGTGTTTGTTAGTAGTAAAAGCTAAAAAATAGTCATTTATTTAACTCTTGTAGACCTGTTTGGCTGTTTCTTTGCCAAAGGCTGTTTACTCATTTCTGTTGCAGCTTGTCTTTGCTCAACAAGCTGACACCAACATGGGTCATTTGCCTGTTTTTATAGTTGGGGATCAAAGGAATGGGATAGAAATATTGCGAGTTATTTGCTGATTGGGTGGGGTATGTATACTGTCTAACTTACGGGGGAAAGGAGAACAGGACAAAAAGCTTTCCTTATATGAGATGGGAAACGGACAGGCCAGCTATGCAGGAGGGCTCCAAAAATTTTGTAACAGTTGCAACATGCAGCAAGTGTGATAAAGGTCTGCTGCTTTCTGTTTTGTGTTCTAGGGCCCTTTGAGCTTATCTTGTTCTTTTTTTCCTGAAGACACCACAGTAAGCTCACAAACTATCCTGCTCTGCACCATGAAAAATAAAACCATCCTAAATGGTAATTGTTTCTTCGATTCTGAAATGAAAGATACACAGAACTGATCTGAGCTTGATCTGCAGCCTGAAACAGAGAGTGGGTGCAAGAAAGAAATGTGTGTCTTATAGATCACTGGGATTTTAGAGCTGTTCTTAGGAAGAATATTTTGTTATGCCCCAGACCACTGGACATCCAAAATATTTACCTATATGCAGATTCCTGAGTTTTCACAAGAATTAGCTCCTATTTTGCTTCATAGGTGGAGGAGGAAATGGCAACCCACTCCAGTATTCTTGCCTGGGGAATCCATGGACGGAGGAGCTTGGTGGGCTACAGTCCATGGGTCGCAAAAAGTTGGACACGACTGAGTGACTTCACTTTCACTTTCACTTCACTTGCTTCATAGGAATTTTCCAGAAGATTTTCTTTAAAAATGAGTGTGACTTTCAGTGCTCAAATCTAGATCTTTACTTGAAACACTGTGCGACATTTCACTTCACTTCAGTCATATGCATATTACATGAGAAATAAAACCTGTGTCTGAATTATAGCTCCCTAAACAGGGAAACTAAAGACCAACCTCGAGACCTCCTAAATAAGAGAGGAAATTTACTAACAATATCTAGTAAAATGATGCTCTTTAAATTTCTAATCTAGTTCCTGGGTGATTGCTTTATGTTCTACAATGAAAATCTTCTGATATTCCAGTTTATAGTAGAACTATTTTGTTTCTAAATGGTCTTCATAATCTCTTTTTTTAAGTTTTATCACAAGAATATTATAAAATAATCAGATAAATGATAAAATATCATTTATAAAATATCATTTATCTCCATTTCACATATAAAGAACAATGAAGGATCAAATTATAAACTGATAAGGAAAGCATCACTACATGGGAAATAGATGGGGAAACAGTGGAAACAGTGTCAGACTTTCTTTTGGGGGCTCCAAAATCACTGCAGATGGTGACTGAAGCCATAAAATTAAAAGACACTTACTCCTTGGAAGAAAAGTTATGACCAACCTAGATAGCATATTCAAAAGGAGAAACATTACTTTGCCAACAAACGTCCGTCTAGTCAAGGCTGTGGTTTTTCCAGTGGTCATGTATGGATGTGAGAGGTGGACTGTGAAGAAGGTTGAGTACCGAAGAATTAATGTTTTTGAACTGTGGTGTTAGAGAAGACTCTTGAGAGTCCCTTGGACTGCAAGGAGATCCAACCAGTCCATTCTGAAGGAGATCAGCTCTGGGTGTTCTTTGGAAGGACTGATGCTAAAGCTGAAACTCCAATACTTTGACCACCTCATGCGAGGAGTTGACTCATTGAAAAGACTCTGATGCTGGGAGGGATTGGGGGCAGGAGGAGAAGGGGACGACCGAGGATGAGATGGCTGGATGGCATCACGGACTCAATGGACGTGAGTTTGAGTGAATTCCGGGAGTTGGTGATGGACAGGGAGGCCTGGCGTGCTGCGATTCATGGAGTCGCAAAGAGTCGGACACGACTGAACGACTGAACTGAACTGAACTGAAGGAAAGCAATACGTTTTCTCTAATGTTGAGTATGGGACACGTTCCTTAATGAGCAAATTCACTTTTTTTTTTTTTTTTCAGAAAACCACTCTGTCCATAGATAAAACTCTAATTTTCAAATAACAGTTTAAGAAAAACGTCTCTGAATGAAGCTATTTGTGCTTACATAAAGGATTTCAATTTTGTGAAATAATTTTATTGTAACGTATCTTTTGTGATAGGCTGGAATCTATGAGTATGTATATATATTAAGATATATATATATGTACATATATACATATTTCTTGAGAATTTGCAATAGGTTAATATATATTCATTATCTATGACTTAAAGAGCTAAGATAAAGTAAGGATAAAAGACTTGTAAATAACTAATGTCAGTAAGGTCCCACCTGCTATTACTTAATTATGCTGTATTCTACAACAAAACAGCCATGTAAGGGTCATTACTGTGAGGGATGTCAAATTGGCCGATTTAATGTTACTTAGGGCTTACTTTATCTATATAACTGTCTTAGATAAGAATTGCAACCTAATAATGATTACATTAGTGTCAGAAGTGTAGGGGACACCTATGGTTTATTTAGTAGGAAAAGAGAGTATTAATGTTCTAAATTGAATTGTACTATCTACTTTCAGATAGTTAGAATAGTGTATGTAAAATATCCAACCACTCATTAATGGTTGATACCTGAGAAATACCAAAGTGCTTGAAACATTTAAATGTCTGCTGCTACCCCAGGCCAAAGAGCTTGTCAAAAGGTATGGTGGCTTAAATATATTATTGATACATCTAAATAAAGTTACTGTGCTTTAGAAGTAAAATTTAAATGTGTCATTTTTAGTTACATATGACATATTTTGTGTGTTTAATATGTTTATTCCTTTCGGTATTATGTTGCATTCTCCAAATCCATCTAAGTGAAAAAAAAAAAAAACTTTTAAAAGTTTTGCTGGGCTTCCCTGGTGGCTCAGATGGTCAAGAATCAGCCTCCAATGTGGGAGATCTGGTTTTGATCCCAGGATTTGGAAGATCTCCTAGAGGAGGGCATGGCAATCCACTCCAGTATTCTTGCCTGGAGACTCCCCATGGACAGAGGAGCCTGGTGAGCTACATCCATGGGGTCGCAAAGAGTTGGACACAACCAAGCGACTAAGCACAGCACAGTACACAAGTGGGAAAAAAAATCTTTACAAAAGGAAATTTGTAATAGTAAAGTTGAAATAATGTGTTTTATATAATTTATAATTTTCAGATAACACACATGCACATACACACAAAATCTGTATTTGACACTGAGTCATCAGAATCAATTATGAAACAGTAAAAAATTACAGGAAATAGTACAAAGTTATTTTAAAAAATGGAGCATTATCATCTATATATTTTTAAGTTTCTAATTTTTCAAAAGCGGTTGAGTCTCCAGTATATGCATTACTCTAATAAACTAAGAAGTAAGCATCTTAAAAATATCTTCCATCTTCACAACAGTAATTTTTTCATTTTAAAACATTTATTTAAAATATATGTGACAGTTTGTTGTTGCATTTTCATTCATAGGAGAAATGAACAAATAGAGAACAGCAGCAAATATAAGCACACCTATTTGAGCATGCTCATACGAGCATGTGATCAATTGATTGCTAGTATGAATCTATGCTAACTAATACAGCATAATAATGGATAGGAATTGTAGAACATATTTGGAGAAAGTTTCTCTCTTCTATATGGGATGAAAAATTTTTGATTTGATGAAAAAAGGAAATTTTTCTCACATTGCTACATTAGCCAGTATGTCAATAGTTAGAAAGATTAAATGCAAAGATGTCTATCTTTGGCTGAAGCTCAACTTTGCAAATTTATTAGAACAACTGATCAAGCTGTCTGTCTGGCACATGCCTAGACAGAAAGCACCAAGTAACAGAGTAGCATATGGACATTGTGCTTTATAATTCACAAGGCATTTTACCATGCATAATCTCATTTCTTCCTCACAGCAAAACAGATACATTGGTAGGTGAAATATTATATTCTAGAAGTTCAAAGGCAGAAGCAGAATGAAAGAATTTTAGTGATTCTCACATGAACACAGAGTTTGTGGTAATAGATTCCAGATGTAGATAAAAGTTTTAAGTATTAATTACAGACTTCTTTCTTTCACATGTGCTCTTATGGAAAGATTGAGAACATGTATTTTATCAAGATTTAATGTATATCATCATGTTGTTAAATGTCAAACATGTGAAAATTATTCTAGATAAGTTTAAATTGACGATGAGCTTATTTTACATTTAGATCAATCAGCATCCTCAAATATCTATTCTTCAGGGCACAGTGAGGTCAAACAAATGTACAATGGGCTTCCTACTTGGACAGTGATTTTGTTAGTGGTTGATAAACCGTATACAGAAAGTAAGATAACATGCAGCCTTTTAGCAAATATTATCTTTTAACAAATGTTAGAAAGAGTACTAAAAGCAAAAAAAAATGAACAGTGAAAGACATAAAAACATAGCTGTTTCTCTGGGAGTGTGTCCTTGTGTATGTATACTTACATGATGCCTGATATACCAAGTTCCAACTGAATCTTTGATATGCAGAAAAACTGTTAGCATTACAAGAAGCTTTTCTCTTCCTTTCAAGAATCTTAGTCTAGTAAGAAACACCATTATTAATCAAATAATCATTTTCCATCCATGTATTCATTCATTCAGTTAATATTTAAAGAACACTATGGATGAGAAAATATTCTCAGAGAGCACTACAGACATGGTTGTATAAATACAGGTGCCATTGCACAGATACAAAGTCACAGAACTGGGACACCATATACCCTGAAACTGGAACACACAACTTCATTGCCTGAAAGTGAGGTCTTGTGAACAATCAACTATGTCCAAGTCTTCTTCATCTATCTAGAAAATGCTAACTAAAGGTGGAAAACAATTTGAAGTTTATTTGGTTTGAAAATGCATGTGATTTTGCATTATTTGAAAATATATAATATATTTTATACCATATACTGGGCTTCCCACGTGGCACAGACAGTAAAGAATCCGCTGGCAATGTGGGAAACCTGGGTTCAATTCCTGGGCTGGGAAGATCCCCTGGAGGAGGCAATGGCAACCCACTCTAGTACTCTTGCCAGGAGAATCCCCATGGACAGAGGAGCCTGGCAGGCTACTGTCCTTGGGGTCCCAAAGAGTCGGACACAGCTGAGCAACTAAGCACAGCACAGCACATGTAATATATGTAATATTCTGCATTATCTGGTAATATATAATGTATTTTATATCATATCAGTTCAGCTCAGTTCAGTCGCTCAGTCATGTCCGACTCTTTGCGACTCCATGAATTGCGGCACGCCAGGCCTCCCTGTCCATCACCAACTCCCAGAGTTCACTCAGACTCATGTCCATCGAGTCAATGATGCCATCCAGCCATCTCATCCTCTGTCCTCCCCTTCTCCTCCTGCCCCCAATCCCTCCCAGCATCAGAGTCTTTTCCAATGAGTCAACTCTTCCCATGAGGTGGCCAAAGTACTGGAGCTTTAGCTTCAGCATCATTCCCTGCAAAGAAACACCAGGGCTGTTCTATGGATCTCCTTGCAGTCCAAGGGACTCTCAAGAGTCTTCTCCAACACCACAGTTCAAAAGCATCAATTCTTCAGCCCTCAGCCTTCTTTACAGTCCAACTCTCGCATCCATACATGACCACAGGAAAAACCATAGCCTTGACTAGACGGACCTTAGTCGGCAAAGTAATGTCTCTGCTTTTCAATATGCTATCTATGTTGGTCATAATTTTTCTTCCAAGGAGTAAGAGTCTTTTAATTTCATGGCTGCCGTCACCATCTGCAGTGATTTTGGAGCCCAAAAAAATAAAGTCTGACACTGTTTCTACTGTTTCCCCATCTATTTCCCATGAAGTGATGGGACCAGATGCCATGATCTTTGTTTTCTGAATGTTGAGCTTTAAGCCAACTTTTTCACTCTCCACTTTCACTTTCATCAAGAGGCTCTTTAGTTCCTCTTCACTTTCTGCCATAAGGGTGGTGTCATCTGCATATCTGAGGTTATTGATTTTTCTCCCGGCAATCTTGATTCCAGCTAGTGTTTCTTCCAGTCCAGCGTTTCTCATGNGTTTTCTGAATGTTGAGCTTTAAGCCAACTTTTTCACTCTCCACTTTCACTTTCATCAAGAGGCTCTTTAGTTCCTCTTCACTTTCTGCCATAAGGGTGGTGTCATCTGCATATCTGAGGTTATTGATTTTTCTCCCGGCAATCTTGATTCCAGCTAGTGTTTCTTCCAGTCCAGCGTTTCTCATGATGTATTCTGCATAGAAGTTAAATAAGCAGGATGACAATATACAGCCTTGACGTGCTCCTTTTCCTATTTGGTACCAGTCTGTTGTTCCATGTCCAGTTCTAACTGTTGCTTCCTGACCTGCATATAGGTTTCTCAAGAGGCAGGTCAGGTGGTCTGGTATTCTCATCTCTTTCAGAATTTTCCAGAGTTTATTGCGATCCACACAGTCAAAGTCTTTGGCATAGTCAATAAAGCAGAAATAGATGTTTTTCTGGAACTCTCTTGCTTTTTCGATGATCCAGCGGATGTTGGCAATTTGATCTCTGGTTCCTCTGCCTTTTCTAAAACCAGCTTGAACATCTGGAAGTGACAATTAATAATTAATATATGGTACTATGATGAAGAAATTAGTTTTTACTTACTTCTAATTTTTAAGTGAAGATAATTGGAGTTCTACTGAGACTTGTTTAAGGAATGATAAGCAATTATTTCATCTGCAGCATAATTTTCAAATATGTTTTTAAAATTGCAGGAACTAAAACTAGAGAGTTAGAATAAGAAACTCTTCTGGAGATCCATGAATACAAAAGCAAAGTAATATTTTATTTAGAGAGGACTTATTGCATTATTTTTCACATTACTAGAGATATTGCTATCTAACTTGCAGGAGAGTAATGAGACCATCTAGGTAAAGACACTTTTCACAGTATAGAACATATGATTAGGAAATCAATAAATACTAAATATAAAGAGATATATTCCTGACTATTTTTGCAATAGTTCAGTTTAGAAATTATGCAGATCATACTACATGCTTATTTTATTTATTTAATATAATATTTTACTCTCAAGTCAACAACCTATCTGTCTCCTGAAAAACCTGTATGCAGGACAAGAAGCAAAAGTTAGAACCAGATATGGAACAACAGACTGGTTCCAAATCTGGAAAGGAGTATGTCAAGGCTGTATATTGTCACCCAGCTTATTTAAATTATATGCAGAGTACCTCAAGCTAAATGATGGGTTGGATGACTCACAAACTGAAGTTAAGATTGCCAGGAGAAACATCAACAACCTCAAATTTGCAGATGATACCACTCTAATGGCAGAAAGTTAAGTGGAACTAAAGAGCCTCTAGATGAGGGTGAAAGAGGAGAGTGAAAAAATTGGCTGAAAACTCACTCAATATTCAAAAAGCTAACATCATGGTATTCACATAACTTCATGGCAAATGGGAAAAAAGTGGAAATAGTGACAGATTTTATCTTCTAGGTCTCCCAAATCACTGTGGATGGTGACTGCAGCCATGAAATTAAAAGACACTTGCTCCTTGGAATAAAAGTTATGAAAAACCCAGACAGTGTATTAAAATGCAGAGACATCATTTTACAACAAGGTCCATAAGCTTAAAGCTATGTTTTTTCCAGTAGTCACGTATGGATGTGAGAGTTGGACTATAAAGAAACCTGAGTACCAGAGAATTGATGCTTTCAAATTGTGATGCTGGAGAAGACTCTTGAGAGTCCCTTGGACTGCAAGGAGATCGAACCAGTCAATTCTAAAGGAAATAAACCTTGAATATTCATTGGAAGAAGTGATGTTGAAGCTGAAACTCTAATACTTTGGCCAGCTGATGTGAAGAGCTGACTCATTGGAAAAGACCCTGATGCTGGGAAAGATTGAGGGCAAGAGGAGAAGGGAGCAATAGAGGATGAGATCATTGAATGGCATCCCTGACTCAGTGGATATGAATGTGAGCAAGCTCCAGGAGATGGTGAAGGACAGAGAAACCTGACGTGCTGCAGTTCATGAGGTTGCAAAGAGTCAGAACTGACTTAGTGACTGAACAAAACAACACCAACAAATGCAACAAATAAAACAAACAGAAAACATTTCATCACGATATGCTGCTTTATCAAGCAATATTTTGATAACATATTCCTTCAGTCATTATAAATTCCTAAAACACAAAAGAAATTAAATCTGGAAGGATACCAGATACCGTGGTCAGAACTCTGTATGCTGGTGGTTATACTTCGGTACATCACAGATCATCCACCTCATTTCCACTATCTTGCCTATAGTAGCCTCTACTTCCTGCACTGCCACCTAAACCATCAGGAATACCACACCTCCACTATAAATCATTCCACACTCCCCTTCTCCCAAAAGATCATTAATCTCCTATTTTATCCATTCCATTTCTTCCATAACACCTCATTTCAGATCTTCACATTTCAAAGGCACTTCCAGGGCTATAATTCAAGAAAAGTTCAGTATATTAATGCTTGTGTTATTCTTCTCTTTAGACATGGCTAGCTACTGCTACTTCATGTGTCATTAAGTTTACATCTGCTTTTCTTGTTGTTCTGCCATCCACTCCAATATCAGCATGAACTAGTATTGGACTTATGCTGAGAAGAAATTAACAATATCATTTTCAGTTGAATTAACATGCATCCTCTCATGTGTACAATATGACCACCATGAAAATCTGAACTTACACAAGCAGCTCTACCATAGCCATGAACTCCCATACTTCTTCCATCTCTCATTTAAGCATCAAAGCCACCATTTCCTTAGTTAGAATTATTAGAGCTACCATAGTCATCACAACCTCCATAACCTTATTGGGAAGAAAAAGCCAGGACAGATGCCAGAAATATAACAAGTATCTTTTCATCATCCATCCTCCACCTCTGATGCAGTGTGATAGTTTTGATGAATATTTGATCTGGAATAAATGACCCCTTTCATCTCACTGGTAATTTTACATAGCCAGCAAAATCTGCTGAAATTTCAAGATAGGAATTTGGAGAATACGCCAGATAGTAAGTAGGATAGTGTTAATGACATACACAGCCCTACAAAACTATGATACAAATATAAAATGGTATTTGATGATTATTTAAAAAGTGAAATTTCAATTCTTTACCAAGCAAGGGTGTAGTTGGACTTCTGAAGTCAGCGCAGCAAATTGGTTGCACAGAATTTGTGCATCATATAACTCAATGTTGTAGAAAACTGGATTGAGCCTTGTCTTTTAAATTTATGTAACATTTCATATTATATACTGCTGAGATCACCTAACTGACTCATATCTAGGCTCAAGTACTTTTATTTCTTTAATGTTTATCCATCTTTCATATATAAATATAAAAATACCCATAAACATTTTCCTGGTTTCCCATCTAACATTTATAAAACATTGGTATTTTGCTCTCTTCATTTGATGGTCTCTTATTATGTGGCTCCACATTTTATCCTCAGTGTCAGATTATCCTTTTAGACAAGAGAGCTAAGAATCTGAAGGATGTTCCTTTTTGAGGATTTAGATTTCCAAATGATCAATAATTTATAATGACTCAAGTACTGAAAGTTATCAGAATCCATTAACTTCTCAAATAAAGTTTCCTGCATATGAAAAAGCATTTCTCTTATCTCTAAAATATTGTTAGTCTCAATATTTTGGAGACCAGTATAGAGCTGAAGAGCATTTTTCTGAGATTGAGTTTCTGTACTGTGTGTTTGTGTGTGTGTGTGTGCGTGCACGCACATGAGTGTGCGTGATGAGTGAGTGGCATGTTGTGCATGCATACTCTAATGTACTCATCTGTGCTTCTTTGTGGTGGTAAAATATTTTCTTTCCCCTTTACAAATAAAAATGTCTTATTCTAAAGAAGATACATAAACTATCAAATGCAATGTGATGTTTTTGTTAAATAATAAGCAACAGAAGCATACAGAAATAAATATTTCTCATGGAGATAAAATATATACAACTATAAAATCATAAATATACTGGAGAATTATAATATGAATTTGTAAATTGTATGCAAATAGCTTGAAACCAGATCTATAAAGACATAAATAAAGCAGCAAGACTGAAAGGTTTATATGTTGGCTTGTTTATAGAGTAGCACAAACATTTTTCTTTTTTAATTGGCAATTAATTTTCGGCAGCCATCTAGGTACTTTCATGTCAAATTACTTTTCCTACACTAAACAAGATTAGGCATCCAAGCAGCAAAGCACTTACATGAAAAGTGAGAAACTGACTGTCAAGTGGATATTTTCCACCTATAACCAATTAAAATGTTTCTTTTTTTGATGAATGAGTGTTGTAATTTCTCATTTTGTATTTTTACCTAAGTACATACCTGTGTAACATCTCAGTTCACAAGGGCTAAAAAAGATGGGTGTTGATATTTCTGTTATTTCTTTCATGCGTCTACCTTTAGAATGAAATGAAGGCACATTTTAGTAAAACAGTTTTATTATGCTACTGTATACAAAAATACATCAACAGTATATGTACAAGTGTATATATATAAGTCTGTGAAAATATATATAAACATATGTGTTTTTAAGCAGTAATTAAACCTCAAATATATTTCTATTAGAAGATTTTAGCCTTTCAGTCCCCTGTAGATTATAATTTTACATTGAAATGTAAGATACCTGTATTTAAAAATTAGAACCTTGACACATAAGGTAAAAAAGTAATGTATTATTGATAATCTTCAAATGAATGACATAAAAAGGAAAATATTGATTTTTTGGAAGATGTCTCATTTTTCTTACTTCACAGAAGACTGATGCAGGTTCATGAGACTATCAATATCATTTGAATTAATGCATATTCCTTACTATTGATTGCTTTAACAATGATTGTCATAACTGATTTATGGGCACTTACGCCTGTTAAATATTTTAAGAAGTAAATATCAGATTTGTATGTATAAGTAGATTGACTTGAATAAACAACAAGGTTGGATGTTAACATTATGCCTTTTGATGTAAGCCATATTATAATACATTATGCAAGATGTATTTTTGAGAGAGTAGCAAAAATTCAACTAAAAGTTAATATTAGATCACATTGCTTACTAGAATTAGGTGCAGAATTCTCTCTAAGAATTAAAAAAAGCACCTTAAATTGAAGATAGCAGTTCTCAAGTTGCTTGGAAATATACCTAACTTCTATGAGAAAAATAAACTAGAATACAAAATTTGAGTATCATTTTAATGCTTAAAATGGATATGTTCCTATTGCTTAGAATAGGTCAGAACATAGGACTACAATTCTTAACTTCAGTTTCCTATGGTGACTGATACACAATATTCCTCAAATAATTGAGAGAAGATGCTATGAAATGGGAGACAAAGTAAGGGCATATATGTCTATGTAACTCTTTATTTAGCATGATTATCTTTGACTTGAGAAATTATATGTGATAGCTACAGTTATTTACCAAGGAACCTACTAAAAATGTTTATTGAATTATCACATATGTACCATATGATCACTGGCTTTAGGAGTACAAATCAATGATTTTTATTATTCTTTGTTGTTTATTTGTGAAAACATTTCTGTACTATAACGTTAGTGTATTCTATTATCCCAAAAACATACTTGTTAGTCACTGCTGTCACTTCCTATTTCTAACTCTAGTCTTATAAAATTGTTAATATACTACTATCTCTAAAGATTTGGTTTTTCTGGATATTTCACATAAATATGCTCATGCATGCCTGCTCAGTGCTATTGGATTCTTTGAGACCCTGTGACCATTAGCCTGCCAAGCTCCTCTATCCATATTATTTTCCCAACAAGAATACTGGAATGGGTTGCCATTTACTCTGTCAAGGGATCTTCTTGACCCAGGGACTGAACCAGTGTCTCCTGTATTACAAGCGGATTCTTTATTGCTGAGTCATGAGGAAAATCCTTTTACATAAATAAAATCATGCATAACGTGGTCTTTTGCATCTGGTTTCTTTCATCCAGCATATTACTTTAAAAGTTCATCCATCTTGCAGCATGTATCAGCATTTCACTCATTTGTTATTGGCAAATACTATTTCATTGTAGGTATAATCACATTTTTTTAATACATTTACCAGCAGATGGATATATGCCTTGTTTTGGGCTAAAACAAATGTCATTTCTGTGATCTTTCATGTAAAAAACCATTACATGGTCATATGTTTTCTTTTCTCTTGTGTAGTTTCAGTTCATTCAGTTCAGTCATTCAGTCATGTCTGACTCTTTGTGACCCCATGGATTGCAACACTCCAGGCTTCCCTTTCAATCACCAACTCCCAGAGCTCGTTCAAACTCATGTTGATTGAATTGGTGATGCCATCAAACCATCTCATCCTTTGTTGTCCCCTTCTCCTCCTGCCTTCAGTTCTGCCCAGCATCAGGGTGTTTTGCAGTGAGTCAGCTCTTCACATTAGGTGGCCAAAGTATTGGAGTTTCAGGTTCAGCATCGGTCCTTCCAATGAATATTCAGGACTGATTTCCTTTAGGATGGACTGGTTGGATCTCCTTGCAGTCCAAGGAACTCTCAAGAGTCTTCTCCAACACCACAGTTGAAAAGGATCAATTTTAGGCACTTAGCTTTCTTTATAGTCAAAATCTCACATCCATATATGACTACTGGAAAAATCATAGCCTTGACTAGATGGACCTTTGTTGGCAAAGTAATGTCTCTCTTTTTTAATATGCTGTCTAGATTTGTCATAGCTTTTCTTCCAAGGATCAAGTGTCTTTTAATTTCATGGCTGCAGTCACCATCTGCAGTGATTTTGGAGCCCCACCAAATAAAGTCTCTCATTGTTTCCATTGATTCCACATCTATTTGCCATGAAATGATGGGACCAGATGCCATGATCTTAGTTCTATGAATGTTGAGTTTTTAGCCAACTTTTTCACTCTCCTCTTTCACTTTCAACAAGAGGATCTTTAGTTCCTCACTTTCTGCCATAAGGATGGTGTCATCTGCATATCTGAGGTTATTGATATTTCTCCTGGCAATCTTGATTCCAGCTTGTACTTCATCCAGTCCAGCATTTCACATAATGTACTCTGCATATAAGTTAAATAAGCAGAGTTGACAGTACACAGCCTTGACATACTCCTTTTCTGATCTGGAACCAGTCTGTTGTTCCATGTCCATTTCTAACTATTGCTTCTTGACCTGCATACAGATTTCTCAGGAGGCAGGTAAGGTGGTCTGATATTCCCACCTCTTTTAGAATTTTCCACAGTGTGCTGTGATGCACACAGTCAAAGACTTTGGCATAGTCAATAAAGCAAAAGCAGATGTTTTTCCGGAACTCTCTTTCTTTTTTGATAATCCAACAGATATTGCCAATTTGATCTCTGGTTCCTCTGCTTTTTCAAAACCCAGTGTGAACATCTGGAAGTTCTAAGTTCACGTACTATTGAAGCCAGGCTTGGAGAATTTTGAGTGTTACTTTACTAATGTGTGAGATGAGTGCAGTTGTGCAGTGGTTTGAGCATGCTTTGGCATCACCTTTCTTTGGGATCAGAATGAAACCTGATCTTTTTCAGTTCTGTGGCCACTGCTGAGTTTTCCAAATTTGCTGGTGAATTGAGTGCAGCACTTTTACAGCATCAACTTTTAGGATTTGGAATCGCTCAACTGGAATTTCATCACCTCCACTAGTTTTGTTCATAGTGATGTTTCCTAAGGTCCTCTTGACTTTCTTTCCGGGATGTCTGGCTCTTGTTGAGTGATTACACTATCATGATTATCTGGGTCATGAAGATCTTTTTTTTTATATAGTTCTTCTGTGTATTCTTGCCACCTCTTCTTAATATCTTCTTCTTCTGTTAGGTCTGTGCCATTTCTGTCCTTTTTTGTGCCCATCTTTGCACTAAATGTTCCCTTAGTATCTCTAATATTCTTGAAGAGATCTTTAGTCTTTCCCATTCTACGGTTTTCCTCTGTTTCTTTGCACTGATCACTGAGGAAGGCTTCCTTACTCTCCTTGCTATTCTTTGGAACTCTGCATTCAAATGGGTATATCTTTCCTTTCCTCCTTTGCCTTTTGCTTCTCTTCTTTTCATAGCTATTTGCAAGGCCTCCTCAGACAGCCATTTTGCCTTTTTGCATTACTTTTTCTTGGGGATGGTCCTGATCACTCCCTCTTGTACAATGTCAGGAACCTCCATCCATAGTTCTTCAGGCACTCTGTCTGTCAGATCTAATCCCTTGAATCTATTGCTCACTTCCACTGTATAATTGTAAGGGATTTGATTTAGGTCATACCTGAATGATCTAGTGGTTTTCCCTACTTTCTTCAATTTAAGTCTGAATTTGGCAACAAGGAGTTCATGTTCTGAGCCATATTCATCTTCTGGTCTTGTTTTTGCTGACTGCATAGAGCTTCTCCATCTTTTGCTGCAAAGAATATAATCAATCTGATTTTGGTATAGACCATCTTTTTTGTCCATATATAGGGAGGCCTGGTTTGCTGCGGTTCATGGGGTTGCAAAGAGTTGGACATGACTGAGTGACTGGACTGAACTGAAGAGTCTTCTCTTGTGTTGTTGGAAGAGGGTGTTTCCTATGCCCAGTGTGTTCTCTTGGAAAAACTGTATTAGCCTTTGCCCCACTTCATTCTGTCCTCCATGGCCAAATTTGCCTGTTACTCCAGGTATGTCTTAACTTTCTACTTTTGCATTCCAGTCCTCTGTAATGAGGAGATCATCTTTTTTGGGTGTTAATTTAGAAGGTCTTGTAGGTCTTCATAGAACCATTCCACTTTATCTTCTTCAGCATTACTGATTGAGGCATAGACTTGGATTACTATGATATTGAATGGTTTGCCTTGGAAATGAACAGAGATCATACTGCCATTTTTGAGATTGCATCCAAGTACTGCATTTTGGACTCTTTTTTTGACTATGATGGCCACTCCATTTCTTCTAAGGGATTCTTGCCCACAGTAGTAGATATAATGGTCATCTGAGTTAAATTCACCCATCCAGTCCATTTTAGTTCATTGATTCCTAAAATGTTGATGTTCACTCTTGCCATCTTCTAATTTGCCTTTATTCATGGACCTAACATTCCAGGTTCCTATGCAACAAAGGTCCATCTCTTCAAGGCAATGATTTTTCCAGTGGTCATGTATGGATCCCAGAGTTGGACTGTGAAGAAAGCTGAGCACCAAAGAATTGATGCTTTTGTGCTGTGGTCTTGGAGAAGACTCTTGAGAGTCCCTTGGACTGCAAGGAGATCCAACCAGTCCATTGTGAAGGAGATCAACCCTGGGGTTTCTTTGGAAGGAGTGATTCTAAAGCTGAAACTCCAATACTTTGGCCACCTCATGTGAAGAGTTGACTCATTGGAAAAGACTCTGATGCTGGGAGGGATTGGGGGCAGGAGGAGAAGGGGACGACCAAGGATGAGATGGCTGGATGGCATCACGGACTCGATGGACGTGAGCTTGAGTGAACTCCGGGAGTTGGCGATGGACAGGGAGGCCTGGCATGATACAATTCATGGTGTCGCAAAGAGTCAAGACACGACTGAGCGACTGATCTGAACTGAACTGAACTGATGCAATACTGCTCTTTACAGCATCAAACTTTACTTCCATCACAAGTCACAACCCCAACTGGGTGTTGTTTTTGCTTTGGCTCCATCTCTTCATTCTTCCTGGAGTTATTGCTCCACTCATCTCCAGTAGCATTTTGTGCACCTACAAATGTGGGGAATTCATCCTTCAGTATCATACCTTTTTGCTTTTCATACTGTTCATGGAGTTCTCAAGACAAGAATGCTGAAGCAATGTGCCATTTCCTTCTCCAGTGGACCACATTTTGTCAGAACTCTCCACCATGATGCGTCCATCTTGGGTGGCCCTACATGGTATGGCTCATAGCTTCATTGAGTTAGACAAGGCTGTGGTCCATGTGATCAGATTGGTTAGTTTTCTGTGATTTTTGTTTTCAGTCTATCTGCTCTCTGACAGAAAAGGAGAAGAGGCTTATGAAAGCCTCTGATGGGAAAGACTGACTGAGGGGGAAACTGGGTCTTGTTTTGATGAACCATACATAGTAAATCTTTAATCCAACTTTCTGTTGATGATCTGTGCTGTGTTCCCTTCCTGTTATTTGACCTGAGGCCAAACCATTGTGGATGTAATAAAGATAATGGTGACCTTCTTCCAAAGGTCCCATGCATGCATTGTTACACTCAGGGACCCCCAACCCTGCAGCAGACCACTGTCAATCCACTTCTCCGCCAGAGACTCCTGGTTCCTCACGGGCTAGTCTGGGTCAGTCTCTTGTGGGGTTACTGTTTCTTTCTCCTGGGTCCTGCTGCACACAAGGTTTTGTCTGTTTCCTCCAAGAGTCTGTTTCCCAAATCCTGTGTAAGTTCTGGTGGCTCTAAGGTGGTGGTAATGGTGACGTCCTCCAAGAGGGCTTATGCGATACCCGGGTCTACTGCACCCTTGCCCCTGTAGCAGTCCACTGGTGACCCATACCTTCTCAGTCCAGTTCAGTCAGTTGAGTTGCTCAGTCATGTCTGAGTGTTTGTGATCTCATGGGCCACAGCGCGCCAGGCCTCCCTGTCCATCACCAACTCCCAGAGTCTACCCAAACTCATGTCCATTGAGTCAGTGATGCCATCTAACCATCTCATCCTCCATCGTCCCCTTCCCCCTCTGCCTTCAATCTTGCCCAGCATCAGGGTCTTTTCAAATGAGTCAGCTCTTTGCATCAAGTGGCCAAAATATTGGAGTTTCACCTTCAAAATCCATACTCCTCAGGAGACACTCAAACACAGTTCTGTCTCAGTCTATGTGAGGTCTCTGGGTGCTGGTGCATAGAAGGTATCTTTGGACTCTCTGAGTGTCTCTGGCGGGTATGAGGTTTGATTCTAAACATGATTTTGCCCCTCCTACCATCTTGTTGGGGCTTCTCCTTTGCCCTTGGAAGTGGGGTATCTCCTCAAAATCAGCGATGTAGAGTTGGAGAAAATGAGAAAAAACAGTAGACTGGCCATCTTGCAGTGATATACAAGAAAAGGGAACCCTGTAAGATTATGGGTTTTTTTTTTTATTTTTTTTTAAGGGAAGACAATGTGTTTTGGATCAAATGCCACACACTCTCATTGTTATTACTAAGATTTAGTACATTCTGTTGAATGATTCTTTTTTTCCATTTGCTGTATACCCTTAGGATAATTTACAATGACTTAAATTATTTTTTGAAATAAAATTCTCTGTATATAAATGGTTGATGAGTAAAGCGTCTATTGTGCTCCTTCTTCTGTCATTTCAGAAGAAGTCAGTCTCTTAAGGAACTTATTTTTAAAGCTAATGGTTTTGTTTTTATTATCAAAAAACAAAATTATTCATTTGAGACATAAACACTTTAGGGACTCAAGTATATTACAAGCTTTTGTAAATATTACTAAATACACTGAAATGTTTCTTTTAAAATGAATATCTTCATAATTAAAATTGCCAAATGACAATCCTTTATCAACCATTATAATACACATAATGCCATTATAGCATTTTTTTCTTCTAAAGAATCTTCATTTAACTGTTCTTGATAAAATATCATTTGCTGTCATAACACCAAAATCATTCTGAGTGTAAATTTTAATTGATAATCTATAGTTTAATTGCTAATCTCATTCCACACTAATTTATAATTCTACTTATGTCATAAATATGAATGTGTAGTTTCAAATAATATACTATCATGCATTTGTTCAAGGACTGCCTTTAATTACTTCCATTATTTCTGGTCTTCCGGTGTAGGTGGGAGAAATTGGGTAACCCTTTGGATGCTACCACTGTTTTATGTGTCAAAATTGGATTAGATACTATGCATAATGCAAATAACCATGTAATTATTTTGAATTTACAATGTATTTACTATGTAATTGCATAGTAAGTACCATATAATTACAAGATGATTACATGATTATTTCTGCCTTTTACACAGCTTTAAAAGCAAAAGATTTTGTTGCAATTATTATTGGCATTTATTGGTAAGTGTTACATAGTAGGGAACAAAATATTTATCATATAATCAACCAACTAAGGAACTGCTACTGACTCTTTTCACTTGCAAAAATTATATTTAAAAGTTATTTTAGTGAACCTAAAATTGCTTTAAAATGAATTTTATTAATTAAAGAATTTAATGCACTTGAATTTAAACATGAATACAGGCACAATTTGATAGCTCTCAAACAGTTGATCATTGTGTATACCATTCTGTTTAATTATTGTTATTGTGGGTTTTTATTTGAGATTTTGAGTTTCAGGTTAATTTCTTTGACTATTCCAAGGAACATCTTAAATGACCAATACAAGGAGAAACTCAAGAGATAAACGTGCTATTTCACTTTTTGACTTTTTACCTAAAAATGTCCATACTTATGATAATAAAACATATTATGCTTCTAAAAATTCTTGACTCATAAATTTTGCAATTATAAAATTTATATATTTTATATGAAAGGATCATTCAGTTCAGTTCAGTTCAGTTGCTCAGTCGTGTTCAACTCTTTGTGACCCCATGAATTGCAGCATGTCAGGCCTCCCTGTCCATCACCAACTCCTGGAGTTCACTCAAACTCAAGTCCATCGAGTCGGTGATGCCATCCAGCCACCTCATCCTCTGTCATCCCCTTCTCTTCCTGCCCCCAACCCCTCTTATCATCAGTCTTTTCCAGTGAGTCAACTCTTCGCATGAGGTGGCCAAAGTACTGGAGTTTCAGCTTTAGCATCATTCCTTTCAAAGAACACCCAGGACTGATCTCCTTTTAGTGTTACATGAAAACTGGGAAATAGTACATATTTTCTGCACCCTCTACATTCTCTGCTTTCACTATTATTAACATCTTGTGTTATTTTGGTGCAATTGTTATAATAAATGAATTAGTACTGATACATTATTGTTAACTAAAATCCATCATTTATTCTGATTTCCCTGGAAGAGAAAAGTGAGAGTGAAGTCACTCAGTCGTGCCTGATTTCCTTAGTTTGTAACAAACGTTCTTTTTCTGTTCTAGTATTATATTCATGACACCACATTGCATTCAGTAGTGATGCCTATTTAGGATCTTCTTGCATGTGACAGTTTCTCAGATTTTCCTTGTTTTTGATGACCTTGAGAGTTTGAAAGAGTGTTGGTTAGGTATTTGTAGAATAGCCCTCAAATGAGATTTGCTTCATGTTTTTCTCATGCTTAGGTGATAGCCATGTGTTTGGGGAAGGAAGATCACAGGTGAAAAGTGCTAATATAATCACATCATATCAATAGTATATAATATAAGCATGATTTATCACAGTTGGTGTTAACCTTAATCATCTGGCTGAGGCTGTGTTTGTTAGAGTTCTCAACTTCAAAGTGACCTTTTTTTTTTAAATCCCTTTTCCATGCTATAATCTTGGAAGAAGTTCACTATGCACAGCCCACAATTAAACATAGAAAAGTTATGCTCTAACTCCTTGAGGGCAAAATAGCTATATAAATTATTGGATATTCTTTTACATGGCAGATACATCTCTTCTCTTCCACATAGTTATTTATTCAACCATTTATTTATATCTGTATGGACTCACGCACATTTATTTTAGATTTGGGTTTATAATCTAACACTGTTTTAATTTGTTACTCAAATTTTTCCAGCATTTGCCCCAGGATGCTCTCTTAGACATATTGAATATTGTAAAAATTTTGAGCAATTATGTACAAAGTTGTTATATTTTGTATGCAAATTTTTATGTGAAATTAGCTATCATATCTCTTGAGCAAATAAGGCTATACCTACTTTTCTTCAGAAACTGACAAGCTGTCTTCTAAGTGGCTATACATTTTATATTGACGCCAATAATGAAGGAGAGTTGCTCTTGCACCACATTGTTGTCAGTCATTGGAATCACAGTTTCTTGGATTTTAATCACTGGAATGGGCTTCCCTCATGGCTCAGCTGGTAAAAAAAAATCTGCCTGCAATCCTGGGGACCTAGGTTCGATTCCTGGGTTGGGAAGATCCCCTGGAGAAGGGAAAAGCTACCTACTCCAGTATTCTGGCCTTGAGAATTCTTCGGAATGTATAGTCCATGAGGTTGTAAAGAGTTGGAGACAAACAAGGGACTTTCACTTCAATCACTGAACTAGATATACAGTGTTGTGTCACTGTTGTTTTAATTTGCAATTATTATAAATTATATCACACATTTTTCATAAATATATTTGCCATCTATGTATCTTCTTTGGTAAGGCATTTGTTAGATCACTTGCTCATTTTCAACTTATTTTCTTACTGCTGTGTTTTAAGAGTTCTTTACATAATTTGCATACATTCCTTTATGAAATTTTTTTTTAAAATATTTGCTCACAGTCTGTTGTATTTTGTTTTTCTTAATGGGCTTTTGCTGAAAAGAAGTTTTTAATTTAAATAAATATAAGTGATGCTTTTGGTGCTACATCTGTATTATGCTGCTAGGCCTGCCTAACAATTTACTACAGCCTGTGTGTCTTTAACAATAGATTCATTGTCTCACAGCTCTAGAGCCTAGAAATCAAGATCAATGTGTCAGTAGGGCCACACTCCCTCAGAAACTGGTGGGGAGCAATCTGCTCCAGACCTTTCTCCTAGCTTCTGGTGGCTTAACTCTTATCTTCACTTGGCATTCTCCCTGTGTACAAATTTTCTTTCTGGCCTTCCTTGGTGGCTCAAATGGTAAAGAATCTGTTTTTCAATGTGGGAGACCTGGGTTTGATCCCTGGGTTGGGAAGATCCCCTGGAAGAGGGCTTGGCAACCCACTCCAGTATTCTTGCTTGGATAATCCTCATGGACAGAGGAGCCTGGCAGGCTAAGTAGCCCATGGGGTTGCAAAGAGTCAGATATGACTAAGCACGTAAGGACACCAGTCATGTTGAATCACCCAGTGGCTCAGAGGAAGAGTCTGCCTTCAATGCAGGAGACACAGGTTTGACCCCTGCATCAGGAAGATCCCCTGGAGGAGGAGATGGTAATCCATTCCAATATGCTTGCTTGGGAAAAATCCCATGGACAGGCTCCCAGAGAGTCCTGGTGGGTGATGGGATCAAAAAAATTCAGACATGACTTAGCATCTAAACAACAAATTAAATCAGGGACCTACCTTACTCCAGAAAGGCTTCACATTTATTTAACAATTATATTTTCCACAACCCTATTTCCAAGTAAGATCATATTCTGAGGTACTGAGTATTATGACTTTAACATATGAATTTTTAGGGACTCAATTTTACCCATGAAAGTGAAAGTGTTAGTTGTTCAGTCATGTTCAACTATTTGCAACATGATGAACTGTAGCCCACCAGGATCCTCTGTCCATGAGATTTCCCAGGCAAGAATACTGGAGTGGGTAGCCATTCCCGTCTCCAGTGGATCGTCTCAACCCATGGACAGAATTCAGATCTCCTACATTGTAGGCAAATTCTTTATTTCTGTGCTACCAGGAAAGCCTATTATTATTATTATTATTTTACCCATCAGTTCAGTTCAGTTCAGTCACTCAGTCGTGTTTGACTGTTTGCGAGCCCATGAATCGCAGCACGCTAGGCCTCCCTGTCCATCACCAACTCCCGGAGTGTTCCCAATCTCTCCGAGCATCAGGGTCTTTTCCAATGAGTCAACTCTTCACCTGAGGGGCCAAAGTATTGGAGTTTCAGCTTCAGCATCAGTCCTTCCAAAGAACACCCAGGACTGATCTCCTTTAGTATGAACTGGTTGGATCTCCTTGCAGTCCAAGGGACTCTCAAGAGTTTTCTCCAACACCACACTTGAAAAGCAACGATTCTTTGGCCCTCAGCTTTCTTCACAGTCCAACTCTCACATCCATACATGACCAATGGAAAACCATAGCCTTGACTAGACGGACCTTTGTTGGCAAAGTAATGTCTCTGCTTTTCAATATGCTATCTAGGTTGGTCATAACTTTCTGTCCCAGGAGTAAGTATCTTTTAATTTCATGGCTGCAATCACCATCTGCAGCAATTTTGGAGTCCCCAAAAATAAAGTCTGACACTGTTTCCACTGTTTCCCCATCTCTTTCCCATGAAGTGATGGGACCAGATGCCATGATCTTAGTTTTTGGAATGTTGAGCTTTAAGACAACTTTTTCACTCTCCACTTTCACTTTCATCAAGAGGCTTTTGAGTTCCTCTTCACTTTCTGCCATAAGGTGGTGTCATCTGCATATCTGAGGTTATTGATATTTCTCCCAGCAATCTTGATTCCAGCTTGTGTTTTTCCAGTCCAGCATTTCTCATGATGTACTCTGCATATAAGTTAAATAAGCAGGGTGACAATATACAGCCTTGACGTACTCCTTTTCCTATTTGGAACCAGTCTGTTGTTCCATGTCCAGTTCTAACTGTTGCTTCCTGACCACTCCAACACCACACTTGAAAAGCAACGATTCTTTGGCCCTCAGCTTTCTTCACAGTCCAACTCTCACATCCATACATGACCAATGGAAAAACCATAGCCTTGACTAGACGGACCTTTGTTGGCAAAGTAATGTCTCTGCTTTTCAATATGCTATCTAGGTTGGTCATAACTTTCTGTCCCAGGAGTAAGTATCTTTTAATTTCATGGCTGCAATCACCATCTGCAGCAATTTTGGAGTCCCCAAAAATAAAGTCTGACACTGTTTCCACTGTTTCCCCATCTCTTTCCCATGAAGTGATGGGACCAGATGCCATGATCTTAGTTTTTGGAATGTTGAGCTTTAAGACAACTTTTTCACTCTCCACTTTCACTTTCATCAAGAGGCTTTTGAGTTCCTCTTCACTTTCTGCCATAAGGTGGTGTCATCTGCATATCTGAGGTTATTGATATTTCTCCCAGCAATCTTGATTCCAGCTTGTGTTTTTCCAGTCCAGCATTTCTCATGATGTACTCTGCATATAAGTTAAATAAGCAGGGTGACAATATACAGCCTTGACGTACTCCTTTTCCTATTTGGAACCAGTCTGTTGTTCCATGTCCAGTTCTAACTGTTGCTTCCTGACCTGCATATAGGTTTCTCAAGAGGCAGGTCAGGTGGTCTGGTATTCCCATCTCTTTCAGAATTTTCCAGAGTTTATTGCGATCCACACAGTCAAAGGCTTTGGCATAGTCAATAAAGCAGAAATAGATGTTTTTCTGGAACTGTCTTGCTTTTTCAATGATCCAGAGTATATTGGCAATTTGATCTCTGGTTCCTCTGCCTTTTCTAAATCCAGCTTGAACATCTGGAAGTTCATAGTTGATGTATTTTCTACCCATAACAGTCTCTAAAACTCATTACTAGTCTTATGGCCACCTAGAAGTTTTCCTATGTTTTCTTCCAGACGTTTGGCGATATTTCACTTAAAAGTTAGGCCCATGATTCATTTTGAATAACTTTTTTGAAAGTTTATTTTTGTATGGAGCTACCAATGATTGGAAGCAACCACCACTTGTTGAAAAGATAAAGCATTCTTCATTTAATTGTCTTTTCTCCTTTGTCAAAGTTTAGTTGACTGTTTTTGTGTGACTGCTGTGGATATTTTTCTGGACCTCTGTTCTGTTTCATTGATCTTTGTTCTTTCACTGATACCATGTTGTTCTTATTGAAATATGTTTAAAGTCAGTCTTGAAATTAGCTTATGAGAGTTCTCCAATCTTGTTTTATTATTTTAGTCTTATATTGGCTAGACTAGTTCTTTTGTTTTCAAGATAATCTATAGAATCAATTAAATTTTCTCAAATACATGATAGAATTTGCTGAAAATTTCAGCAATAAGAACTAAAAGGCTAAATTGTTTATCTTGCTGTCTATCGGTGGCTAATATATAATTCCTTGTCTGAGTGATTCAGCCATAAAACATGGAAACTTATGCCTTCTAACGGAATGAGGCAACCTCTCCCACAGTTGATCTCTGAGTTATGAAAACAAACAAACAAACAAAAAAAAGAAACAAAAAACAAAACAGAAAAGACCAAGGTGCCAGCCTTTTTAGTGAAGAGGCTTTTCTTCTGCTGACAGAGGCAGCATTATTTACTGAAGCACTATCTTTTTCTGTAGCTGTTGAGGCATCCTTGATCACATCTGGAGAAGACCGAAAATCTAGGCAGTACCTTTCAATATTAATCTACCTACAAATCACCAAAGGATGTTGTTGAAAAGTGTATTCTAATTCAATATGTCTGGAGTGTCCCATACTTTTGCCTCTCCAGCAAGCTCTCAAGTAATGCTGTTGCAATTCTATGAATCAAACTTTGAAAAGAAGAGAGATAGAGAAAATTTTCCCAAACTTGAGCAAATACAAAGTGACTTGTTATTGATCATATAAAGATTGTTGGTCTTCATCCCCAGACTTTCTGATACACTAGGCTTGAGAGCAGTCCTTTGAATTTGAATTTTTTGGCAAATTCTTAGGTTGGATTGAGGCTGGAGATTGAGAAACCAGAATTTAGGAAAACACTGACCCAGAATTCTAACATGCAATCACTCCAAAATATTAAAAGAACCAGAATTCTAGCTTATTTGATGGGTTGGAGAAAAAAAAAAAACACAACAAATAAAATCTTCCTACAATTCACCACTTATTGACTCATCTGTTGGTCAGATGATCCAAAGTATGATTTATAAAACATAAAGAAATCAAGATGGAAAATAAAATAGATTCCATCTGGGGAGGGGGAGGGAATGGCTAAATTCTTCCCCAACTGCCAATTGACTATCCATACTTTCCAGTTGCTGTATCTTAATGCTTGAGTTCTTCTGTTTGTCTTTCACATTTTATATACAACTATTCAGCAAATCCACTTGGCATTGCCTTCCAAATATATACAGTTTAACCACTCACTACTGCGTCCACTGCTAATATCTTGAACTAAACAACACGTTCTTTAATCTGATATTAACATAGCTGCTAATATGCCTCTTTGATTTCCCGTATGTTCTCTCCACAATCTACTGTTCTCAACATCACCTAAGAGTGATCCATGTTAAACATCAAGCAGATAACATCACTGCTGTCTTCAAAATGTTCAGTAGCTTTTACCACACTCAGTAAATGCAATTCTTAGTGAGTCCTACAAGACCCCTTACCACCTGGTCCTTGTTACTTATCTAACCATCACCCTTCTACCTCCCCTCTTGCTTATTCTGGTTCTCAAACTGCTTTAGGCTGCTCCTGCCTTTAGGTCTTTGGTGTTTGCTTTTACTTGTGTGTGTTCTGTGTGTGATCAGTTGTGTCTGACTCTTTTTGACCCCATGGAATACAGCCCACCAAGCTCCTCTCTCCATGGAACTTTCCTAGTAAGAATGTTGGAGTGAGTTGCCATTTCCTACTCTCGACTCAGGAATCAGACCCCAGTATCTTCTGTCTCCTTCATTGGCAGGCAGATACTTTACCACTGTGCCACTTGAGAATGCTTTACTTGCTTCTCCAAAATCCACAAGAGTTGCACCCTCACCTAATACAGGTCTTTGATCTAATACCACCTTTACAATCAGGCCTTTGTTGACTTCCCTATAGTAACAACTGGCTCTCTCTCCATACTTCTTTCTCTCTTTTAATTTATATGTCTGCTTCCCTGGTGGCTCAGACAGTAAAGAATCTGCCTGCAAAGCAAGAGACCTTGGTTCAATCCCTGGGTCGAGAAGATCCTCTGGAGGAGGGCCTAGCAACCCCCTCCATTATTCTTGCCTGGAGAATCCCCAAGATAGAGGAGCCCAAGGGACTACAGTCCATGGGGTCACAAAGAGTTAGACATGACTAAGCATAGCACATAGCACTTAACATTATCTGTCATGAAATGTACTTTTCTTATTTCTTGTTTATAGTATCATAATGTAATATAAGTTTTAAGGAAGAATCTTTATGGTAGGATAGAACTTTTTTGCTCAATGCTGCTGTATGCCTAAAAGCTTGGGAAACACAGAGGTCCCTGGGAATGATGCACCTCTGGCTCCAATGAAGAAACAACAAAAAAAGTCAAAAAATAATAACAATAATAAGAAAACCTAGGAGAGTACTTGATAAGTCAAAACAAAAATCCAAAGGATTATTTAATGTCACTGAGAGTAATAGATACATACATATATATATATGAAAGAAAAATCCAGAGTCTTACAATTGAATAACAAAAATTCAATGAGAAAGACTAGAGAACAAAATAATCAATAAACTCAGTATAAAAATACTGTACAACAAATAAATGTATGAACTAGCAATAAAAAGAAAATTCTAGAAGTTTATTATCAGACAAAATAGATTACCTACTAAGAATGAGAACCACATGGCTGTTTCTTTTAAACTGACATTTAAAATACATGGACCAATGTTTATGGATTTAGAAAGAGCTATATTTCTAGAAGACTGCATGTTTTCATAAGTAAAACAAAAAACAACTGAGGGAATCTCCCCACTTGTGGTGGAGACTCTTGCCTTGTCCCATGGCACGGAGTTTCTATGTGGGTCCAGGATTGCTCAGTGATAGCATACTTCCCCACTACTTGGTTAGCAGAAGCCTATGACTAGGATCTTGACAGTGAGATAGGAACAGATGTGAAATGTACGAGGTATGTGGTCTTAGATGTTTATGTGTGCTTTGTTCATCACATGCTCTTCCTTAAACTTCTATCACCTGGAAAACTCAATGCACAGGTGTATTGAAAAGGAAACTAAGTCCCTGATCAACTTTGGGGAGCAGAGGTGACTTATAAATTCGATTTCACATCAAACAATAAAGAAGAAAGTTGCCCCCAAAGAAGGGATTCTTGTTTCTTAACTTAAATGTGCAGATATAGTTTCAGACAAGATTAAGGAAAACACACACACACACACACACACACACATGAACATATATCTAATTATATTTCTGAAACCTGAGGAGAGAGAAAAAAACTTTTAGTTTTTTAGTCTCTGTATTTTGAGAGTCTTTGTCATTATTAAGTACTATCTTTATTCAAAATAATGCATTATCCATTTGCCTTTCCCTGTAAAGTTTACCTAATCAAGTATTCCATGGGAAGAAAGAGTGAGTTTTACTTCTTAATATACCTTTTTAAGGTTGTAATGATGAGTTATTTTTTATTATATTTTTTTCTTTTCAATCATAATGTTGATATAATAAGAAACTGAAAAACCCATAATGCAGTTGGAATGTTGAATCAAAGAATTTAGTTGAATTGGTTTTTAAAAATAGAGAAAATAACCAAAAAAAAAACAAATAATTTTTAGAATGCTTTATTTTTGCCCTAGAATGCTTTGCATAGACTGCTCATTCCCTCAATCTGTCAGCCTGAAATGACTTTTCTTTCTTTTTTCCTTTTGTTCTACAGATATTTTTCTCACCCTTCAAGACTCAGTTTAAATATCACCTTGTCCCATAAAATTCTGCCCATACTTCATTATAACCTATGTAACACATGACTTTATCATAATCTGTCTAAATGTTACCTTCTCCCTCTAGGCTGTGAAAATCTTGAAGACAAGAAATGTATCCTGTGCTATTATTTAATGAAGAAACACTATTTATAATTATAATGACATGAAAGAGATGAACTTGACCATGTGCTTTAAAAACAAGCCAAAATTAATAAGATAAAGAGTAGATGGAAATGTAAATCCTTATGGTTGTGTTCAAAACAACAATTTCCCAAGGACAGGAAGAGAAAGGACCAACTTGACTACAGTTCACATAAAATGGCTTATGAGATTTTGTTAACTACTCAGCATGTGAGTCAACAATGTAACATGGCTCCAAAACAAGCAATAAGCCCAATGAAAATGTTTCACTTTGCCAGACTCAATAAACATTATTTTGCTGTTCTGATGGTCTCTAATTAGGATAATTAAGAGCTGAAGTGTCAACATTGGCCCATCTACTAATTTCCTGATTGTTCATGGACTTCAGCAACTCCACATTTTGTTGCTCTGCATTGTAACACTCTGGTCTTTTTACTCTGCATAATAAAGATCTATGACTCACTCTTAGCTGCTTTGATACATGTATTAGACAATTTCTATCCATATAGATGATGTGATAAGCTATTCAGTCTTAAGAACTATTAAGAGGTATTGAATATTTTGCCTTAATAGGAAGTGAAGTGAAGTGAAGTCACTCAGTCGTGTCCGACTCTTTGCGATCCCATGGACTATAACCTATCAGGCTTCTCTGTCCATGGGATTTTCCAGGCAATAGCACTGGAGTGGATTGCCATTTCCTTCTCCAGCGGATCTTCCCGACCCAGGGATCGAACCCAGGTCTCCCGCATTGAAGACAGACACTTTACCGTCTGAGCCACCAGGGAAGTCCATTTTGCCTTAATAGTAGTTCTATTTTCAGCCAGATGGTGGCTTTAATGATTTCTGATCAGCATTATATTTGATATAATAAGCAAAAAAAGTATAGACAAGTTACAACATTGTTTATTTAAATAGAGTTTTGTGGAAAATTAGATAATGAAAAGTCTTAGGGAATTTTCTATTTAAAAATATTTCATTATACTATTAGCATAGTCTCTTATCATGGAAATAAAGAGTAATCTTTCCAACTTTATTTTCCTCAAATTTCAGGTCAATATAATCTCAAATCATGGTGTAGAGTGTCTCATCTCCTGACTGAGGCTCTGTGTGTACATGCTTTATTCACCTCAGCCCATATATGATTTGATATTCCCCTTATCATTAAAAACACAAATCCTTTATTTCACCTGATCTGCTGCCTTCATCTCAAATGTAAATGTCTTAGATCAAGTTCCTAAGAAGCAAAACTTGAGACACAGTCTGAGTGCGCATAATCCACTGAGGGAGAACTTTTCAAGAAAATTTTCAGAAAGGGGATAGACTAGATTAAGGAAGGGAAAGTGCCATGTAAGAATGTGGATTTGGATCAAGTCTAATCTTTGTCTCACCTATTTGGTGGAAGGGAGATGTTCAGAAAACAAACAGCTCTGCTGCACTCTCCACATTTAAAGAAAGAGGTTCAGCATTTAAGACACCAAATCTGGAAGTCACTGGCTGTGTTTGGGCTGCTGCTGCTGCTGCTAAGTCACTTCAGTCGTGTCCGATTCTGTGCGACCCCATGGACAGAAGCCCACCAGGCTCCCCTCATCCCTGGGATTCTCCAGGCAAGAACACTGGAGTGGGTTGCCATTTCCTTCTCCAATGAGTTTGGGCAGGTGTGTATAACTTCTGCTGTAAGGTAACTCCAATCAGGCAGGACAATTTTCCATAGAAGGAATGGTGTCTACTATTCTGTAGCAGCAAACCAAGCAGCTAAAAATGAACCATGAACACAAAATTAGAAAGGTGAGTCAGCTGAGACATTGTTCAGGCACAGCTTACCTAAAATTCTCTTGTCAAAATTCCTGAGACAATTGACAATAGGAAAGTTACTGGGAAAGTTATGGCCTCTGGCACGGATACTGCAGTTAGTACCAGGGTTGTAACTAACAGCTCTGCTTCATTTTTTTCTCCCCCTACCCATTCCAGATTCCCTCACTCTTGGATGAAACCTCTGCTGGACTAGAGACTGGCAAAATAGGTTGACTCAGACTCCAATTTTGCAGATTTTTGGTATCTGGGCCTCAGGTTATCATGTACTATCAGATGCAGATGCTGCAATTGCTAATTTACAGGTAAAATCGGTCATGTGAGTACCACCAGCTGCCTCATTTGTCATATGAATATCAAATGCATTTCTTCCTCCCTTATTTGCAAAAGCAACAGTCCTATCTTTCAATAAGAATCAGAGTCAATTATCTCTGACAGACTGTATACTGGCATATGAAGCCAAAAAAGACCTCTATCAGTTCTATATTCAGTTTTACTATACCCCTTGTTGGAAGGGTCATTCTTCTGAGAATGAAGACCTCTGGACTCACAGATCCTAGAGTTTCAAGGAAGAGATTCGTGAACTCATAAAGTGAATGGCAAAGGTAAGTGGAGGTCTTATCGGCTGAAGACCATACGTGTTACTCAAGAAGTGTTAAGACCCAGTGCTTTATAATGTGGCTGGATAAGGATAAGGACTTATTTCAGGATAAGGATTTATTTCAGGATAAGGACTTTAATAAGGCAATTTTTATGCTGGAGGGGGGTGCTAATCTAATCTTACTAACAGTTTTATAAAAGAGGAAATTTGGACCCGAAAAGAGATACTGAGGATGTGCATGCCCTAAGAAGCACCTATTTGAGGACCTGGTAAGAAGTTGGCCACCTACAAGCCAAGGACAGAGACCTCAGAAGAAAGCAATCCTACTACCACCTTTATTTTGCATTTCTAGCATCGAGAACTGTGAAAAATAACTGTCCATTATTCAAGTCACCCAATTTGAGGTATTTGTTATGGCAGCCTTATCATGGGGCCACTTTTGCTTTTATAATTTGTGTTCCACATGCATATTCTGTCTATGGGGGCTACAATGACACATAATACTTATATTTTAAGGATTATACCTCATTCTGAAGATTAGCCCTCTTTCTTGGCACTCTTTTATTTCTTCATCTTTTTTAGGTTAGTCTATCTTCTTTAGAAAGTATCTGAAAGATAATCTGTTGGGTAGTGAGACCAGTGGATCTCATGGTTGGAAGCACACTACCATTTTAACTTCACTGTGAAGTAAGTTTCTTGGTGCAAGGTGACATGCTGTGATAAACCCTGTAAATGAGAAATAGCATTTATAGAATGGGAGAAGATCTGGAAAATATCTCCCCATAAAGCTATTAAACAGAACAAATTCTTCAATAACTCAGTTCTCCAAAGTAAAAAAATACAACAGATTGTGAAACATTTAATTATTAAGAAAAATTACTAAAACTTATTAAGTATAGTGGTGATCTATGGAGTTTTGGCATAAAACAGATCCTAACCCTGCTCCTAAACTATCAGAAATAGCTTTCTTGGAATTGAGAAAGCCATTGAAACTATCAATTTTGTTGCCAGGCAGCACCAATTTGATTAGTAGCAGAGCACATAAAAACTCCATAACCATGATCATTGCTGAAAGCCTTATTGATCTTGATGGTCATCAATCTCTACCTGAATTTGGGATACTGGTTGGACCAAGCAACAGGTAAGATAACCTTAGGGGTTTCTCCGGGAGATTTGGGAGAATGAGACTGTCATAGTGGGCTTGATAAGCGACCACATATCATACATGGTCTCAAAGGCTGTGCATACGTATTCACAAGGATACACAGAAACTTAGGAGAAACTCAAGAGGGCCTTATTATGTTTTTAGATGAACATGAGACCGTGTGCAAGTGCATAAAAGACCTGACAAGACCCAGCAAAAGGTAAAAGCTGGGACATATTTGTAAACTGCCTGAAATATGAATGTACAACTTAATCTTTACACAAAAGAGTCACAAAGAGTGGAAATTTTACTGAATCAAGGAGTTTAAGCACTATCTCTAGCCAGTCATTTCTTAGCTATTAAATTACACTAGTCCACATGTGATCACTAGGGTCTCAATAATAATAAAAATAAACAAATAGATACACTAAAATGGGAGAGCATTGACTTCACACTTCAGAACAGGCAAATTCTATAGAATTAGTTCAGGTAAGTGGATACAAATATAAACAAATAACTAGAAACTACAGATTCAATAGTAAGGAGCACCAGAATCCAGAGTTGCTACAACATATTACTTTAAATGTTGAGCTTTCAACAACAGATTGTGAGGCATGTGAAGAAACAGGGGTATGTGACACATACATAAGAAAAAAAAATCAATTTTAACTATTATTTATACAAGTCCAGATATGAGACTTCACAAAGATGTTAGGAAAGCTACTATAATATATTCAGGGAACTAAAGGAAAGCATTTAAAGAATTAAGGGAAGTATAACAATGACTCATCAAAGAGTGAATATCAATAAAAAGAAATTTTAGAAAAGAAGCCAGTGGGAATTCTGGTATTAAAAGTACAAATATTGAAAAAAAAAATCACAAGAAATATTTAAAATGAAGACACAAAATATGAAAATCAAGATTGAAAGAAGGGTCATCACTATTAACTCTAAAGAAATGAAAATAATTATAGGGAAATGATAAGAAAAAGTTTTTGTCAATAAATTAGACAATTTAGATTAAACATAAAAATTACTAGAAAGAACCAACTACCAAAACTGAGTCAAGAAGAAATTGAAAATCTGAATACATTTGTAACAAGTAAATAAATTAAGTTAGCAATTACAAATCTCACATGATAGAATTAGTTATTTTATAAAAGAAGCAGCAGAGAGCTTCCTTGCTCCTTCTGTCATTTGAATATATAACAAGAGGATAGTTATCTATGAACCAGGAAGTGGACTCTCACCAGACACCAGATCTGCTTGTTCCTTTGTCTTAGACTTCCCAGCCTCCAGAAGTATGAGAAATAAACTTGCGTTGTTTATGTTACCCAGTCTATGGTATTCTGTGCTGAAGAGTTGAGTATGGCCAGGCAATCATTTGTTAAGAATATTAATGTGGGTGTGAATCACAGTCCTAAACAGCCATTTCAACAGAAGCCAGGTTCTGTTCTAACAGATAAGGGAAGAATGACCCAAAAGCGACTGGGACTACCATTTCAGTTTTAAAAAGGGAGGATGATTACATTTTTTTCAACAGGTAAAATGTGTTCTGCCCTAAGCCATAGGGATGAGGCAGCTCAGGGTCTTGGTTGGCAATCCTTGCTCGAAAACTGAAGGAGAAAGATACCTAACCCACTAGGTCCAGAATGGGAGACAATCTCCTCCAGTCTCCTCCACTGTGTCCCACAGGCAGGACCTTGACCTGGGTGGTAGGGCAGAGGATCAAGCCAAAGAGGATTATTCAGGTGCCTTAAGATCTTATGTGGAGTTTGCCTTGTAGCTTGACTTACTTGGGACCTGGTACCCTATTTCTTTCTCATATCCTCTTTTGGAATGAGAATGTCTATCATACACCTGTCTGACTATTGTATTTTCAAAGCACACAATTTGTTTGATTTCATAGGTTCATAGTAATTTGAACCTCATAGGTTCATGAGCAATTTGATTCAGGATGACTCCTACCTCAAGTCTCACACATTTGTGATTTGGATGATATTTCAGTGAGACTTTGGATTTTAGGCTTTAGAGTTCTTTGCAGGCTATTGGCAAGCACTGAATGTGTTTTGCATGTAAGAACATATATTTGATGGGGTGTACTAAATGTTATGTTTCTCTGAAATTCATGTGTTGAAATCCTATTATCAGTCTAATTATATAGGAAGTAGGGCTTTCAGGAGGTGATTAAACCATGAGAATGGAGCCCCATCCAAGGATCCCCCATGGATGGAGTGCCCCTATAAAAGAGATCCCAGAGAGCTTCCTTACCTCTGCCATGTAAGGCTATAATGAGAAGAGATCCATCAGCAAACCAGGAAGAAGGTCCTCACCAGACACTGAATCTGCTGGTACCTTAGTATTGGACTTCCCAGCCTCAGAACTGTGAGAGATGAATTTCTGCTTTTTATGAGATGCTCAGGGTGTGGTTTTCTGTTATAGTCACCTGAAAAGACTAAGATACAACTTAATATTTCACTGTTTAGCATCTGGAAGCATTTTTTTCCCAATCCTGAAAAACTGCAAGAATCTGATCTCTTATTATTCCTTTATTACTTTGTTTCCAAAAGAAACAAATTCATACAAGCTTTTCTTTTCCTTCTGATAACTACTGGCTAACCAAACCAATGTTATCTGTTCAGATTTTTATTTCTGTATCACCCAACTTCAAGGTACCAATGTTCATTACTTAATGAAGGTAGTGCTAGCTAATTCCTAAATTGCTAACTTAATTCCTAAATTTGTGGCTTAATGCAATAAAAGTTTCATATTTGCTTACAATAAGTCCACTGTATGCAGTCCATTCATTCATGGAACACAGACTGGAAGAGACTGCAGTTTCATCATATATGGCAAACAGCTAGCCTGTTTCTGCCAATTTTTTCTCTGAAATGCAAAATTTTCCTTATTGAAATCCTTCTTATGAATCCCATCTTACCTTGAGAATAAAATCCAGGCACCTTCACATAGGAGTACACAGCTTCTTAAACGAACCTGCCTTTTAAATATCTTTTTCCTTGTCATATAATGCTTCCTCTTTTTGGAGTTCTCTTCTCCTCCATTACTACTAGGCACTGTCATATTCATTGTACAGAATCCATATCAAATGCCATCTCTTCTTGAATGCTTCTCCAAAATCCACATCTAACGTATTCTAATCAATTCTTCTTTGTGTAATGTCTTGAAGTTGCTTGTGATTTTATACTTAAAATGATGCATTTTATAAATTTTTGGTTTTATTCATCTACATATGTTTTTATTCTTATAAGTTTTCCTCAGTGTCTAGCAGTGTGTAAAGTGAAAGAGGTAAAAAGCATGTTTACTGAAATACATGACATGCTTAGCACTTTCTAATGAGACACATTGTAGCAATTATTACTCACTCTGCACTGAAAGTTTTCAAATTTCCAAGACCTATACATTAAAATGAGTATGATTCAGACTGCTTAGTTTTATAAATAAAAATAAACAATGATTTGTCTTTTATCTGACCCCATGGTAATCTTTCTTAGAATTCAATGCCCATTTATCAGTTTGTTTTTCTAAATAAAGAAGCTTCTTTGTTTTCTTGTTGCAATTTTCTTTCCTTTTCTGAAAAATTGTAAAATTTAAACCTATCCATGGTATAATAGATATTTGCATTTTAACATGATTTTGAAGCACATTTCCTTTTCTGTGTGCTACAGACAAATGACCTCAAGCTCAGAATAGGATTGGGTCACTGAGATTTGATGGTGTTCGAATTTAATTTGATTTTAGAAATACATTTATCTGGCTTATTTTATGTGTAAAGAAATATGTTACACTTTTAGAGGGATGGAGTTGAATAAAGTAATCATCTTCTGCCTTCACACAGCTGCAGTGGAGGCTATGTTGAATTAGAGGCTTGTGAAGCACGATTGGCATTGATTGCTGGTATTTCCAGAGATGACTTCCTGAGGTTCATGCTTTTAATTTTCCACCTTCAAAATGTTAATTACTTGAATTTACATTACTTAGTTTGGTGCTATGCAACAATGATACTTCTTTAAAGCCATCGTTCTGAGATTGAGTTTCTTGGTTTTTGTCCTCAAATTAGTGTCAGTAAAACCAAGACAAATACTGAATAAACAATACTGTGGTCCTAGTCTCTGAAGTGCCCATGACTGATAGTTGGTGGTAGAAGAAAGGTGTATTTTGCATTCAAGGGTCCTGACTTTTCTCAGCCAACTATGTGGTGTCTGAGGGGCTCAATCTCTGAACCTGTATTATATATATCTTGAATATCAAATGAACAGTGATAATATTTCTTTTAAATTTTTTAAAATATGACATTAAACTCATAAAGGAAAACTGGGTGATTATTAAATCATTTAATCAAAAATCAATTATTTAATAGATATTCTTTGTTCAGGAAAACAAAGCTTATTTTTTCTGTTACACAAAATTCACAATGAATTGATGTTGATAGTACTTAATATATATGTTCTTCTTTGCATTTTCCAATGTATTTCAACTTTCATTTTATGCTATTTAGTCATTGCAGCAGTGTTTTCTCCTTATGGGTGAGTAAACACATATTTAAGGATTTTTTTAAATCATAGAGACAGCAAATTGTAGTATAAGGAATCAAACTCACATCTTCTGATTCCAAGGCTTCAATATTTAAACAAAACAAAACAAACAAAGGACTTCAAAAGCTAACACCAGGAAGAGACTGGTACTCTCATTCCCTGAGGCTTCGAGGATGAAGCCGAAGTCCTGCCAATTCTAACTGTCTCATTTATTCAAAGAGATAGAATAGAAAGCTCAGAAATCTTTGGGGACCTACTCTAAAGGCACCAGATTTGGCACTAGAAGCATCCCTAAAGCACAGATGAAGCAGGAGCAAGGAAAAGGAAGTATTTTCACTGTACCACTTGTATATTAAGGCCTTTTTCATTATGATTTTATTAAAGTGTTTTCAGTAACTTGTAGGATCAGGACAAACTCAAGCACAGAGGCCTGTGGGATAGGGGTTATGGCAAGTTGAAGTTTGGCCTATGGACACCAAAGCATCTTCCTGGGTTGTAAAAATAATAAAAACAAGTCAGATGAGGCATTTGAGGATAGTAAATCTAAAGTCTGTAACTCTGCCAAAAAAGGCAATAGAAACAGCTACATCTCTCCCAACTCTGCTGTTTGCCTTGTTGTTGCCAAATTCACCAGTGTAATGTCCATTAAAATAACATCTTTGGGAAAATAGCACAGTGACAGTGTTGTCTATGAGGGCAAGGAAAACAAAAAGGAGAAAATGACTGTGTGACAATCTCTAACTGAGTAACTATGGGAAATCAAAACTTCTAAGAGAAAAATAAATCCATTAGTAAAAGAGGAGTAAAAGAAAGAATAACTATCTCAAATCAAAACAAATTTAATCCTTGCATTTAACCACAGTTCAAAGACAAACAATAAAATGGATCACCATTTCTTTGATGTATGATTCAGTTAATTTCTTCATTCTTCAAAACAGTAATACAGAAACTGTTGTGCATTAATGTGTGATGAGAATTCTCACTAATGACCTGATAGGCTCTCAACTGGACACCCTCTGATTTTCCAAAATTTGGTCATATAATTATTATGTGCTGCTGAAGTCCTGTCTTACCTCTTTAGCTAATTATTTCCTGGAAAAGCAAGGAAAGGAAGTTTAGGTTAGTAACTTTTTTTTTTCCCACAATTTTTTATTTTGTGTTGGGTATAGCCAATTAACAATGTTGTTATCAGTTCAGTCGCTCAGTCATGTCCGAATCTTTGTGACCCCATGAACCACAGCATGCCAGGCCTCCCTGTCCATCACCAACTCCTGGAGTTCACTCAAACTCATGTCCATTGAGTTGGTGATGCCATCAAAAGGGACCAGCCATACATATACACGGATCCAATTTCCTCCAGAACCCTGTTCCCATCCAGGTTGCCACATGACATTGAACAGAGTGTTACTTTTTCTTTTTAAATTGAAATATAGTTGATTTACAATTTTTTCCTTCTTAATTAACTAACTTTAATTGGAGGATAATTACTTTACAATATTGTGATGGTTTTTGCCATAATTTACTCTTTTATCTGCTCTCACATTCCTCAGAGCCACCAGTCTTTCTTATTCCCCAGTGTCTGAAGTTTTCCTTAAATTTTACCTTTCAAAGTGACCCTGGTGTGACAAGCCTTGATGTGTGCCTCTGACCCTCTATTCTCCTTTGCAAAATACACCTTGCATTTGAACAGTTTAAGTCTTTGCAAACAGTTTCTACCTAAATTCCATTTTTCATACTACATTCAAATTATCCACTATTGTTCACACTAATAACTGCCCTCCTGTGACTAGATATTGACATATTCCAGAGATCTGGTTTTTTTCTCAGCCTTAACCTTCCACAGGGTGACCCTTCTAGATAAGCCTTATTTCTGATCCCCTATTATTCAGGTGATGGATGGATGTATTTTCCTTGCCAGGTAAAATAGTACATGTGATGGTTAATTTAATGTGTCAACTTGACACAACTACAAGATACCTAGATATTTGGTCAAAATTTATTCTGGGTATTTCTGGGTGTTTTGGATGAGATTAACATTTAAATTGGTGGGCTTTTAGTAAAGAAGCATGTACTTAAAATGTGGGTGGGTCTCATCCAATTGATTGAAGGCCTGAATAGAACAGAGATACAATCTCCTATAAGAAAGAATTCTCCAGCTGACTGTCTTTGAAGTTACTTCATCTGCAGCATCAATTCTTCCTGGACGGCCTTCAGATTTATGTTAGAACATCAAGAGGGCTGGGTCTCCAGCTTGCTTAAGGTTTTGGACTTGGCAGTCTCCATAATCATCTAAGAAATTTCCTTAATAAATCTTACCCCATACATATAGACATTCAAAATTTCCTGGTTTTTTTTTGGACAACTTTGACTGATGCAATACCATTTACTTAGTAATTTACTCATATTCATTAAAGAAAAATTCTATAATGTTATGGAGAAGTCTTATAAATTAAACCTACCTACACCCATTTATTTTAATGTTCATTCTTCTATGGGATTTTAATCTTGGTGCATAGTAATATATTTTTATGACATTGTCACATTTCTTGACAATTTACATTTTATATAGTTATAGATGCCTTATAAGTACTCCAGTTAACATTATACCATAAATAACTCTCACATTAGCTTTATCATAATTAGGGTTTATTATATCCATTAAAAGAAATTTATTATAATTTTCAAAAAAGTTAATTTTAACTTTTTAAATTAAAAATCTGACAATACACCTGAATATAAATATAATTTATTATATACTAATAATAAACATATAACATTATATAATAATAATAAACATCAGTTCAGTTCAGTCACTCAGTTGTGTCCGACTCTTTGCAACCCTATGAATTGCAGTATGCCAGGCCTCCCTGTCCATCACCAACTCCCGGAGTTCACCCCAACTCATGTCCATCTGTTGGTGATGCCATTCAGCCATTTCATCCTCTGTCATCCCCTTCTGTTTCTGCCCACAATCCCTCCCAGCATCAGAGTCTTTTCCAGTGAGTCAACTCTTCGTATGAGGTGACCAAAGTATTGGAGTTTCAGCTTTAGCTTCATTCCTTCCAAAAAAATCCCAGGGCTGATCTCCTTCAGAATGGACTGGTTGGATCTCCTTGCAGTCCAAGGGACTCTGAAGAGCCTTCTCCAACACCACA